>VXBP01009156.1:19233-517711 GCA_013400115.1 Rhinopomastus cyanomelas
GGCTGGGAAACGCCGCGACTGGTTTCAGCGATGGAGGCAGAAGCCTTGATGTCTAGTGCACTTACATTTTATGCGGCGCACAGTGGGTCCCCTCCTCCCCGCCTGCCTCCCTCCTTCCCTCCCTCCTCCCTCCCTCCGCCCTCCCTGCCTAGGAAGCTCTCTCTCCCAGGGGACGAGAATTCCAGTGGACCCAATTAACACTGTACTTTGCTGGCTCCTTGGTATGATCGATATTAAATAAGCTGAGTTTTAGCAGCTCTGAAAAATAAAGCAGCCATGTAATGCGCGGCTGATGGAGACGGCGGGTTCTCCCCACTACTTCCCTGCTTCCCCAGTCTCGAAAGGACCCAGCGCAGGGGGAGGCAAGATTTGAAAAAACACATGCCGGCACCAGTGACACAAGCTGCATCAGATATTTGTTAGAAACTTGATGGAAGCCAAACATGGCTTGCTCATTTCACCGGCTACGACAGTACTTTATTAAAGTGGATTTACAAATCAATGGAAGGAATCCAAAGGTTCACAAACGGGCTCTTTCATCAGGTCCGCTGCCTGACCATACAGGAAGTTTGCTGAAGGGGTCTGGGGGCTGTTTCGCCAGCACACTTGTTTTCAGTGGACTCCCAACACAGGAGCTGTTTGGTTTGGTGAAAGCAATGCAGTCAGAGGTTCGCTGCTTTGAGGGAATGCAGCCCAGTGTGTTTACTGCTCCGCTCCTGCCGCACGTGCGCCAAGGCATCCTACAAATTGCACTTTATTTTAATTTGAAGTGGGAAGTGGCTGGGGTGCAGTAACCTTCCCTGGTCCTGTTTTGCCTGATCTATCAATCACAGATTACCACGTAAGAACAATCTACTAGAGGCTCTCTCTAAAGAAGAGAAGCAATTACTAGCATTAACTCTTTCCGTTGCAATACGGTCCAGAACTGATGACTCTGCCTGCAAGGCACTATTAATACAAGATCTGCTTAAATCTGACTGGTATGAAACTATCATGTTAAGAGCTCCCTTTCCCTTTCTGTATTTCTGTTTGTGTAACTCCATGGAAAGAAAAGCAAGCCGTATCTATTAGCTGAGGCCAGCACAATATCCATTGCCCACAAATACAGGATTTCACTATCAGTGGCTGCTTTTTTTCCTTTTTGTCTTTCTGAGGCAGCCGTGATTTTCAAACCAAACCCAGTAAATAGCACCAAGCAATATCCTTGATTGAACAGCTGGGTTGACCACTGACTTGAATCCATCTTGTTAAATAAATGTGAGACTGCATTTCCATACAAATAAGATCAATTAAAAATACTCATAAAACCATGCTACCAAAGGCAGTGAAGAGTTAAATTAATTAACTCAAAAAGCCTCCAATTAAATAATGTTAGCTGAGGAAGGAAAAACCCAACAGCAAGACAAAATACTGGTTAGTGACTACTAACAGTAGCTCCAAATGCCACAGTGTTTGTCACAAAGTCTTTATGATGCCTAGTAACATCTTTTGCACTTAGATAAATGTGGTGTATGGAGAAATCCCAACCATCCCAACAGATAACACCAACCGCATGGGAAGACCCAAAAGAGCACAGGTATATTGCTTATGTGCCTAAAGCCCATGTTTCTTGAGCTACAGTAAACCCCAGACACCTGTACTTGTGATGATGATGCTGCACTTCACATGTCCTGACTTCAAACACATCTAGCTGACTTGTTTTTTTGGTGTTAGAAGGGCCAGAGAAGAAGTACCGCTAAGTGACACAGCACTAAGCAGAGCGATGCTGCACTGCAATCTGAATGAGAGGAAAACATAAAACATTCATAAGAAATCACAAGAAAACTATGCAGATCTCCATGCTTCATAGTCATACTGACCCAGCACTGCAGCACAACCAACATACTGAATTCAAAAAGAAATAGAGAGATTGATGATAATACCAACCTTATGGTCCAGAGACTGTAAAATTACATTCCCCTTTCAGTCCCCTACTCTAAACTGGGAGGCAATGTCAATGACAATGTCCCTGCAAGCGGCCTCAACCTTGCACAGAACCTTCTCTTCACAAGGGGATCAAAATCTGGCAAGTGCTTTGGGATCCCATCTGAGTGAAAGAACATAAACATTTCATCTTCTACAGAACCTGCACCCACTTTCCATGAAAGTATGAGACATGTAGCCAAACTTCAGCAAGGATGGCCTGTGGAAAGTCTTCCAAAACAAATGAAACACTCATGGAATCACAGAATTATTGAGGCTAGAAAAGATCTCTCAGACCATTCAGCCCAGTTTATGATCTAATATCACCACATCAGCCAGACCAGGGCACTAAGGGCCACAGGCAGGCTGTCCTTAAACACCTCCAGGGATGGGGACACTACCACCTCCCTGGGAAGTCCATTCCAACATCTGATCACCCTTTCTGTGAAGCAGGGCTTTGTAATATCCAACCTAACTCCCCCCTGGCAGTCTCAGGCCCTACCCTATCATCCTGGCACTGGTTGCCTCGGAGAAGAGCCTGACCCCACCTGACTACAACCTCCCTATCAGGTAGTTGTAGAGAGGGAGAAGATCCACCCGAGCCACCTCTTCTGCAGGCTAAACAACCCCAGCTCCCTCAGCCTCTCCTCATCTGACTTTCCCTCCAGCCCCTTCACAAGTCTCGTTGCTACTCTGGACCCACTCCAGCACCTCAATCTCATTCCTGAAGTGAAGGGCTCAGAACTGCCCCCAGTACTTGATGGGAGGCCTCCCCAGTTCCCAGTATAAGGAAGAGAATTATGTCTGTAGTCCTGCTGGCCACACTATTGCTGATACAAGCCAGGATGTCATCGGCCTTTCGTGCCACCTGGGCACACTGCTGGTTCAAAAAGTGTCTGGCAACAGACCTTTGCCCCACAACTGCAGTCAGGACCTGCTAATGACTTCAAACACCATCTGACAAAAGGCAGGGAACACTCAAATTCTTTACGCAGAAAAGCACTGTAACAAGGATATAATCCCCCGAACGTGTCCAAGCTGAAGCAGTCCAGTGGGTAGCTGATTTTTGGGAAAGGTTGAAGTTTACAGCTGCAGAGGGGATCGTAAGTGCTCTTGGAACCCATAAATGATCCATCAGTCGATTTGTCGTCTCAACACTTCTAGGCACTAGGAAAGTCTTTATTATTCCCATTTTAGAGATGATGATTTGAACACTGAAAGCCTAAACTGCCTCCCCAAGGAGATGCAAGAAGTGCTGGAGAATAACACCAAACTGATTCCAGGCTTTTCAAGTCCCTTAACTGCAAAGATTGGCCTTGTTTCAAACACGGGGAACCCAATTTGACGTATTTCGCAAGTCAAGCTATTTGTTTCTTAAAAATATATCAGCATCATTCCAGTCTACTCTTAATTATTAATCAAAGTACAGATCATAATATTTAAGGAGCCCCTGTGCTGCTTCAGAAATCAGCATGTGTATACACTTAAAGGCTTCATTCCAAATAAAAATTCATAATTCAGATTATTTTACTAGAAAATAATTTAAACAACTACAATTACAGCCACAGTTTGGTAGGACATTTCAAGATAGCGAAGCACTGCAGAGAAGGACATATGTGTGAAGGAAAACAGAAAACACTTGTCAAACTATGCAAAGTACATGGATCAGGTGATCAGTTAATGTCTAGTTAAAGCAAAAACATCTTGAATGCCACAGTGAAGGTCGCCATCCCTAGCTGCCCTCAGAACAGAATAACTGAGCAACCCTTATTATTGCTGGAGGCAGGACAGAGATGTGTGTCGCCCACCCTGACCTGGGCAAGAGGCTCCTGCAGAGTCTCCCATGCTCAGCCACCCTTATGAACTCCTTGTGCTGCCTAGACCAGAAAAGTCCTCGTACACCCTACTCAATGCAAACAGTCCTCAAAGATCAGCATCACACAACCCCACCAGTGCTGCCAGCGTCGGAGCTGGAGCCCTGTTCATACCCAAAACCACAATCCACAGAGCATCACAGTTTGGAGGAAGAACATACACTTGCATTACCCTCAGAATTTGCTTTGCTCACATGAAAGCCAACTCTGCAGAAGCTGTAGAGAGTACGTACCAGAAGCCCGAGCTGGAAAGATGTATCAAAGGAAACGAGCTGCTGCCAAGAGAGAGCCAGTATTTACTACCTGAGGGCAGGAACTAATGACTGATAATGGCGCAGTGTGACCCAGAGGAAAAGCTATGAAGATTTTTCTCCTTGAAGAACTACATAGGGAGGTGTCAGCATTTACAACACTCTTTGGAGAACTATAATCTATCTGGGTGCTCCCCAAGAACCTATGACCAAAACTGCGACCATGGGAGATTAGCTGTGTAAAGATACATGGTGTAAAATCATTTGTAAGAGCTACTCCACTTTATTACAGGCGTCATCAACTCTGTTCATTGCCTAAAGCGCCCGATCCAACCGCTCTCTAAGCCTACAGCTTTCAGTACTGCGTGAAGTTGCCTACACGTTCTTTCTAAATATATTTATTTTTATTACTAAAAGGCAAACAAGTTTATAGGTTTTCTCTCTTTTTATTTGGTTTCACACAGTACTAAAGTCATACTATTGACTACAGAAATAAAAACAGCAGAAATTATACAAAAAAATTACTTAAGTAAATAAGCCCGTCTTCAAAGCAGTGATACTCGGAAACAAGAGCGAACACATGGTGCGGTGGTCTTTGCTCAAGAACTAAAAAAAATGTCTGTGGGTATTTTAAATATTTACCAAACAAAGGGGACATATATCAGGTTGCAGAGCTTTGGATTACAAACACTTCCAAGAGATGGTGATTCATGTCACTCTACATCAGTAGGCTTAGAGGTTTTGCTTTGTTCTTTTTAATTTCTAATCACATTTTAGTGGCAGAATAAACAGACAGAACACATAAACCCAGAAACAAAAACTAAACTAAAAGAAAGGAAAAACAACCTTTTAGGGCACTTAGCATCAGAAGAGGTTAGTCAGCCAATTAGGATTTACAACCACACAATAAAGTATGGTGAGGTTCAGCTGTCTGATGCTCTGCATCATTATGTAGATAAAAGCCTGAGGGGCTGATCGACGACTTCCACAGCAACATCCATCATAGAAGCCCACCAAACCTGAACAGAGCCATGGTGCCCATCACATGCATTTCCAGGCTTGAGCAGTTTGGCAGGTATCTACACCCCACAGGCAGGCATGAAGGGTTCACTGCAACCCTACACCAGAGTAACCATTTCCCAAGGCAGCCCTGACCCAAGTGAACTGAGATTTGAGAATTTTATAGACCCAAAGAATGGTTTAGGTTGAAAAGGACCTTAGAGACTATCTAGTTCCAACTTCCCCATCATTAGCAGGGAAACCTCTCCTAAACCAGATTGCGCGAAGCCCCATCCAGCCTGGCCTCGAACACATCCAGTGATGGAGTATCCACAACTTCCTTAGGCAATTTGTTTCAATGCCTCACCACCCCCACAATGAAGAACTTCCTCCTTACATCAAATCTAAATCGACTTTCACTTTAATGTCATTACCCTTATCCTATCATTACTAGTCCCTGTCCCAGTTTTCTTGCACACTGCCTTCAGTTGCTGAAAGGCTGCAATAAGGTCTCCCCACAGTCTTCTTTTCTCCAAGCTGAGAAAAACTCCCCCAGCCTGTCCTCACAGGAGAAGTGTTCCTTTCCCTCTGATCATCTTTGTGACCCTCCTCCAAGTGCTGTCAACAAATACTCCACAAGCAAGATCTACAAAAGTGAGTTTTGTAGAGCGAAACCAGACCCTGGTACAATTTTGCACCATCAAAATGCACAGGCCAGGAGGCACAGTACACATGAGGTCCCTTCAGCCACCAGCACCCAGATATTATTCCTGAAGCTCTCCTCTTTTAGGGTTCCTGATTTTTACTGCTAACCACAAAGGCACTTTATTTCAACTGACCAAACTACGTTGCTGGATCAAATGTTTACACCTTTTAATTCCCTAGTCAGTGGGTACAAACCAGACCCTCCTGAGAAAGGCAGTGTGACATAAGAGAGCACACAAACCTAAGAAGAAATCGCTGTTTCTCATCATCCCCACCAGAGATGCTCTTGCTCTGTACTAGCAAGGTGCTCATGCTGTACCCAAAATCTGACTGCAGTACAGATAAGCAAACCTAAACTAATTTTAAAGTAGACTGAACAGCACTGCTGTTCACACCAGTGAAGCTACAAATATCAGCACAGACTTCATAAATCTAATCAGAATGCAGGAGACTCTGACCACTAACCATACCATGATAAAGTATCTGTTACTGTGGCTTCATGGCCACCACAACTATCCAGGCAAGCTTGGTTAAAGCTTGCTGGGACACTTTTTATGCTTCTGATTGTATCATTAGAAGTATCTCCAGTTTACTGAGGAGGAAGCAGGTCCTTCCCGAAAGTACTGAAAGAAAAAGGGGGGAAAAAAAAGAGTTGGAAGAAATTCTGATTATTTGACTCAAAGTGCTTGGTTGTTGCTCCCAAGCCTACCCCATATAATACAGAACAACACCCGGGGCACCTTCCTGGCCCTACCGAGTGCACATCAGCCTGGGACAACACTGCTACCAATCTGACAAACCCCATCCCACCACGTGTTTAAGGTCAACGTCCCACCCTTATCCTTGATCCTACTCACACTACACACTACCACAGGACAGCTCTTCTCAAACAGCTGTTCTATACTACCCCTCTGATGCCTTTTCCCAGTGCAGAATGGATTACTATGCTTTTGTTCCTCCCCTCCAGCAAGGAAAGCGTCCCTCATTGTGCTGGTTTGTCATCTTTGAGATGAGGCTGCCTCAGAGGCAGAGCCTTGTACCATAACGTGCAGCCAAAAGAGGCCTCATGTTGGTCACCAGTGACTCTATGATGGAAAACCAGCAACATGGGCCCCGACCGTGAGAAGGGAAAGCAAGCACGAGTGAAAGCATTACAAGTACCTAAGTAAATTGCCACTTGGCACTCTGTAAGCCCTCAGAGGAAAACCCAGCTGAAATGATGAGGTGGCTCCACAGCTAATTTTGGTTACTGATATGTCATCAGGCCTTTCTATAGGATGTTAACATGGAATGTATGTTTAGTGCAGCTTTGCTTGAGTATATATCTCCAACACTTGCTAATAACAGTTTACATGTAAAACCCTGCCACGTCGCAAACGCTCACATCTATTACCTTTGAAGACACAAAGTAATTGCTGAGCACTGCTCTTCAGAAAGAGAGAATATATGGGAAAGAGATGGATGGATCTGGCAACAGATTGTAGATACTCAGGATTTCTGTCTCCTGCTTAGTGCAAGCTCGCATACTTTACTCCTTTTCCAGTTTTATTTTAGCAGCAACTTTTCTGAGCATCTTTCACAAGCCAGCTCTACTCAGCACAAAGTGCCTTGGTACATCCTACCACCACAACCACATCACCCTGGTCAAGTGGTCAAAATCTTCAATATATTTTCAGAATATACACTGCATCAGAGCAGTCAAAAGCACTCTGTTTTATGTGGACAATCCCTTCGAGAATGTCCTTCGGTAAGATACAACTTCACAGAGTCATACAATGGCTTTGGTTGGAAGAGACCTTGGAGATAATCTAGTTCCAACCTCCACTGTTACAGGCAGAGACACCAGGTTGCCCAAAGTCCCATCCAACCTAGCCTTGAACACTACCACGGAGACGGTATCAACCTCCCTGGCCAACCTGTTTCAGTGCCTCACCACTCTTGTAGTAGCCTTCAGGACGAGCTGACTTCAGCTTCCCATTTCAGGGGCATCCCTGAAGATCAAGTTGCAGCTGAAACATATTAGTCCCAGGCTAAATAGGGAAAAACCACAATTCTGTCTTGTGAAGCCTTGTTTTCCACTGGTTTGCTAATTGCTTTTCTGAACCAATCTCTCCTCAGGTAGGAAGTTATTCTCCTCCTGTGGAAAGTATGGCCTTCCAAACTAATTTCAATGGAGATGACTCCAAGTTCACCATAGTAATAGACAGCTACCAGCTCTCTGGTAGTTCTGTGACTAAATACTATTCATAAACATGGGCTTCAAACCTCACAGGCAGGAGAATCATAACTCTGCAGGTACAGGCCACATCTCAAGGTGACCCTCAGCTAACAACCTGAAGGACCTCCATACTCCTAGTTCCCTATCTCCAGCAAAAATATAAAACCAAACAAAAAAATCCTTTATACTTAGACAAGCCCATGTTGTTATATCAAGATGTGAAAATGTACAGCTTTACCCATTTCCATAGCACATCTTCAACTTCCTAAACTAACATGAGGGGAGATGAGCAGTGGTGGATAAATTTATGTTGCCCTTGTTATGTCTTGGGAAAGACAGTCACCATCATCCTAAGCCATTCTGAACTCACCCTTCCTCAGCATGCGGAAAGGTCAGGAGAGGAGCTGACATCCATTACAGGACAGCATCAATGGATTGTGTGACAGATCAAGGAGCAGCACCATCTTCACTATGTGCGATGGCAGCACAGACAGCTCAAGTGCATTAGGGCTCAGAGGCCTCTAACTCCAAATCTCAGGTTGGGGTCTTTAGCTTATACACTTCTGTTACTGTCCAAACCAAGACTTCATGGCTTGGTTTGGATACTGTTCCTGCTCTTTTATACACAGAACAAAAATGTCAGAACAAAGGACATCCATGTCACTTGCACTGAGCCACCTCCCATCCCATCAGCAGATTTCAACTGGGTTTTAATAACCCAGAAAAATGTGACAGAAGTCAGAGGAACTGCTGCCCGTAATACCCAGCACTACAGGGAAACCAGGGCAGAAAAAGACAAGAGTAATGGGATGACACACAGTATATCCTGTGAGGTTCGTGTTGTGGCAGACGATGGAGACAAGAGATCAGAGTTCACCACATACACAGCACAGAGTTAAGTTTAATTGTTACTAAACAATGTACCACATGAGTAATTTGGTTTATGGATGTTCCTGGCAGAGACAGAGGGGAACTCATCCTCTCAGGGCAGCTAAGTGCTTGACTTCTGTGTATTTTTATGTGTTTGTCAAACACTTAGACACTACAGGCACTTAGAATCCTTTAAATAAATAAAATGCATTGGGTTAGTTCAGTGCAAAAGACACTGTATCAATGCATGTTAAGTACTTTCCATGCACATTATAACAGGATGTGGGCATAAGTGCAGCCAGAAGAAAAGCCTAATAAAAATAGGGTTGCAAGGAGAGAGGGGAGAAGATGTAAGGCTAATAGAATTGCAGCCAGAAAGAAATCAGAACAGTAGATCTGAGAATAGCTCCGATCATAAGACAGAGAGGGAGGAAAAACACCTCCCGTTTTACTACGACTGGGCCAGCTTACATTTCATTACAGGGACTCCAGGATAGGCAATTGTGTAATCAAGAGCCAGACGGCTTTACTCATTTATAATTAATTCAGAGTACTTTGAAAGTGAGCTCAGGAAACAGCCAAGTGCTTCCCTTTAAGGAAACCTCTTGTAATACTTCTGCAGGGCACCACAAGCAAAGCAGAAGTCGTTCAGCTGAAGACAAAAGGTGTTCTCCTGACATAAATGAATAAAGTGTTACCAGAGGCAGTGAAGCAGAGAACGTGGCCCATCTTGAAGGAAGGCTTTCATCCAAGCACTGTAATTTTACACAAGGAAACACCATTCTGGACCATTTTACACTATTTTAAGGGCCAAGAGGAATCTCTGGACATTATGGACTGGATACAGACTATTCAATCTTCTATTTACTGTATGTAGGCAACTACTCCCTTAGAGATAAGTATGACTTTTGGCTCCAGAATCACAACCAGCACTTTCATCTACTCACTTGCCAGAACAGTGGGCGTTAAAACCCAGTTGCATCATCCCCCACAGAGCCCCCCACCTTTCCCAGCCACCACACTGTGAAGCATGTGTGTGCCAGAGCCCTGCATTCTCGTCAGTTCAGATCTTCAGGTATGCATTAGCCTGCACAAATAATTCAGAAAGGTAAATGCTGCCTTCCACTTTGCATAGTTACTAATTTATCTAAACCCTGCTTTTCACCTGTAATTCACATTGACATTAATGAAGAGACAAATACATTCAAAACAGAAAAGAGGCAGAAGAAAATAAGTGGGAAACAAATGTGGTCACCAGAAACCAAGTCTACATTTGAAGCTACAGAGGGGAAGCCACCTGAGTGTTGAAATCAAGCGAGTAGGAAAATGTACCAAAGACACACTTGGACTGGCGAAGAAGCGAGGCGTAGGGACAAAGTTGCTAGCACATACAATCAGTCTCAGCCTCATGGAAAAGGATATAAATATTTAGACATGAGCAGACCTCTTAAAATACAGTTGCAGAGTCTGCTGGCACGTGGACAAACAAACAATAAGCCCACCAATGTGGAGACACAAATCAGGTAAATCAGACATTAAATTGGCAGGCAGCATGTGCAAGATGCATTTTGCAAAGGCAAAAATGTGTTCGCCACCCAATACAAAGATGAATTTTCCAAGACAATCTGAAGCTGCACTGTAAATTAAATAAATATGAAATATTTAAGACTGTTCACCTAAGTGTGATCACTTGGAGCACACGGTGGCTTTTTCCTCTAACAGCATTCTTCTTGCTACAACAAAAAATTAAAGCTTTCAAGACAAATACTTTGAAGAGTCGTGCAACTGAACATCTTCCCAAATGGCCCTGAAAGAGTTAACCTCTTCAGTTCTCAGATCCTCTCCTTCCCATGTCTCACTATAAGTACTAGAAGATATATGTGCAATGAATTTCCAATTACTGATCTGCACCAGCTGGGCTGTCAATCAGCCTGACTACACAGTGCAGTGCGTGTCTTTACCTCCTTGCACAGAGAGGCTCCTTCTCCCCCTAGAAGTGCACACAAAAGCATGTAATTTCCACATTCCTTTCAACTGGAGTAGGTTAAATGTTGCTTTGGACTTCCTTTGCTCCTCCTGTCTAAGACAGACATTATTTTCTAACCATGGCATCCAGAACAATTCCAGTGATGACTCTGAGACACCAAGGAGTATTTTAAAAGCAGAGGTGACATTTCCTCCAAGGCTTTTCCTATCAGCAGTCACAGGCAGAGAATGCAGGGTACAAGGGATATCTGGAAGAGAAGTCCTACCATCAGGACAGAAAAAGCAAAACTCCAAGGCTGGTACACAAGGTCCAGATACAAGAATTAAAGAGAAGAAAAAATATGCCCCCTATGGAAGCCTTTAATTATAATTTTGCCCAGGTAAAAAGTATAAATTCATCAGATAATTAGGTACAGAAACTTCAGGATCTCCAAAAATGCTCCCCAGATTCCCTGCAAGGCATTATCACCCAATAAATACCAAACTCCTTCATAAGTGTCTCAGTTTTAGCTCAGTTTATACAAAGAGTTTGGGAAAACAGGCATCCTGTCACATCCACCCCATTTTAATGGATTATCATTTATTCCTTTAATACTTGAAGTTGCTCTTAGCACCACCACATGCCTTTTACATCATTTCTCAGCCACATGACTAAGGGAAATGCTGAATCAATAGATATTCACAGGCAACACTAAGCAATAGAACCAGTGATTAAATCTTGTTTTTAATGTAGAATTCAGCCTGAAGAAACTTAATTAAAAATACTAACCACAAAGCTCGGAAAAAAATGTTCACCTCTCCTGTTTTCTAAGATTTGGCTAAGCCATATCCCTGAAATAAAAAGAAAACTAGAGACATGGCATCATCCTTGAGACTTTGCATGTTACTACACAATATTACCCCAGGCTGTTGTTTTTGCACCTGCATTTCACTTCCTAACCTGGGTTACAGAGAAGATGAGTCTTGAAAGGTTAATTAGCACCTATGTAAACAGCAAACCCTTGCTACTTGCAGGAGGGGATGTGGTTTACTATAAAGGTTGAGCAACCTGCAAAGGTCAGGTCTTTGAGATACAGCACCAAGTCAGGTCCTTTCCCAGGACCCATAAGGTTTTTGTTGCTGTAGAGGCCTTACCAGAGCGCTCTGGAAATTTTCATCCAGACTCCACTGCCTATAAATAGAGAGCTGCAGCCCCTGGGGGCTGTGTAGCTCTCTGCTGCTGGTGTGCTCAGAGTTGCTAAGGAGATGGCAGAGCAAAGGCTCACAAACCGCATGGGGGAACAGAGGAAAGCAGCCCCACTCCAGGGTTCGGCTGCGAGCCAGGGAGGTATCCTCCTGCAGGGATCCTCTGGATCAGAAGAGGAAAAAAAATAAAGAATGGAGATTCCCTCTCAGCCTGATAAAGGCCAGAGACTGGGAATCTCAGGGCAGGCATTTCAGTCAACAAACTCTTGACTTATTATACTAAACCATCAACCATCCGAGGTCTCGCAGCATCCGTGTTGCATGAATTCATACCTGGACTGTCCATCACCGGCAAAAATCCCCGCTTTTAACTGTATCATGGGACAAACCTAAAGGAACTGAAACTAGGATCACCCCTAAAACACTTTCTTTGAGACATGAACCAATTAATTTTTCCTGGGCTACAGGATGCCTGAATGGAGATGGAGGCATGGGAGAAAAGAAAGGGTCATCCTGAACGAAGGTTTTATGTACACACTACTGTCCATTTCAGCAAGTTGATGACATCTCTAAACAGGAGCTGACTCACATCACTGTGATGGCAGCAAACATCAGCAGGAATAAGTGCACACCCTGAAAAGAGGAGGTTTTGCATTTCCAGCATGAATGGAGAGAGACTTTTACAGGCATGCGTAAGGCTTACTTAAAGCTTATGCAGAAGCAACTTTGCAATTGCACCTGGTGGACTGGGAAACCGCCTGAAGATAAAGCTAGCTGTAAGAAAAATTCCAGATTAGCTTCTAAGAACAAAACCCTGAGGAGAACAACGACAACAACAGAGATGTAGGAATTCCTCAAAAGAAACAGGCAACTACTAAAAAGAGCCAAGGCTGTTCCTGCAAGTGCAGCAGAAACGCTCTATAGTGTTTCCTGTGTTTCTCACTCAGATCACTTGGTTGTGGTGGAAAACGAAATGCTTTTGTTTTCTAAGATGATAAATCTTAGAAGAACAAAGGCAGCATCTCTTGCCAGCAGTGCATAAGCTCATCTCTCAAAGAAAAAGCATGGACTTAGCAGAAAAAGGTGTATTTTTCTCTGCGGCCACCACTGTTCCAAGCCACAGAGAAGTATCAAAGTGTGTCTGACAGTTGTTCATTATCAGGCAGCTGTAAGAGAAAACGGAACTTTTTTCTCTCCCCCAAGACAGCAATGAAACTGCATTAAGAGTATTTGAAATAAAAAGCACGTAGAGCAATCAAATGATTTGAACTTTCACTGTCTTCCATTTTTCATAGACGCTAATGCTAACACTAACTCATGAGCGATGGATCGACGGAAAGAGACAGAACATATGATCACAGCTTGCTTCCCAGTGTACGTATTTCTTAATATAGAAGAGTGAATGATAGATCTTCCACCATCTGATCCTGATTGTTGTGAAACCAGTCATTCTGCCTTCATCTGCCAAAAGAGTCTGAGAAGTACAGGGGATATTTTTGGCAGCCTTAAGCACACAGAAGCACTGAGGCATATTCCCAGAGGACAGCTGAAAGTTTCTTAATTTCCATCTATTAGATGCTACTTTTGCACACTACTTGAGGTTTGTCCAGTGTGATTTTAAGTTAATTAAAGATAAAAGTGAAAAAAAGAGGGTTCAGGTCTTGCTGCTTTTCCTGTATTTTGTTTTTAACCCACAGAAGCCTTTTTATGACAGTCTTAAAAAATGTGAAATCAGATCTTGCATCTACTCAATTTTATGACTTAATACAACACTGAAGAGACAACTTAGAACAAAGCTCTGATAAAATGTTATTTGGTCATAATTATAAGCCTTAACTGGGTGTTGAGAATGAAGGAATTAAAGGAATAAAATAAATCAGCCTCCCCCTCACATACAAAAATGGAGGAAAACAAGTGGTAAGAGTTCTTAGTGATATACGGTAGTTTTTAGAGACTTAAATTCACATTAGGATTTCTGCAAACAGAATTATTTTTACCTTGATTAAGCCATGCTCTCTATAAAAAAATAAACAATTAAACCTCTTACTTTTTCAGGAAAGTACAAGTACAACTGAATCAAAGTAATTTGACAAAAGGCTGAATATAAATTATTCTTATGAGGACTATGATTAATGCCAAGAGGCAAGCAGCACAAACTGACAGACAGACAATTCTTTTCTAGCATATAATACCCTCCCATTGTTTTTCCAGTCTGAGGGTGAGCAGGCACTGGCACAGGTTGCCAAGAGAGGGTATGCAGTCTCCATCCTTCCAGATATTCAGAGCCCAAGAGCACTCTTCCCAGAGCAACCTGACATCACTGTCCTTGCACTGAGTAGGGTCTTGGATTAGAAAGCATCCAGAGGTACCCTGCTATCCAGACATCCAGTGATAGAACAAGGGGCAATGGGTGCAAGCTGGAGCATAGGAGGTTCCATCTAAACATGAACTCCCCCCTTTTTTTATGGTGAGGGTGCCAGAGCACTGTAATAGGCTGCCCAGAGAGGTTGGAGAGTCTCCTTCTCCTGAGATGTTCAAAAATAGCCTGGATGCATTCCTGTGTGACCTAATCCAGGTGATCCTGCTCTGGCAGGAGCATTGGATCTTTCACAGTCCCTTCCAACTACTAACATTCTGTGATTCTGTGCTTTCTCGCCTCAGCCAGTCTGTGATTCTCTGAGTACTAAGCACAAAGATTGAAATCTATTAATTATGTTACTGAATATAAATTTTAAGATTAATTTCAGCTATATGGAAAAAGATTTTGGTTTTGGAAACTCAGATCATAAAAGTGATAATAAAGTGTCATTTTAAAGGAATAGTAGTCTTAAGTGATCATATCGCATCTTTCCTAGCCAACAGAAGAGTACTCCACAAAGAAAAACACCATTTCTTTTTACGTACCTTCTATTTCCAACACATGAAGTGTTGAGCCAAGAAATTCTCCATTTTCCAATTAAAGTAACAGGTTTGCAACATGGATTCTGGATTTCTGACTACACACTGCTATAAGAGTTGTGGATGGCTATGGCCCTTTTTTCTGTCAATCTTTGTTTCCATATGGCATCTGACTGACTCCCACACAACCTATATTTCCCTTCATACTTGCTCCATTTCACAATACCACAACAAAGCAAATAAACCCTTCAACCCTCTTCAAGTGCAGGAGAGCTAGCTATGGAAGATTCTTCAACGTCCAGCCAAATCTGGAAACACCTTTCACATACTAAATGATGCTAAGTCCAACAGTGGCTGTGCGATTTCACAGTTATTACTTAGCCATCGCTGCTAATGAAGGAGGGAAGTGGAACTAAGTGACACAGCAGTGTGGACACCAATGCCACCCATCCAGCGCTGGCAGATTCACTGATCTCTTGGAGAGGTCTCACAAGTACAGGAAATTCTGCAGGAGTTCACCTTCTGCACTGAGAACAGAGCCAGAGCACAGACAGTCAACCAGAATTTGAAAACCTCCAAGCTAAGCCGAACAGCAACAGCTGAACAAGCAATATCTGGGCTCACACAAAACTGGAAGATAAGAGGCAGCACAAGCAAACACAATGGTGCAAGTCATTACAGTGCAGGGTGACAGAAGGCAAGTGTTTGTGGGCCAGCAAAAAAACCCCATAAATCACGTTCGTCTGAATCCAGGTATTCTGCAATGCCAAAGACATTCCAGGCAACACAGTTTTTCTTTATCAAACAGATGTTAAAAATAATTGAAACTGGTGATGAGAGTCAGGAAAAGTCAAGGTAAAATGAATTTGAGATAATCACAGAATCACTGTGGCTGGAAAAAACCCCTGTGATCATCGAGTCCAACCATCAATGCCGTTACTTAAATTGTACAAACTCCTTTAACACTCTTCATGCTGGTTTACTCTGCACATTTGTCTCAGCCAGACTGCTGGGAGAAGGGGAAAATTATTCAAAGCTACTTTCAGGTTTGTGCCTATGCTGTGGAACACCAAAGCTGATGAGATGCAAAGGGTTTATTTCTCTGCTGAAGCAAAACATTTAACTGAGTAAAAACTGAATAACATTTCCATAAATGCCTGGATTCATACAAGCATGTGCAATAAAAAGTCTACGCTGAGAAGCCTGGACTCCACCTGAGCATTTACTACCATTTACGCTGAAGTTCAGGTCCCCACTGCTGCCCTTCCAAAAAAGCAGGGGGAAAACCCACTTCACTGGATCTGGGTTTACAGAACTTTCAGAAGCTTAATTCTGTGACTGCAAAGAGTTAAACACCACAAGGCATTGCTCTGATCTCACACATCAGTGAAAAAACAGCAGCAGCTCTACCCAAAGCAAGGCTGCAAGATAAACACAAAGCTGAATTGGACCCATAAGCTCTTAAAGAGAACAGTGAGCAAGATATAGATATGGATTTTCCAAGGTGAACCCCTTTTGTACCAGTGCAACCTTTAAATACTATCAGTTAACCTTCTCCAGGATTTACGTTTGATTTCAGGCTAAAAACAGCCACTTGGACAAGGTACAGAGCTCCCAAGTACTGAAGAGGGATGGGAGAATCCACCCAAAACATGCATTTTGCAAAAACTCCATAGACCTTAAAAATAAATTTAAGAAAAACTATCTTACAGTAGGGGGTACAGAGCACTGGGACAGGCTTCCCAGAGAGGTTGTGGAGTCTCCAACTCTGGAGACATTTAAAACCCACCTGGATATAGAGGATACGCAACCTATTCCAGAGGTCCTAGCGCAGTCGCATAAATCAGAGAGGACTTCCAGTTATATGACAACCTTCTCCACAAAGATAAAGAGAAGGGTCTTAGTTATTGGAGACTTGTTCCTGAAGGGAACTGAGGGGCCAATATGCAGAGCTGACTTTCATCATAGTGAAGTCTGCAGTGTACCTGGAGCCCAAATCAGGGATATCACTAGGATGCTCCCTAACCTGGTGGAATCAGCTGACTATTACCCACTGCTGATCTTCCAGACAGATGGGGAGGAAGCTGTATTCCATAGCCTGAGGGGAATGAAGAAAGACTTCAAGGCGCTAGGACATTTGGTAGAAGAGTCTGGGGCACAAATTATATTCTCTTCATTACTTCCATTTTGGGGTGAGGACATACACTGGAATAGAAGGATGCAGTTCATAAATGCCTGGCTACAAGACTGGTGCTACAAGCAGGGCTTTGGTTCTTTGATAATGATTGGTTTTATAAGGCACCACACCTTACAGGTATGTATGGGAGAGGTCTATCTGATAAGTGAAGGTTGAGAGCAGCCTTGGGTGCAGTGACTACGAGATGGTGGAGTTTGGGGTCACATGCGGTAGGAACAGAATACTTAGCAGCATCACAACCCTAGACTTCAGAAAGGCCAACTTTGGCCTTTTCAAGCAATTGCTTGGGGAAATCCCACAGCACAGAGTACTGGGGCAGGTAAAGGGGCCCAAGACAGCTGGTTAACATTCAAAGACCACTTCTTTAAAGCCCAAGACAAGAGCATTCCAACGGGCAGGAAGTGAAGGAAAGGAGCCAGAAGACCTGTGTGGTTAAACAGGAAGCTGCTGGGCAAACTGAAGAGGAAGAAGAAAGTCTATAGGTCATGAAAGGAGGGGGTGGCAACTTGGGATGATTATAAGGCTCTAGTGAGAGGATGCAGGGACTCAACTAGGAAAGCCAAGGCCTCCTTGGAATTAAACCTTGCAAGAGAGGTCAAGGGCAACAAAAAGGGCTTCTTCAAATACACTGCAGGTAAAACTAAAACTAGAGGCAATGTAGGCCCCCTGCTGAATGAGGTGGGTGCCCTGAAGACAGAGGCTACAGAGAAAGCAGAGATACTGAACACCTTATTTGCCTCTGTCTGTACTTCTGGGATCTGTCTTTATATCAAACCCCAGATTGCTGAGGCCCCAGAGGAAGTTGGGACAAGAGAGGAGTTGGCCCTGGTTGATAAGGACTGGGTTAGGGATCAGTTAAGCCAACCAGATGTACATAAATCCATGGGCCCTGATGGGATGCACCCATGGGTGCTAAGGGAGACGGCGGAAGTCATTGCTAAGCCACTCTCCATCATCTTGGCTAAGTTATGGGGATCAGGAGAGGTGCCTAGAGACTGGAAGACAGCTCTAGTCCAGTCTTCAAATGGGTAAGAAGGAGGACCCAGGTAACTATAGACCAGTCAGCCTCACCTCAGTCCCAGGAAAGGTGATGAACAATTTATCCTTGATGCTGTCTCCAGCCAGGCACATCAAGGACAAGAGGGTCATTAGGGACAGTCAGCATGGCTTCACCAAGGGGAAGTCATGCCTGACCAACTTGATAGCCTTTTATGAGGGTATAACCAGGTAGATAGATGATGACAAAGCAGTGGATGTGGTCTACCTTGACATCAGTAAAGCATCTGACTACCACAGCACCCTCACAGCCAAACTGAGGCAGCGTGGTCTAGATGATTGGGTAGTGAGGTGGATGGTGAACTGGCTGCAGGATAGAAGCCAGAGAGTAGTGGTCAGTAGGACAGAGTCTAGTTGGAGGCCTGTATCCCCAAGGGTCGATACTGGGACCAGTCTTATTCAGTCTATTCATTCAGCATTAGTTACACTCCTAGCAATAACATCAGACGAACCACTTGACAGCTGCAGTTGATAAAAGCTGAGAAATTAAATTATGGAAACTTATAGCACATTTTTCCTTATCTCGGGTGACACTGCTGCTATTTAAGCTACAAATAAAGCTTCAGATTTCTCACAGTATTATCACTGCCCATCTGCAGTCCCCACAGGGTTCAAGTTGGAAAGCCCAAGTCCGCTTCTCAGTTTGGAGCTTTTGGCCACCATGACCAGCTGTTAGAGCTTAGACATATCATCAGGAATCCCAGGACACAGCAAGGGCTGAAGGCAGCCACACATTTCTGGCTCCCAGTAAGCAGAACACAGATCAAGAAGTTATGCCCATGACTAACAAGTCCCATCATGCCTTCTAAGCCTCTTCAGTACAAACTGCAAATGTAACAGCAGTCAAAACCATCACTTTTTCCTACAAAACTTTTTTTTTAAGTCAAAGTGGGCTTTTAGTTCCTTTCCTAGTTAAAAAAAATGAAGATAATAATCTGTGATAGAGACAAAGCAAGTAAAACAGATCAATCCTGCTCTGAAGCTTGCAAACACGACTAATTTCACTTCCTGCATTGCTGTAAGGTCAGCAAGAAGTCAGAATTCAATCGGTAGTGCAAGCAACAGCACATTTTTCTCTCAGTAATAGCTGCTACCTAGGGGCACAAGTCACGGCTGAAACACCCAGGGCTATGAAGCCAGTCTATCCCTGTGCACAAGGGCTCTGGTGGGTCTTCTCCACGCACAGGGCTTATGAGAGGGGTGATGTGAACTGATAGGTGATGGAAAAATGAGTAAAAACTCTTGTCTGAGAATTAATATTGAGGAAGAGGCAGAGATTTTCTTTTTTTCTTGTGGTTTTAAACTTAAAACTCTTTGTTTTTAAACTTAAAAACACTGCCAAGACAAGTAAGGGGAGTAAGTGGGATGAGTTAGTCAGTGTGACAGCATCACTGGAAGACACCAATGGGGAAGCTGGCGGCCCAGATGATGCGCTGGGCACAGTCCGGGCAGAGACATGGCAGTCGGTCATGGTCCCAGGCACTGGCCATGGTACAGCACGCAGGGACACCTTACAGGATCTGACAACATTTCCTTGCCAAGTTCTGCCGGGCTGCCCCACAACTGACAAACAGAATCAGGTTTTGTGTGTGAAAAGTGGGTCATGGCTATGCAGAGGAGGATGAGCCTAATGCAAAGGCAGTTCACAGGGAGTGATGGAAGAGCAATTGGCAAGGACCTCGAGGAGTTTATTAGTGGTGTTGTTATGCAAATTTGGCAGCACCCATCAGCTTGTCAGGCCCAAGGCAGTGGGTGAAGGCCATTAAATGCCCCTTCCCCAGCCTACACTTCTCAGTGCTCCTGTCACCATGCCCCTCTTCTCCCCAGCTCTGTCTTTTCAGCCCTGACACTCTACCTGACCCTCCCCACCAACACATCCTTCCATAGACTAATTTCAACCCTACATCCCCAGAAATCCCTGTCACTGAACACAGGTATAGGGGATATGGGGACAGGCTACTTGTTCCACACCAAGCCCCGTGCTTTGTCTCTTACAAAGCCAGGGGACTGGGGTATCACCAGCATGGCTACATTGATAAGTCTGGACTCCTTTTTAAATACTCAGCTTTTCAAACAAAGGTCTAAATGCCCAGGTACATCTGGTTTTCAGAGAAAGAGCACAACCAAGCTCCTGCAAGAGGCAGGCGGGTGACCACCTCTGTGCTGGGCCACGTGCTGAGAAGCATCCAAGCACTGTGGTGAGTGCAGGCAGTGCTGTGCACAACAGCCTTGGCCAAACCATACACCTTCCCAGTCGTCTCCTGTAGTTATCATTTTAATCTTCACATACACAAAATATCTGGACTTTTTAAACAGTGCTTAAATGATTCTCTCTCCCAAAGAATTAAATTACCATTTATAGCCTATTCTTCCTATTAAAAATTTATCAATTTATTCATCACTTCTAGGACTGAGACCTTTCATTTGTTTTACAATGAAGAAACCTTTGATCTGCAATTCTCCAAGGCTACCATTTTTTATCCTTTAGTTCTTCTCATTAAAAATAAAATACCTCTATTCTCCAAAATGCCTTGATGGCACTCGCAAAATGCCCATTTTAACAATCAGAAACTTTTTTTATCCTTACCTTATGATAGGCACTTAGGAAGTTTAAAAGGCTTTTTTATATTATTGTTATTATTTAATCATTAACAGCTCTGCATTGCAAAAAAAAGGTTTTACTTGCCAGAATCACCAGGCTGGAAGACTGCAATCAGGCAGTACTTGCAAAATGAGCCAGAAACACCTTTCTCCCAAAGACACGGAAGCAAATAACAAAAGATAGAGTTTGACAAAATGTCTTCACCTGGCACACTGAATTAAGCTAACCTGAAACTAATTTTGCCTTGGACACCTAATCTAGACCCCAGCCCTACCAGCCTGTCTGCAAGGGACAACTCTAAACAGAACCCAAACCAGAGCACGTGTTAAGACCTAAGAAGCATAACCTGCAGAAGAACATTTGGGAACCGTATTTTAGCATTTTTCCATCTTGTTCATCCTGTTCTCCACAGCTGGACACAAAGACCTCTCTCAGCAAAACAATCATTAGCACTTGGTCGTGACTACAACTACATACAGCAGATTTACCCCTGCCCAAGCTGCTAAACGCGTGTTCCACATCAGTGGCCCCAGGCTGCTACTACCAAGAGCAGGACAAAATGTCAAAGTGGATTTGCCATACTGTACTCCTGGTATAACTCTCACCTACTCCAAAGGCCACACACATTTTCATTAGCATACTTTGTAAGGTCTTCTCCCTTAAAGAGAAGCACACTGCTTACACATCACTAACGGATAAAATGGGGACAAGGACTGTTCATCCAACCTTGGGTGCAGCACAGGCTGTGTAAGTCCAGCTGTGTAAGTCTTTGGTCCCGTATGAAGTGCTAGGATGTTAACTACTATGTGGTTCTTGGGTTTCAGATCAAAAGTGTAAAATGCCCCAAGAGTTTTACCACTACTGATCGGCAGTGAGGTGGGAGAAAGCTACAGCACAGCCCCAAGGTGCAGTCATCCGCTGAGATTTGGTCTCAATCCTGTTGCTCCACTGCCTCTGGGGAATAGCCCATGGGATGTGGGAGAGCACTAGCTACTGTGGAATTTGCAGCACACTAACATGTCTTCAGACTTGTTCTTATTCACAAATAGGTATCACAGAATAATAAAATCTCTTTTGTTGGAAGAGACCTTTAAGGTCTTCAACCCAGCATTGACAGATCAGCACTGAATCATGTCCCTGTGCACCACATCTACGTATCCTTCAAATGCATCCGGGAACGGCGACTCCCCAACTTCCTTGGGCAGCCCATAGATGTTGCAATAAGGGTCCTAATTTGCTGACCAGTCTAAAACCAGAGGGCCCAGCACCAAGCTAGCTGTTCTTAGGCACAAGAGCATCTCCTGGACTCATGCTGGTCCATCACACAGAGTTCTGCATTGTGTCTTGGTGTGCCACAGAGGGCTTGCAGGGCTTCCACCACACAGCAGTTTCTGAAAGGAGACACTTCAATAGATCTGGTCCACACTTTTCCTTCAAAAACACCTTTTCAAGAAAAGCTGGATTTTTATCCCAAATACATGTTTCCCTGCATTTGCTCTCTACAGAAACTCTGATGTCTTTCAGGGAGAGCATTGTTTTAAAAACAAAATGTGCTGTTTGTAGTTTGTTTTTTAACATAAAAACCTTTTCTGTTCAATGAAATAAAGTTGTCTGAGCACCTGTGTCACAGTCAGCTGAAGAACAAGCTCAAGCTGAATGCCTAGCAGAGACCAGACCCCAGTCCAAACCTGAGCTCAGCTCAGATGCAATGCTGAATCAAGCCCACAGTCATCTTCCAAGAGGTCAAGGAAAAAACCAAACATGAACCACCAAATTCCCAACACTTAGACACAACTTCCCAGCGCCAGTGTCAAACAAACAGCTCACCTGGTAGAGAAACAATATTCTGCATGACCAAAGCAGAGCCTAGCAGAGGACCAAACTCCCCTTACTGGCCAAGCTTCTGTTTAGTGCAACATAAACCTTGCAGCTGCTACAAGTTCTTTTACCAGCAGACACATTTGTGTAGGAGCTCCAGCCACAACAAAATGCCAAGTGTACCTGTGCTCCCTCCTCATCATCCCACCAACTGTAGCTACCTGCATCAGGAGGGAGCAGAAGAGGAGCTGAGGCAGCAAGAAGCAGAGAAATCCAGAAGACCACTCCATAAAGTAGCACGTGGCTAAGCGCAACTAATTACACTTTTGTCACCAAATACAAGATGGACCAAAAATGCTACTGTCTTGTAAGTCACTTGCAGATGCCAGAATATTTCCACTCCGCATAAATGGATTCCATTCAAATATTGTGAAAATTAATTCAGCCCAGAAAAACACAACAGGCCTGACTGCATGTCACCAGATGTCACCCCGGCTATGATACAGCCACTTGAGTATGCTCGTCAGCAGCATCGCCGAGAAGCCGTGCATGTCTGATGAGCCCCAGGAACGTGGGCTTGCCAAGCACTTGTCAGTCTCCAGCGTGTGTTATTTCTCTTCAGTAATCTAACGACGGCATCTTGTTCCTGTGTACATAAAAGCTTGCTCAGCGTGTTCAAATTGCTGTAATTCTGACAGCCTAATCATTTGGCGAAATGCTGCCACATTAACAGATAACAGCTTGCCCTCTCTGCAAACAGGAGGCTCCCACTCTGCATCACTCGTTTCGGGGAAGACTGTGGACGAGGGGGTTTCACCTCCTGCTCCTGTTGGGATAATATTAATGATACTTAATTTCTGCTACTCGCAAAGCGGTGTTCAAACACGTGGTGGGGAGCTGTTTTACTGAGGCGAAACAACATCCGCGTGCAGAAAGGCATTACTCCCCTCTCAGAGTGCTTCACACAGACAGAAAAGAACTTTGTGTGACAAAGGAAATGTGTGGGCTGGGAAGAAAACTGAATTCATCCCACCCAGTTGTAGTCCAAATAACCATAATATTATTGAATTAGTGCTCTGCTTAAAATTAGGAGAGAACAGAAGCTCCCAAAGTGTGGTTTACAGTTAACCTTTGCTCCACGAGGCACATTCCATGACTGACAGAGGTCAGGCTGAAGGTTTCTGTGGCCTCATAACCTGCTCAAGAGTGTCCTGCAACAGATGCTTATGGGGAAGTAAAACCAGGCCAAATACGTTGTAGTAACTCTACACAGCAACATAGCAATTTGCAGCTCCCACCTTTCAGGAACACAATGGGATTTCTCTCTTTTTAAGAGTATTGGATGGATTTCCTTTCCATGAATTTGTACAGACGCTTCTGTTGGTATGAAAACATCTGGCAGCCAAAGGGTCCAGCAGCAGCACAAAGCAGAGCTTCATTACAGACCTCCATCCAGTCATTTCAGCCCTGATGCCTCACAACAGTTGCGAGAAAGAGTAAATCCTTCATTTTTCCCTTCTCTGATAACAGTAATTTTTAATCCCATTTCCATGCATATAAAGTTAAGGTGATTCTTTGCATCACTTTGCATTTAGGTCCACCTTGAAGAAAATGCTAATTCTGGTTAAAAAATGCAGCAAAGTTTTAGTGTAAATGGTACATTTTTGTGTTGGTTTGTTGTTGTTGCTGCTGTTTTAAATGTGGGGAAGTATTAATGGTTTCCCCCTTCCACAGGGTATAACTGGTCACAGGGGCAGTGTCCTCCTAGTACAGTTACCATAAGGAAAGTGATTATTTAGGTCAATGGTTCCCAAATAGTCTCTTCTAAAGTGTGAACAACCTTCATTCTCTAGTGCTTCTTCCCACAGAAACCCCCACAAGCATTCATCCCTTAAACAGCAGATGAAGTTATTTTCAACTCTGTCTTCTTGTGTCTCTGCATGTTCTCCACAATTCAGATACCCACATTAGTGCTCACAATACTGTTATCAAGTCTTGAGGCCTCTCAAAGGAACCAGTAAAGAGAAGAACTTCACTGTATCAACAATACATTGATCAATGTACAAGCTGGTTTGTATGGGAAATAAACAACCTCCATCCTGATCAAACGTCCTGAACATGTAGCTTGACAGAGTATAAGGAAGTGTTTTAAACACTGAAGGGCACTATGTTTGCATTTAATCTTTTCATTTTTTATTACTTTCCTTTTTTTAAGGAAAAAAACCACATTTTCCCCCAACCTGTTGGTGTTTGCTTTCCAGGGTTTGTTTATGCTATGCAGGCTGTAGGTTATTTCTGTTGGAGACCCTAATTTCCTCCTCTGTGAGGACTATGGCGATAGCCCCAAGGAAGTTTACACTGAGAGAGAAGAGCATGACAGGCAGTGAATTAAGTGGTTCAGAAAGAGATTCAATTAGCTTTTGTGGTGCAGGAAAATGAAGATAAAAAAGAAATTCCTGGCAGTTCCACTCTTCTGCCTCTGTCTCAGCTTCAGCAAATGGACATCCACAGGCAGACAGACAAAGTAATGAGGAATATTTGAAACGTAATATGATGTGTGATTTATTGACACAGGGCTTAATACAAAGAACCACTCTCTTTTTTTTTTTTAATCTTTAGTTCTTCTTGCAAGTATCACGTAAGATGGAAAATGCTCCCAATTTCAAACCTCCCAATGAGTATCCCTGCACCAGCCACAGCAGCTGATCTGCAAGAGCTGACCATTAACACTCTTACTCATCCTCAAACTCTCCATGAACATAACCTTTATCCATATGCAGCACCCCCCTTTGCCTCTCCCCTGTGGTGAGGACCAGTGCCAGGTACAGAAAGGAGTGATGCAGACTACATCTAGTATATAAAAGTATAGTGGGAGAACATACAGTTACCTGAAAATGAAGTTAGGCACCTGTCACCAGCAGACCCACTACGGAGCTGGATCAGCCCTCAGCTGCCCATCAGAGGCTGAAGAACTTTTGTGCCCTAGGGCACCACCTCTTTTTCTCATTTCCCAGAGCCTTTAAGGTCAGAGTCACAGCCAGGAAAAGTGTTTAACCTCTCCAGGTCTTGCTTTACAAGGTATTGAGGTCTCCTAACAGTCATTCTTCCTCCTGTCCTCCTGCCAAAAATGCCTATAAATTCCAGCTTTCTCCTTGGCAGCCTTCACAAAAGGAAAAAAACATGAGAGGAGGAGCTTGTATTTTTTTTTGGTAGCCAATTCTGTGGCTGGCTGCTTTCAATTCATTTGTTTCTACTGAATGTTTGCTTTTTGAGCTGCTGTAAAATTGGATGGCAGGAAGCCTAGAGCTCCTGTGCAGGCATCTTCCTTACCATCTCCTAAGCCATGAAGCACAGAAATGGTGTGTTCATTCCAGTTAAGAAAGCCTGGCCAACATTTCCACAAGACTTAGAAATAAATGCTTTGAAACCCAGTGTTGAAAGTTTTGGAATGTCTGAGACTTGTATCCTGCAGGAGAAATCCCAACCTAACTAAACAATAATGCCAGTATTGAGAAAGAGCCAGACCCTCAGAGGTGTTGGAGCACTACGTTTTGAAAATGCCAGATATTTCTAAATCTGATGCCTAAACCACTAAGCTGTCCCATCAGGCATTACTGGAGGTATTTATTATTTTTAATACACGCTGCCTGCAGGCAGAGGCAAACAAAGTAAAAGAGAAACAACAAGTGCCCCTTCAAAGGGACTGCCAGCTGAAACAAGAAAGCTGTGTGTGTAGCTCAGACTTTGTACTTCTGAATGCATGTGCACCTACAAAGAGAGACAAAGCATTGCCATCGTGCTACTCCTCACTCAAACCATTTCTTTGCATTAAAAATACACAGAATGCCATGAACATTCATTATTCTTTAATAGCACATTTTGGCCAGGAGAACCAAATGCAGGGAAATGAAAGACCTGGTTTGCTATTGAAAATTGAAGGCTTCTCATTAAAAGTTTTTTTAGAAAGAAAAGTGTAATAGTCAGGAGAAAGTGTCTGCTTTTAAGTCCCTTCTCTTGTTCCTCCCCGACTCTGCTCTCGGCCATGAAGATTAAGAAAGTATTAAGAAAGGAAGAATGCTTAATAAAGGTGGCTTTTTCCTAATAACAGATTGCAAAAACGGTAAGGGAAGCCTAATCTGATTAAAATAATAATGACATTTACCAAACCAGAACCTCGGTTTGTAATCAGGAAGTCTACATGCAAAACATTCATTTCCACATTTTTGAGAACAGAAGATTATTTTATGACAAGCCATAAAAGGCTGCATTCAGCTGTCCTGGGGATTTACAAGGTGCTAGTAACAAGTCTTCCATAAGTTGTTTACCAACCAGGAATACCGTCAGATAAATGCCATCACGGTGGACGAGTGATGTTACCCTAAGAGGGCTCCAAGCACCCCATGTCAGTACACAACCTTTTCAGTCTTCCTGAGTAATGTCTCATATGAAATAGGGTAGGCATGTTATTTAGACCATGTTAGTAACAGCTGAAGACATGACACATGGCATCTCTCCTTCATGAAGAGTCATCCATGGAGAGACAGTAAATTATTCCCTAATCAATCTGTTTTGTGCACCACAGAGCTTAGCACAACTGAAGCCAGCAGCGTGCAGTGGAAACCTTCCTGGACTGCTCCCAGACAGGCTAGTAAATGCCCAAATCCGGACTCTGTAGCATCCTCAAGACTGTAAAAGGCAGCAGCTCTCAGCTTGTACTCAATTTCTACTGGCACATACAACCTCTAATTTAGGAAAAAAAAGCTACAGGGTACTACACCCTCACTGAAAAAATGCCAACACCTGCTTTACAATAGCTCTTTTAAATTCCAGGATCTCTTCCAGCCAGTTTAATCTAACTTCCATTTAATTTTATTTCTGCAGTCTACAGCTCTTTCCTCACATACCTTTTAAGTCATTATTTCCCAAAGTGAAAGATAACATACCATTATTATCCTATATCTTAAGAAAACACGATACAACACTAGATCGATATCCCAGCCTATATTAAATGGCTGCACATCCAGCCACAAATCTTCCTGTCCTTATCGCTCGAATAGTGAATTACCTGAAGTTCTCTGCCACACAAAGCTCTTCAGCATTTCGTATCTTCCCCACTTAATGGCCTTATTCTTCCTTAAAATCAGTTACCCATATTCTAATGACATATTTCCTCTATTACTTCTCCATCTGCAATTTATGTATTTGTATGAATTCAACTCTGATGAACAATAAATTAAGAGGAAACAGTGAGCAGTCATTGCAACCTTATTCAAACCCATCTGCCTTAGTTTTTGTACAGGACCAATCCAACATCTACTGCTCAGTAGGGAACCATCCTCTCTTCCAGCTGACATACCATGAAGTTTCTGCTGTTGAGGCCAATAAGAATAAAATTGGCATCTTTCTTTTAGAAGAAGGATCTCAAACATTTTTTTCTGCCCCATCTATCTTACTTGGGCCAGAACTGTGATCTCATGATAAAAACCTCGATCAAGTGCTCTCCCAAGTCAGGCTTGAAGTGTCCACCAAGGACTAAGCTGGTATCATTAAAGATGAAATCACACATGGGTGGAAATATACGCGAGTCACATGCTTCCTTTTATATACAGCTTACTTGGCAAATGGGTCTCCTTCAGAGATGGAAAGGTATGGAAAACACTTCCCATCTTTGGACTACTGCAGTAGTATAATAAAAACCAAGAAAAGTGATCCCAAGGCACGATTCTTCGCCAGTGTTACAAGTTACCAATACCCAACCTTTTTCATTTGCTGAAAACAGATAAAAGCTGTCTGGAAATCAACTGTTGTTTTGTTTTAAATAATATTCCATCTGATTCGCAACCACATGCGTTTCTTACTGATCTGAAGAGCTCTCCAGTTCTGGCTCCAGTTCTGGTCTTTTTTGCTCTTTTTTTTTTGCCCAGCTGTTCACAAAATCATATAAACACAGGGGAAGGTCAGCAAGAACTGACAGAAAATAATAGCTCAAGTCATCAGGTCACAAAGCTTTCCACCACATGGTTCCAGCAAAGTAGAATCTCGGCTTGTCTTTAGAAAACCTTCATGGTTTATCTATTGCCAACACAGGGCATCTACTTCCAGAGTTTATATCAAAAATGAAAAAAACCACCCAAAAACCAACCCTAAAACCAAAGGAACCCACTTGATTTGGGCAAAACTATTAAATGTTTTTTTAAGAGAACAGGACCGTGAACTTAAAGTAGGAGCTGGAAGAGTCAAAAAACACCAAGAAATGCCCTTCCTCTTCCCAGCAGCTTCTGGCCACAGCTGTCTAAAGGGGAGGTCTTAGACCAAAGCTGTCAGGTGGCAATGCCAAGACCTTGCTGCAGTCAGCACAGCCATGGCATGTAGAACCCCTCTATGTCTAATGGAGGGACTAATGGGGACACAACAGTTGGGCTCTGCTGGGTCACCCACCCAAAATTTCCCAACGTCCACATTTCTGCAGCACTTTCCAACTACTTCAAGAGGAAGGGCTCCAGCTGTGTCAAGAATATTGTTAAGGACCAGTTCAGACAGCCTCCTCAGCCTGCAGAAGCCATGTGAGATCCTGCCACCAACAGCAGTGCATGTGGCTATAAGGAAAAACGAGAAGAGGAGGTTTCTGGTCTCTAGTGGATGGGTGTCAGTCCCCCAGAGGAGACCCAGCACTACAGTCATGCCTGTCCCTTCATACAGGGGCTTCCCAACCAGCAAGAAGGTCTCATCCTCCCAGCTCCAGACAGCAAAGCAAAACTTGGGTTTGTTCTTAGGAAACAAGAAATAAAAAAAATTCACTATTCTGCATTAATCAGATGTTGAATGGAATTCCCAGCCGGCCTGTAGTGACAGGTCTTCTCAGGCTGTCGGCCAGGCTGGGTGTGCATTGCTGGCCATGGCTGCTGCCTCTCCTGCCCACAGCCACATGGTCCCCTGGTGAATTTCTGAGATGAAAGAGTGGGAAGGAAGGAGTTCTCACACAACTCCAGCAAGCAAGTCCTGGCCCTGTTCCCCAAGATAGTGAAACTGCTCTTTGACCAAGAGTCACCATGATTAACACCTTACACTGAGGCAGAAAACATAAGAAAATCACAGAATCACAGAACACCAGGGATTGGAAAAGACCTCAAAAGATCATCTAGTCCAATCCCCCTGCCACAGCAGGATCACCTAGACCAAGTCATACAGGAACACATCCAGGTGGCTTTTAAACATTTCCAGAGACAGAGACTCCACAACCCCCCTGGGCAGCCTGCTGTATCAGTAAAGAGAATTATGACATGCAGCTACTTGGGTTATTATGCTGGTAGGGTCCATGTGGGCAGCAAGGGGCTGTAAGAAGGCCTGGAACCCTCCTGCCCTCATAGAATCATAAGAGATTGGAAGGGACCTCTAAAGATCTAGTCCAATCCCCCTGACACAGCAGGATCACCTAGACCAAGTCATAGAATCAGTCAGGGTTGGAAGGATCACCCAGTTCCTACTCCCCTGCCATTGGCAGGGACACCCCACCCTAGATCAGGCTGGACAGAGCCTCATCCAGCCTGGCCTTAAACTCCTCCAAGGACAGAGCCTTCACCACCTTCCTGGGCAACCCATTCCAGGCTCTCACCACTCTCACAGTGAAGAACTTCCTCCTCACATCCACTCTAAATCTACCCATCTCCAGCTTTGCTCCATTCCCCCTAGTCCTGTCACTACCTGACATCCTAAAAAAGTCCCTCCCTAGCCTTGTTGTAGGCCCCCTTCAGATACTGGAGGCCACAATAAGGTCACCTCGAAGCCTCCTCTTTCTCCAGACTGAACAGCCCCAACTCTCTCAGTCTGGCCTCACAGGAGAGGTGCTCCAGCCCTCTGATCATCCTCGTGGCCCTCCTCTGCACTTGCTCCAGCACATCCACATCCTTCTTGTAATAAGGGCTGCAGAACTGGACGCAGTGCTCCAGGTGGGTTCTCACCAGAGTGGAGCAGAGGGGGAGAATCACGTCCCTTGACTTGCTGGCCACACTTCTCCTGATGCAGGTCAGGATCCAGTTTGCCTTCTGGGCCACAAGTGCACGCTGCTGGCTCATGTTGAGCTTTTTGTCCACAAGGACCTCCAAATCCCTCTCCCTCAGGGCTACTCTCCAGCCAGTCTCTTTGGTAGCGTAGGAAGCTGCGAGTGCCTGTGGGGCACAATGGGACGCAGCCTCTCCTGCAAGCCATTCCTCACCAAGCCTAGGCACTGCCAGCAACACAGTGCGAGCTCTACAGCCGACAGGCACCACCCCAAGCCAAACCCCTCCAATTTAGTTTCAATTAAAATATTTTTAAGACAATTCAGTCCCAGTTCCAGACGCAGCAATTTCCAGCTCCCCGTTTTAGAAAACTCCTCTCCAAGTAGTGCCGGTCCCTGGCTGCTGCACAAGCTGTGCTCGTTTTGGGCCGTGGACGTTAATCAAGCTGCTCTTTATTTTTAGATTTTCTTCCTATGACTTTATGCCACAAACTCTATTAATGTTATGTCTTGGAACATCAAAGTTATTCACCAATCCATCAAACTGACAGAAAATGTTCCTCCTGCTTTGGGAGAACTGAACTCAGCTGGCTTTTTAAGAGGAGAATGTGAGAGCAGGAAAAAAATTAATGAAAAAAATACTCCACATGTCATAAATCAACCAATTGGACATCCTGGCTATGAATGAAATTTCTCTGAGGAGGTAGGGAGGGAGAGAGCAGAGCAGCAGTTTTTCCCCACAGATGCAGGTTAACTCAACCACTATGGAGCTGCATGAAGACAGTTTGACTTGAGAGCAGTGCCCAGCAGAGGCTGGGGAGGCAGGACTGACTTCTGCATTTCCAGTCCATTTAAAAACACGTTTTCTCTCACTCTTGTTTCCTTCCTCTGTCTCTCTCAATATACTGAACGACAGCGCAGCTGAAAGAAATCTCAATCTACCATCACCCCAGCCTAACAGGAACCTTCCAATTCACCCAGTTCAAAACACTGAATTTTTCAGCTAATACACTCTGACCCAAGGCTGCTGCAGGTGTGATCCCAGATGCAGGGAAAAGTGAAGGACTGTAACCTTACTTTGCACTCCAGCTACCAGTCGAGCCCACAGCATAATCAAACTCTTCCTTCTGCATTTCTCCCCCATCAGCAGGATTAAGAGAGACTGAAAAACAAAGACAATTCCTGCAAACCCTGTCTTTTCTGTTTACTGTACCAAGGCTCCATTCCCCCTCTCCAAAAGCAGAGAGAAGTCACAGGTCAGCAACTATACAGGAGGCTGAATTTTATGTAGATTTCCTCACTGGCACTCTGAAGCACCTGGGAACCATCTGCAGTGTGGAGTTTTGTTGGCACCTGGAGGCACAGGTAAACCAATAATCAGGAAAATCTACCACTTCATATGTCAACGGGTAGAAGGGTGAAAATAAAAACAGGCTCGTAAATGCAAATTAAACATTAAAGGCATGCTGTCAATTAGCACTGCCATTTCTGAGTGGCAAATTCTGCCCTGCTCCTGTCACCAGTAATGCCTTCGATTATGTAAACGGAAGGATATTAGACACCAATTTCTTCCCCCATGAGCTTAATCCAAGCACAAAACTAGAGGCAGCGGGTCTCCCTGGGCCCATGCAACAGCTCACGTGATGCCAAAGGCATCCAGGGTGAGACTCAAAGCCATGGAGTGACGTTCCAGCTTCTATAGATGTCAACAGCTGTAGTATCACCAGAGGTATGCAGGGCAGTGTGAGCAGACTGCCTGCTCAAAGTCAGCAACAGAAAGCCAGGCTGGGAGTAATACAGGGCTTTTTCTCCCTTTTCAAAGCAAAAGTCCACGGTTCAGTGAATATAAACATGGACATTTACTTCTCTACAAAGTACTGAGTACTTCTGCTTCCTTTGCACCCTTCGATGTGAGCCACCAACCACATTTGTGCTCTACCACCATAAAAAAAAACCCCAAACAAAAAAGCTCCCAATACAAAAGAGCAGAAGGAGGTAAATATGAAAAGACAGTATCGCAATCCCTTGCTACATTACTGCAAGCTAAAGTTTCACAGCAGAAAGAAGAATTCTAACATTTGGCTACAGAAACCTTCCTCTGTTTTTCATGCATCAACACACAATTGGGTTAGTCTTCAGACTGCAAAAAGTTAAATGGCAACTTTTGGTAAGAGCTGCCAAATTGCATCGTCAGGCAAAGCAATGTGGCACCGTGGAGAAGCTCCGCTGTTTCCCCAGCTTATGTTTACAGTGCAGGGGATTGTCCTCACATTTCTTAGTATGAACAACTTTACTGGGTGAACTGCACCCTAGAACAATGCTTTCTCATTCTAGAGGTGTTCTAACTGATCTTTGAGTTACCCTCTAATGCAGGGAAACGAATGAAAAAGCACCAAGCAGAGCTGTGCGCTCACACAGGCAGCTCCTGGCAAAGATCAAGGCATGCAAGAGCTTCCACCCTCACTGCCTGCACCATCCTTGCCAGGTCATCTGCAGGATCCTGCACATGAGCCACCGCTGCATCACTCACGGAGTCGTGTCACACACCAGGGCCCCAGACAGCACATCTAACTTCTGCTCATCTCTTCCATATGGAAAGAGAACAGCAGTAATTGTTGGCAAATACAAAACTTTTACTGTCAAGGCACTGTACCTAGCGATGGGGGTTGGAAAAAAGAAAAGAGAAAGAAACCTAACTAAAGATGGGCTTATGAATTCAAGAGCAGGACACGCATTTGATCTGTGACTATTTGGCCCAGTTACCAGTCAAGAATTACTGGTTCTGCCGTGTAAAAGCACACAGGGCTTGTGTGACGCTTTCTGAAGTGTTGTATTTACACACTGTGGTTATAATTTTTCTGGCTGCTTCTCTGATGCTTAAGGAGTGATAAGGATTCCTTACTGCATTAGTGGTTTAAAATGCAGTGCACAGCCAAGCAATTTCGGAAGCAATTGCTATGTTTCTAAAGTGAACTTTAATCTAGAAATGCTCATAAAAATCATATTATGGCATATGGAAACAATAATGTTAATTAAATAATTTGCATTTACATAGCAATCGGTCCCGAGGGCCAAGCGTATAGCAGCACATCACATGCAGCATGCCACAGGCTCCGCAGCAACGGTTCTTACTGATGTGACCTGAAGCAACCCAAGTGTGTGCAACATGTCCTTCCCCTTGCACCTTTTGCCCTCAGTCCTTACATGTTCAAAGGAAGCCACCAGTTGTTAGCTGCCTTATATTGTTTAGAAGGACTTTCACGCTTGGTGGTTGGCTGTGTAAGAGGCATCCACACCTCTGGTACATTCCCCATTTCCTTTTACCAAGCCATACACAAGTATGCAAGTGACAACAGGTCTTTGTGTAGCCAAGAGATGCTCCACCCAAGCGCAAGGACCTTGCTTAACTTTCTGTGCTGGTCTCTCTTCAGCTAGCTGGCTGCAGGGCTGCTTCTCTTGATAGTCCACTCATAACCCTTCCCTCATTTGTTCAACACAAACAAACCTGTGGAGATACACAACACCCGCAAGCCAACCCCTAATTCCATATTTTTGGCCAGACAGGATCTGTACATGACAGAAATAGAACTAACCACATTATAAGAGATGAACTCTTTCCAAGATACTGCCCATTTCAGAAGTAATGCCAAGTTCTTTATATTTGTGTGGGTCTCTTAACAATTTAGGAAAGAATTAGTAGTGTCAAGAACCAGAAATACTAAAAGCACACTATTGTTTTTAAATGAGGATACTGTCAAGATGAATACACACACACACACATATATATAAACACACAGTCTTTTTCAAAAACTACACATTTGTGGTTTCTGCTAGATTTTCTGCCCCATTTATTAGCTCTGTTGTGGAAGCAGCACTAGCTAATTTCATTGTTTGTTCTCAGCCAATTTGACTTTTTGGCTTGCTTCCTCTGCCCTAACAGAGCTGCCCTGCTTCCAAAGAAGGGAAAACAGCCACTGCATTACTGGAGATCAGATAGTTTTCTCAACTCGACTCTAGCTCTGTGGGAGGAAAACATTCCATCAGCAGCAGGCACTGACACCTGCAGTGCTACCTCCAGCCAGGACAAGACAAGGACATGCGATGGGAAAGCTCTCCAGAGCTGGAGCTGATGGATGAGTGAAAAGGGGGGAAAAAAAAGGAAAAGAACAGCAATCTAGAAGGCTAGAGAGCCTCTTAGCAAATCAGAAAGGCCACGTGCAAATACCTAGTCTACATTTCAAACTGGAACTTGATTCTCCAAGATGACTGGGCACCACGGCATGCGAAATGTTTCCCTGGGAGGCTGGAGCCCCAGTGCTTTGCTGGGAGAACATCTCCAGCCTTCACCTTCTTCAGGCTGCTACACAAACATGCCATGCACACAGACACACCACGCACACAAACACCTGCAGGCTTCCCTCGTAAGTAGGCACTTGACGTTGCACGAAGCCAACAGGCTTCAGCTAGTTCAACACTGATGTCGCTCTGCTCTAAATCACCTGGTTCAACCCCATGAATCAAAAGGATGGTTTAAGTAATGTGGACCTTTGTAAGATCCTGATCTTTCATAAGATAGGTCTGATAAAGGGATATGTTGCCTCTTTGTTTCTGGGGGGGGGGGAAAAACCCCTCAAAAACCTGAAAACAAAATAAAGGATAAAGAAGTAATAAAAGGTAGGCCTAACATAAGTCCCACAAGTCTCAAAGGGATTTGCATAGGGCCCAGTGCTGCCATAGCTCTTTTCACATCTGTGGGACATTAAAGGAAATAACCAAATCTTGAAATTAAAGTTGGGTGTCCCTTGTGGCAGTGCCGAGGAACTAAGCCTTTTTCCTTGCCCCTTCATTTTCTTTTCATCTTCAATTTTGCTTGCCACTGCTAACTTAATATACAGGAGTTAATTTCTTTCCTGATTTGAGATATCACTAGGGGAATACTGTGTGTTACTGTGGCAGCTGGAAGTCATTACATCTATATAAAAATCAACCTGTGGCACTACTCTAATCTTTTTCTTTCTTTACTTTTTTTCTTTTTTTATTTATTTATACAAAAGCACCTGCCTTATTAACACTGGAGTTGAAGCAATTGCTAATGCAAATAACTGAAACTCTTAACTACATTAAATATGCTAATAAAAACCCCAAAGCATTTCCCTAAATCAATATAAATAAGATCCTAGTCCTTGAGCTGCAGAAGTATGAGCTACCCTAAAGCCACGCACTGTGCACCGAGAAGAAATTGGTTTTCCATCTCACCCACCTTCATGATAAACCTTTCATATGAAGTCAAACCTCCATTAAAGCCAAACTCACAAGGAAAAAGGGAAACCAATATAACTGTTTCTGAAATACAAGTAAGACTAAACATGTAAGGAAGCAAGATAAATGGACTGAAAAAGAGGAAACGATGGACAGGAAGCAACCAAAGTTGTTGAACAAATGAGGGAAAATCACCATAGCCTGCAAAGACAGCTGATCAGAGTACCTTTACGTGTAACACTTCGTTCCCCCAGAAGTGCTAGAGTACACCTCTACCACCTTCCTAGATGTTTAAGGCACACAACCAGCAAGGAAAATCAGCTCGTGCTGAGCTCCATGCTGCTGTTGCTCTACTGCAGCTAGCACCAAACGTACCATTTAAATCAAGCTGAGGTGTTTCGACACTGTGGTTTATTTTGGGGACTGCTGTATCATACTTGTGAGATCACCCGATAAAGAAACAAAACGTTCAGGCATGTGCTTATCCCAGCCATCGCTCATCCAAAACTATTCCATGCAGTCTGGGACACAAAAGCTCATCTTTCAAGTTTCAGTGCCCACAAGAGATATTATCGAGTTTGGCACAGAAAGATGAAGGGCATTTCCACGTCTCCTGGCAGTAAATATGTACATGATGATGCCAGAGCACGGGCAGCAAAGCCATAACACGGGAAACCCCTCAAACAGCCTAAAAACAGAAGGCGCACTGTGTGTTAACAGATTGCTCATGGTGTCATTCCTAAGGTCTGTCGCAAATATTCCAATCCACAGCAGACTGCAGCTTCCCACAGATAGCTGACCAGCTCTTAATTGGGAAGGGATTTTTCTCACTTAATCTATCAGAATAGTAGTCTTGGAAAAGGCTCCCACCCTCATCAGTGAAAAGGAACCGATACCTTCGCAAGACGACAAGCCCCATCCCAAAAAGATGAGACATATTTCAAAAGATGGGACAAACCACTGCCAGGTACCAACCTTCTCTCTCTCTCCCAACTACAGAAGGGAGGACAGTGTGCCTGGCCAATGTTTCACTCCCAGCTCATGAGTACTGATGTTCAGCAAGATGAAGCCCAGGCTGGTGGCCAACCCACTCCCTCTATCAGCACCACAGGGCAGCAGTACCCTCCATAAAGCAAGTATTGAGCATGGCTGGAAAATTTAAGCCCTGGATCACTAGAGGGCAGCTAAATATTTTCCAAAAAACAGACATAATTAAAAGCATAGCTGTGCAAGAATGTGAGGTAAGCAAGGGCAGCAAATTACAGTGTGTTCCTGACTGCTCTTGTGTATTTTGCAGGTCACTTTCCTGCCAGCCTTCAGAGAGAACCAAGGCAGTTCCAGAGAGCAAGTTACAGCTGGGAATGTAACGCACTGCCAGTCACCACCTTGGTTTACCCTCTGAAAGCCCAAAAAGTTACCTGACACTTAAAAACAGTGACATGTACATTCGCAAGCCCTGTGCTCCCTTCTCCTGCGTCCTCCTTCACTGTCCACTGAACTCACTTGCACAGATCTATACTCTTCTTAAACTGGAAACACTCTCCATCCAGGGAGCACATCGTCCTCCTCTGAGCTTGGCTTAACTAACACAGCCAGTATCAGTGTCCAGACCCAAACCAACATGCAACCCAGAAGCCATGTCCACAACAGACCTACAGGGACAAATCTCCAAGCATGCTGCCTGGAGGCAGCTCTTGGTGGAGAGCCAAGTAGAGAAGCTGCTGTCGAAGTCTGTGAAGAAACAGGGTGTTTTGGTCCTGCCTACACACTGTACCTCCAGCCTGACCCCCTTCCCATGGTTTAGCACATGGCTAGAAGGGCACTTTCAGCAGCCGAACATCACAAGCCTTAAACGGTCTGAAAAGCATCCTTGCTCTTCTCCTTTAATGCAGTAGTGTTGTTTTGATAATTTATAAATGAAAGCAATCAGGCAGCAGTTCAATAATATAGATTTTTTTTAAAAAAGTAATGTCACAGGACCAAGATTTTACATACTCTGTCTCAGCTAAAGCATTGACTCATTCTGTGCCTCAAACATCTGTACCGCAGCAGATGAGAAATCAAACCTGCAGCACCTAATCACTGAATCAAGAGTCTGAACTTGAACCTCACTGCTTTCTTCTCCTAAAGCCATTTCCAAAGAGCTTAAGAAGTAGGAACTTCGTACTGTATTTAATGTTTTGCATCCTTTCCAACCTCACTTCACTTCAAAAATATAATCCTGCCCAAAACACCTCTAGGGATCCCCTCTTCTGATTGATGGGAATAACAGTGTCGTGGAAAAGGACTCCAACAGGGTTTGGGGATATGGAAAATTATAGAGCTTCTGTACATTACCCCCTTCCTGTAATGAACTGCTGTTGCACTACCCAAACATAGTAAGACAACTTTCTGCCACCATTCACACTGTTCAGTGCCCATCCACAACACCTGAACTAGTTACCTCCTTTTTACTCCTGCTAACTGGCACCTTTCACACTGGCACAAAATGTGATGCATTCCAATATGGTTATTTGGTTCTTTCACTCAAGTTGCCATCAGCACAATTTCAATAATCACACAAACTATTTTTGCTAGATCAGGTCGAGCCATTGCACTCATTACCACTCATCTCTAAGACAGTAAGGTTGGTACTGCTTTGACTGAGTCAAGCTGGAGAGCTGGGCAGGGAAAAATTTAATGAAGTACCAGAATGGGCTTGAGACTGATCTGTTGGAGAGCAGTGTTGGAGAGAAAGAGACCTGGGGGTCCTGGTGGACAGCAGGATGACCATGAGCCAACAGTGTGCTCTTGTGGCCAAGAAGGCCAACAGCACCCTGGGGTGGATCAGAAGCGGGGTGGTTAACAGATCAAGAGAGGTTCTACTCTGCCCTGGTGAGACCACATCTGGACTATTGTGTCCAGTTCTGGGCCACTCAGTTCAAGAGCTGCTGGAGGGAGTCCAGCATAGAGCAACGAGGATGAAGGAAGTGGAGCACCTCCCTTATGAGGAAAGGCTGAGGGAGCTGGGTCTCTCTAGCTTGGAGAAGAGGAGACTGAGGGCTGACCTCATTAATGTCTATAAATATTTGAAGAGTGGGTGTCAGGAGGATGGAGCCAGGCTCTTCTCAATGTCATCTAGTGATAGGACAAGGGGCAATGGTTGTAAGCTGGAACATAGGAGGTTCTACATCAATATGATAAGGAGCTTCTTCCCAGTGAGGGTGACAGAGCCCTGGAAGGGGCTGCCCAGGGGGGTTGTGGAGTCTCCTTCTCTGGAGACGTTTAAGACCTGTCTGGATGTGTTGCTGTGTGACTTGGTCTAGGTGATAGTTTCTTCAGTAGTTTGCATATTTATGACAAAGCTAGGTGGTAATCTGGAAAACACTGAATACACATAGAAGAGCAATTTGAATTTCTCCCTGGTCACAGAATTACAGAAAGGTTTGGGTTTAAAGATTATCTAGTTCAAATCAACCCTCATCCTATCACTGTACTCCCTGATGAAGAGTTCTTCCTCTTCTTTCTTATAACTCCCTTTAAGTACTGTAAGGCTGCAGTAACGGCTCCTCACAACCTTTTCTTCAAGCTGAACAACATAAAGTCTCTCAACCTGTCCTCATATGGGAGGTGGATCCAGCCATCTGATCATCTTTGTGGTCCTCCTCCGGACCTGGTCTGTGTCTTTCTTAATCTGAGGGCTCCACAACATGTTTAGTATAAAGCAGTAAATTCCAGCTTCCACAACACTGGGAAGCCAGTACTGCTGCTCACAGGAGGACCTGTTCAGTGCTCCCTTCTGTGTCACTTTGCAGTCCCCATCTGCTCTGGCCAGCACAAGGGAAAACAGTCAGTCCTCCACTTACACTGTGGAGGTAGAGTGCTCAGGAGCACTAGACCCAAACCTTTCCACACTGCAGAGCACAGGCAAACGTGGCTGGAGATCTTCTGCTCTGCTCACCTCCAACTGATGATGCATGAATGCAGATCTCTGTTGCAGCCACACACTCAAGGGTTTGCCAAGTACTCCTCTGATTATCTGGATAACTATTATTGTTGTTACTGAGGTTGGAACAGACCTCTGAGATCATCAAGTTCAGCCTAGGATCTAACATCACCACATCAGCTAGACTGTGGCATTAAGTGCCACAATCAGGCTGTCCTTAAACACCTCCAGGGACAGGGACCTCACCACCTCCCCGGCCAGTCCATTCCAGTGTCTGATCACCCTTTCTGTGAGGAAGTGCTTCTTAACATCCAAGCTAACCTTCCCCTGGCAGCTTCAGGCCCTGCCCTCTTGCCCTGTCGCTAGTTGCCTGGGACAAGAGCCTGACCCCCACCAGACTACAACCTCCCTTACGACAGACAGTGACAAGGTCCCCCCTACTGAGTCTCCTCCAGGCTAAACACCCTCAGCTCCCTCAGATCCTCCTCATCAAAATTTCCTTCCATTCCCTTCCCCAGCCTCATTGCTCCTCTGGACCCACTCTAGCATCTCAATCTCTCTCTTGAAGTGAGTGGCCCAGCACTGCTCTCAGTGCTAGAGGGGAGGCCTCCTCAGTGCCCAGTACCTGGGAAGAATTACATCCCCAGTCCTGCTGGCCACACTATTCCAGATACAAACCAGGATGCCATTGGCCTCTCATGCCACCAACCAGCTGTCAACCAGTACAGCCAGGTCACTCTCCAGCCACAACGGCATTAACTTGGTCTTTGAGAGACTCTGGGCATACTAAAGCCTCAAGCTACGTACAGCGACTCAAGATAACTCTGCCGTGAAGATTCTTAATCATCTTAATCCTTTACTTCCACATTCAATGAACACCCCCAACCTTCAGGTTACAGGGCTGCGGTTTCACTTTGTTTGCTTTCCTCCCAACCCTTAGAACACAGGCTAGCAGAGCTTTAAAAGGAGGGGCAGAGGATGCCCAGACATCACACAACATCAGTACTGAAGCTCAGGTGTTGCTGCGTTGTCAGTGCTTCTAGAGCTGGAGGGTCTTACGCTGGCATCCTGAAGCGCTTCCTCCAGTTCAAGCAGCTAGATACTGAGTGCACACTTCAGGAGCCAACATTTTTAATGCTCTTGTGTTTCACCTTTGCTTTGGCTCATCCACCTGACACAATCTTTGGCACATGGTCAGTCTGAACAGTCTGCACCTCACCTGCCCACACCAAAAACCTCTGGGCCTTAACAAAACATCAGCAACAACAGCACAGCGGTAAAAACAACCCCAACTTTTAGCATCTCTTTCCTCGTTTTAGTCCAACCAAAAACAGGGACACAAAGGAAAGCGGTGAAAAAGACATCCTGTCTGGCCAGATCCTTAGTGCCTTCAGCTCTCAGCAAGGCCCTACAGACACACAAACAAATGCCAGCAGGGCAGTCTGTGACCTACTTTCCTTCACTGTGCCATTGTGAAACTGCCACCGAACTTCAGCTTCACAGCCATGATGCGAGGGATTTCAAGCGGCCCCACGCTGTGTGGCTAACCGTGCGAGGGCGGCCACTTCCCACCGCGGGCGGTTATCCACATCTTCTGTTGACGAGTCTCTGCTCTCTGAGCAGGGGTGCAGCCCTCTGAGACAGCACAGCAGCAGGTCCACACACTAACCCACCCACAGCACCAGAACAGCTGTTTTTCTCCTTCCCTCCCTTCAAGATCTGCCTGGACAACTATCCATAAGTAATCACACTCTGCCACTCTCTGCTTTTGAAGGTCTTCACACTGCTGAGATCACTGATGCCTCTCTGCTGCTGCACATGGAGATGACCATGCTATTACTGTCACAACCAAGTACAGCATCATGTTCCAGCTGTGACCCCTGGTATGCATTGCTTATAGTGGTCCAAAAAGGCCATCCCTGGTAGCCAGACAAACCCAGATATAAACCTGGATAAAAACTGCTGGAGCAATTTACTTTGATTAGGAAACACTGAAGCTTAGCACAGCTCTGAAATGACCTAGTGGGTGCTTAATTGCTAATTCAGGAGCGTAACTTCAACTACACAAGACTCACAAGGTTGTCTGAGGTACCATGTAAGGAGCTGAAAATCAGCTGTGCAGCATGTGCATCTCGTGAGAGCTCACACTAGACATCAAAGCCTCCTCCAGGTACCAGAAGGCTGGTCCTGCACAGGAGCTACTGCTGTGCTCACTTCACCTCCACTTTTGGGCAGTAGTTGAGCAGTGCTATGCCAGTGGCATTCCCTCTGGACATTGCAAGTCCAGGAGCTGAAGAGGGTGAACTCAGCCCATCTGCACAGACGTGCTCCTGTTGCCACCAGCATCAGCAGCCTCTACATAGCAAAAATGCCTCTCCTTTGTCTGGGCAGGTTTGAACTTAGGCTCAGAGACCTGGCAATTTCAGATCCCAACTCTTGTTCATCTATGGAAAGGGTAAGCTGGTTGAGCAGGCTTTCCTCAAGGTTGATGACAGAGTTTCCCTGCGTTATCATTTTCCTCTTAACCTTGTAGCCCTAGGGAAACCTTTGAGTCCATATTGGTGAAAAACAGTTCAAATGGGAGTCTACTATGTTAACTCCAAAGCAAGGCTCATCCAATGCCTCTTTATAACACAATCATAGAATCATTACGGATCGGAAGGGACCTCGAAAGATCATCTAGTCCAATCCGCCTGCAACAGCAGGATCACCTAAACCAAGTCACACAGGAACCCGTCCAGTCGGGTCTTGAACATCTCCAATGTTAAAGGAAAGGGGAATAAGAAAGTCTCATTGCAGTCATACCAAAGTAGATTGATCCCTAGATATTTTTCTTTATCAACCTATGACTACAGAACAAGAAACAGCTACAACTCTCACCAAATATTGCACCTAACTAGCCTGGTCCAAAGGCACAGAAAGCTACTTCAATGCTTAGATTTTTTCATACTATTGAAGGTAGCCGAGTCCCGTGGAGCTTTCCTCCCCTTTTTTCTGCAAAGGGACACATTGTACAACACCATCTTGGACCCTTTCTTAAAAAGCCCTCACTATGCTACCAATGTAATTAGCTGATTAATCTTTTCAGCCTCACTTAGCATTAAATAATGCAAGATGCAGGTGCTTTCTCCTCAAAGAGAGTGCACCTCAAGTGTTTACCCAGCACACTAATGCAAGGGATACCACCAGCAGTCCAACTGGTGGCCAAGAAGGAAAGCAAACAGTACAGCTGAGCATGCTGGGCACAAGCAGGTATTGAAAAATACATTAAAGCAAAAACACAGTACTCATCCCTTTATACTCACCACCTCCTCAGGATGAGACAATTCCCATTTTATAACTATAAAATAATTTTAAAATTAAAATACATGCACAAGAGTGATGCAAACCTCTCACAGAACTTTAGGTCAAGAGCACATTCCTTGACTCATTAGTTCAAGCCACAGACTCGAGACAAACAGCTCCTAGATGAAGAGCACCATTTCTAATGGAGCTACAGCATCTCTCCCAGAGAGCCACCCAGTTGTAAAAGCACATGACAGCCATGCATCACATTTCTGGCTGAGTCCTTCCCAATGGTTAATTGCCCTTCACTATGAAAATAAAAATTCAAGTGTCTTATTTTCTTCAGTTCTGCTTTCCAGAACACTGGGGCTTGTTACACCTCCACCTCATAGCCTGAAGTACCACCTAGCCTCGGTAATCTTCTCCCTATGCAGGTACAGAGAGAACATGAATAAGAACCTTTTTCATTATTACTTCCACATCCCTTCCATCTGAGAGTGGGCTGTAAGGTTGGTTAGCGCTGGGTTTTTTCTGTTTCTCTGAAAAGCAACACCTACCTGCAAAATTACAGGGTTTGGTCACCAGGTGACATTTCCTTAAGCTCCCAGTTTCCATTCATATTGCCTCCCACAAAACTTTTGTTTTCAAATCACCTGCTCATAAATGCTGTAAATGATATGGGATGCTAAGACCTTCCTCCCGCTTTCCCTGCAACAAAGATACGTGGCAATGAGAAGGATATGGAGCAATATGCAAAAAAAGGGAGCAATGCCTGCTCTTACACCTCTGATACCTCCACTGAGAAGTCTGCCTGCATCAATGCTCAGAGCAAGGTCCTGCTGCCGTGCTTTAAAACTTACAGCGGAGTTGTTGAAAAAGTAAATAAAAAGCCACCAAAACACGAGACAGACAGAAAGCATGCACACTCATTCTGCAGACTTCATTAAGAAAGGACAGGTCAAGACAATTACTCCCAGTAACTCACTGTCAGTGCAACAGCACATTTGCTGTTCTCCACTCCTGGGTGAGGCCGCAGTGTAACTCAAATGGCCCTTGCCATCCTACTTTCCACTTTTTAATGGACTCTTAATAAGACAGTCAATATTTCAGACAGGAAAGTTCATCTTGTTCCTCCTATCCCTTCAACCAAGTGTCAAGGAACAAAATGAAGTGGGAGTTAAGTATCCTGCCACCAGGACAGGCAGCACAGAGCATCAAGAGCACTCTCATGCCTCTCCCCACACCCTGAAAGTACCATACTATTGATTACCATCATTGTATTTAGCTTATGTAATTAATTCAGCTACACACAGTCCAGTAACAGCATCTCTGGAGCAGAAGTTCCCATGTCAGTCATACAGGAGAAGAGAAATTCAAATTAATTTTATTATCACATTTATAAAGTAATATGCACCAGAACAACAACAAAGTTTTAGTGATGCTCACAGAACAATCTGCCTCTGCATTTTCAGCACTTCAAGCACAACACACAAACAAAATCACATTCTCCATCTTGTCTCTGGCTTTCGTTGTTGTTACCAAGTTCCAGCAAACCCCTTTGGCCATATTAGAGTGCTGCAAGGGCATACTTAAACCCTCAGTAGCCATTAAGGATATTACCTTTCACAACAGGAATGGGAAAGAAAGCCCTATACTTCTCTACGGAGCAGATCTGCTAAGTGTAACTTACCAGCTCCTGACTTGAGATTTCATTGTGTAAATGTGTAACTAATGGTCATTAACACTAAACATATGAGACGTAATGGAAACCTTCATATACCGACAACTCTGAGACCCTGGTGAACCCAAAACAATTGCCAACGGTGTGCCACCATACAAACACACTTCTCATGTTCCCTGTAGAAATCTCCCAAAGCTGGCAGAAACATCCTTTCCCCTCCAAGAGGTTACTTTCTACCCTTCCCCAAAGCAGTATTTGCAGTATCAGTGCTTTAGTCTGTGCAGTTAGCATCGGACTGATTTACAGAGTCTGGAAGACTTTCCCCGATCTCTTCTCCCCTTTCCATGTCTGATCAGCCAGGGTGGATGGAGGGTGGATGGTTTCCCACTATGCTCATAGTGCTTGCCTGCAGCCCAGTGAATCTCCAGGTACTTCTTGGATCCAGCCAAAATCTATCTCTGGGGCACAGAACCAAGAGTATACAAACCAAAGTCAGCCCGCCATGCCGCTCTCCATAGGGTGATTTATGAAGTTGTAAAACTCAAGAACTCAATCAATAGGTAGTGAAGTCAAACAGCAGTGATGGCAGGCTGCTCAGCTGATGGCCACTCCTGACATGTCTGAGCTGAAAAGACTCAGCTCGCTCACTCAGAGAGCTCTGGCCCTCGGACCAGCGTTGATTGATGTGCAATGCAAACATGCAGCCTGGGGCACAAGCTTTAAACTCTATTTTAATTACCTCTTTGCTTCCTGCTTTTTGTTTGGTTGGTTTTTTGTTTAAATTAAGTTCCTGAATTTCAATTTCTCTGTGCATTAGTAAATTCCATCTTGATCTATAAAGATTCAAGCTTGAACCAGCATATAAAATATCTGTACCTATTGGTTACCATTGCTAGCACCAAAACTCTTGCAGTACTGTGTGCTTGTTATCAGGTTATTTTCATCAACGCAGTGGATATAATGAGACATGATGCACTTTGGGGTCATCTTAACATTAGAGAAAGCCTCTGCTCCACGTAATCACTGCAGCGCACGGGCGTATCTGTGATAGCACTTGAAGGAAGATCTAAAGGTTGGAACTCAACATATTGCCAGCTTTCATTTATACTATCAACACAATCATCTGGTCATCTCTGCTTTTCTTTGACAGCTGTAATATCTGCAATTAAAATCCAAATCAGTGGGGGATATTTTAGGAACAAAGGTGGTATTTGAGTTTGGTGGAGCACTGTGAGACTGAGTAGGATATGCTATGATTGGCATTCCAGCTCATTAATACAGCTTTGCTGGAGACTATTTGTTCTGAAAGCATTCTGCAACTGTAGACACACAGCACAAGAACAACTCAGCAGCAGGGCTTGCTGAAATCAGCCAGCTTCATGTTGCCTGTGCACACAAACGAGCTTGCCACAACAACCCTTTCTGGTCAGATGAACAACTGGAGCCAAGAAGAATTCAAGGCAGGCAGCATGATTCCTTGCTGGGGACTGGGAAGTGTAACACCCATCCCTCTTGCACAAGGTGTCATGGGAACATTGCTCTAGCAAGGAGACGTGGTCAGGAATTTGTACCATGCTGCACCCAGGAGGTACCAGAACAGGTGCTCTGGCTTCCTCTCAAAGCCCTGCACAGCACACTGTATCCCCACTTGTGACTAAATCCTCCTGTAAGGATAAAACCAGAAGTGCTAAGGCAGAACATTTCAGATACATTTAAGAACCACACTTCAGCTAGGCTCTGACTGGTTATAATTCACCCCTTCAGACCCTAAAAGCATGTCTGCATTGTAGAGAGAACCCCTGACAGATCTCCAGATTTGGATGTGGCATGGGGCAACCATGCCCATCTCTCTCTCAACACATCTCAGAGTTGTGGTGAGGAAGAATTCAGCAGTGATACTGCTCACCTTCACCTCAAATGGAGACATGCAGCCACACTGCTCGTACCCCAAAGCACACTGGAAATCCCTCTGCTTCAGAAGGCATGCCTGTGTATGTCAGGACTCTGATATGCACACAAGCTGCCCAGTAAAACTGATTTAAAATGCTGCAGTAACTTTCTTCTGTAAAGACACTTAATAAATGCAGAAAAAAAGTCCAGAACTCAGTAAAGAACCATAACCTGGCTTGAAATTGTTTTTTAATGGCATTTGGAAGAACATCCATTCCCATTCCAGAAGGGTGAGAACAGGCAGACTCAGTGAACAGCACGAGTTTGGTTCAGCTCAAGATAAAAAAAGAAAGAAGAGAGAGTTAGGCTTAGCTTCTCTCAAGTTCTCTATCAAAAGCAATTAGAGAATCCAAGTCACAATTTGCACTCATTTGCCTATCCCACCTGTTCTCTTAGGGCCAGACTAAGCAAGAGAGAGTTGTTTTTTTAAAGGAGAGAAAACAAAAGCAACAACAAAAACAACACCAACAAGGAAACTTGGATTCTTCTGTCATTTAGTGTTTTAGCTACTTTCATTTATTTTCCCAGCTTCCTAAGCAAGCTTCCAGCTTCCTCAGATTTATTTTAACAATAACCAGTTACTAAATGCACCAGATAGTGTGAGAACAGAGATAACTTTGCAAGACATGACAGCAAAGCAAATTAAAATAGTGGTAGCTGTCAGCACACACCTAACTCCTGTGTAATGCCAAATCCCTGTCCTGCTACTGAAGAATTAGATATGAGGCCATCCCAGTGAGATTTATCACAGTGAGTTTGTTTGAATACACTACCTTTCAACTCGTCCTGATTAGGCTTTCTTCTAAACAATTCCACCTTCTTTAGTAATGGATGTAATTGAACTACTGTAATGGATCACTATCAAACACATTTCTATTTTGCCAGAAAAGAATAAAAACTTGTGAAGCACCACAAGTCATTAAAATAAACATTGCTTTTCCTTCTCACACAGCCAGTTATTTACTATTTAAAAGCATATAAAGGTTTCAGTTGCCCAAGCACAGGGCTATGGTGGTATCTTGGAAGCTAAGAGAGATCCATGCCTTTCTGCACCAACAGTGATGTGCTTTCCCTAGAGCTCCTAACATGGCAGCAGATACCTCAGTTTAGGCAACCCAGCTCCAGCCTTCATGCCTATTTAAGTGTCACAATGCTCAGTGAGTGTTGTACCAGTTGGCTTTGGGCCTCAGTCATTTGTGTGCTCTCCAGAAAGAGCCCATGGATGCTGCCAGGACAACAGAGGCTAGTCAGAAGCTTTTACAAGCAGCTGAAATAGAAGAGGAAGGCAGACTGCATCCAGACACTCTTAGAATGACAGACAGCTGATCAGATAATTCCTTAACCCAGAGGAAAATAAAAAACTCATACATTTTCATACTGCATAAAGTCATTACAGAGAGCAAGGTTGGGAGTATGCACTCTCTGCCAGCGTGGGTGTACTGTTTGGGTCCCTGTACTTGGCATCATCTACTGCATGCATCACTTGTCTTCTAGGAAGAGATTAAGAGCTGGAGCTCTGAGACCAGGCTTTCACTAGATTAGCTCAGAAATTCTCTTTTGCTTGCACATCACATCAATTAAGCACAGAGGAAAGAGAAATGTACTGACTCGGGATGTGGACAGACCAAGTTCAAGTCCCTGCACCACTTGTTTCAAAGTAACTGGGCTGAGAAAATGTGTTCAACCCCAAAAAGGCATCTTAATTGCATACCCTGACACTTCTGATTTCCCAGAAAGGAAGGCAAGCAGAGTGCATTCAGACTGGTAAAAAGTCAGATTTCAATTCTGCAAGTTACTGAGAGCACAACTGCATTTCTTCAGTGGTTCAGCCCTTCCCAGCAGAGGTAGCACAGACGAGCACCTGGAACGGACTTAGTCCTGCCAAGTTGCCAACACACTGTCCACATTTCTGTATCACTTTCTTTGGTTTCTTTTTGCTTTAACATTCCCCGAGTAAATGATCACAAGGACTTTTTCATTGATGGGTCAAACACTTTTCTGATTATTTGCCAGCAAATCAGAAAATTCATCCACTCTTTCAGGTGTCTAAGGAAGAATGCAGGAAAGGTCTAGGAAGCTTACTGGCACTCAGCTAGAGTTTGCCAGAGTCTGAGGGTTACCAGCTTGAACAAAAGCAGAATGTGGGCTCCGAGCTATCAGCAGCACAGCCAGCTTGAAAACATCACCACGTGCAGCCAGCAGTTTTCTCTGTGGGCACAGTGAGTGAAACCCAGGATTACAAGCAAGTGGGGAGGCAGCACATACTCTGCAACTCAAGCATGTTACCAGTGAGCTGAGTCAACCCTCCTGCTTCTCAGCACTGAGCACGGAAAAGCTGCTCAGGCTTGGTCAGCACAAGCAGTACCACTGTGCACCTCAGTTACAACCTGACCTCACATCTCAGGACTAGACCTTGAAGCCAGAAAACCCATTTCTAGCCCTTGTCTTGGCAGCAGCAACAGCTTCATCAGAGCAGCAGTTTCACTTGCAGGAGAATAATACAGTAGCACAAGTGAGGCAATATTTGCCATCAGAAAGCCACTAGCAAGACAGTACAAAGCCATCAGCCTGGATGCTGTCTGTTCACGGGCAGCTCCTCAAGTGAAACACCAGGATTCTTGTCTAAGAATGAAACAGGAACAAAAGAGGGGGTTTTGTTTGTTTGTTTTACCCAAAAGATATCTTTAGTTGGTATCAGGCAAATCTTAGTCCCACATCCCCAGGCATCTTTCTCACCTCTGGTGATATCCTTTAGGTGGTGCTTAGAAGTGAGGAACTAAGGTCACAGTGGTGATGTATGACATGTTGGCCAGAGACCAAGAACTATAACACACAATGCATACATTAAAATGAAGACAGACTTCTTTGCATTACATTGTCTCAAGTTTAAAAGCATGAGAGTTTACTCTCAATGTTGATATGGACAAAATTGTCTGAACAGCCTGGGTAAGGCACCCCTTTACCTGGAGGCACTGAGCATCCTGCCTCACTGCTCCATTACCCCATGGGGGTAGAAAGAACAAAACCAACAAGCCAGCTACCATTATGTCATACAAACAGTATATTCAAGGCTCAGAGGAGAGGAAGAGGCACTGCACTAAACCTTCAAAGATGCAAGCTTACACTCCCTCAAAAGCCACCTCCTGTCAGTCCATCTGTAGTGATGCCCACACTGCTATCTGCATCAGATTCAGAAGCCTGTGCTTTAACGACATTTTAGGAAAGGACTAGAGAAGTTCAGGTGGTTCTGAGACCTTTTGGTGCTTCATGCAAACATTTGCCAGCATTTGCCTATTCAAAGACAATGTGCTGCATGTGTGTTCATTCTTCTCTGGCAAGCAAAAAGGTGCCAGGCACACTGCTGGCAAAATTCAGTCCATATCTGTAGTGTTCTGTGCTGGCCTCAGATTTTGACACAGAAAGGAAATAGTTAACTCTCTTGCATTTGTTCTTGAGAAGTGTTTTGGACCACATTTTGCTATGGCACTCAATAGCCGACCTTTCCTCATCTCATTAAGGCTGTACTGATGTGTGACACAGTCAGAAAATGCAATTTCTCTCCTAAATCTTGCTTTATTTTCATTCAACGCTACGCCAAGCTCAAATTTAGGAAGGTCACAACACCTTCTCCCGCACAAACAGAAACGAAGAGCAACTTAAAAACAAACTACAAACCCCCAACGTTATTGCACTTTTCCTCCCTCAGGTCTAACACTGTGCAGTTACAAAAAGTCTGGAACATTTCCACAACAAAAATATGTAAATTAATTACCATCTTATGTTGATTGATGCATGTTATTTTGGTTGAGAACAATGCAAGTCACCCACAGTTTACAAAACAATATGTCAATAAAATGAGCTAGACCTGCTGAAGAAAATATTTGTTGTACCCTAAAGCTATTTTTGCACATGCATAACCTTGAATTACAGTTTCGGGGGAAAAAACACCACTTCCACATTCTGATTAGCAACTACTAAGTTGAAACTTGCTTTTCTTCACATACTAAAGAATCTATTAATGTAGCAGACAAAAATACACCAAAGAAGGTTACAGAAAGTGCATTATCATCCTTCATGATTCCAGCAAATGAGAAGCGATAACATTGAAAAATTTAAAGAAGCAATTTTGACATCAGTAAAAGAGCTTCAAGGTATCAAGCGTTACTCTCTCAGCACGTTTTCTTCTCCATTCCACCATCTCCAAATATTCATAGAATCACAGAACATCAGGGACTGGAAGGGACCTCGAAAGATCATCTAGTCCAATCCCCCTGACACAGCAGGATCACCTAGATCAACCTACCTGGGGTTGTTCTTGCCCAGGTGCAAGACTCTACACTTGCCCTTAGAATCGGTCATAGAATCGGTCAGGGTTAGAATCATAGAATCATTACAGATCGGAAGGGACCTCGAAAGATCATCTAGTCCAATCCGCCTGCAACAGCAGGATCACCTACACCAAGTCACACAGGAACCCGTCCAGTCGGGTCTTGAATATCTCCAGTGAGGGAGACTCCACAACCCCCCTGGACAGCCTGTTCCAGTGCTCTGTCACCCTCACTGTGAAGAAGTTCCTTCTCAGGTTGATGTGGAACCTCCTGTGTTCCAGCTTACAACCATTGCCCCTTATCCTATCACTACATGACACGGAGAACAGCCCAGTTCCATCCTCCTGACACCCACCCCTCAGTAGACATTCATGAGGTCAGCCCTCAGTCTCCTCCAAGCTCAAGAGACCCAGCTCCCTCAACCTCTCCTCGTAAGGGAGGTGCTCCACCTCTTTTATCATCTTCGTTGCCCTACGCTGAACTCTTTCCAGAAGCTCCACATCCCTCTTGTACTGAGGAGCCCAGAACTAGACACAATACTCCAGGTGTGGTCTCACCAGGGCAGAGTAGAGGGGGAGAAGAACCTCTCTTGATCTGCTAACCACCCCTCTTCTAATCCACCCCAGGATGCTGTTGGCCCTCTAGTTTTACCTGCAGTGTATTTGAAGAAGCCCTTTTTGTTCCTCTCAAGTTTGCCCAGCAGCTTCCTGTTTAGCCACACTGTTGGAATATTCTTATCTCAGGCCTCAAAGAAGTGGAATTTGAATGTTACTCAGCTATCTTGGGCCCCTTTACCTCCCAGTACCCTGTGCCATGGCAGCTCCCCTAGAAATTGCTTGAAAAGGCCAGAGTCTGCCCTCCTGAAGTCCAGTGTTGTGATTCTGCTTCAAGAAGTAATCTTTAAAAACAAAACACAGAATCACACAATCATTTAGGCTGAAAAAGACCTTTAAGATCACTGAGTTCAACCATTATCCTAACTAGACCAACCCCACCAATAAACCATGTCCTTTTAAAACACATCAAGGAACAGCAACTGAACCCCTTCCGCGGGCAGCCTGTTCCAATGCTTGACGACCCTTTCAATAAAGAAGCTTTTCCTAAGGTTTAATCTAAACCTCCCCTGCAACTGGGGGATTGGACTTTCAAGGTCCCTTCCAATCCCTGTTGATGTTCTCTGATTTCCTCTTGTTCTAGTCACTTGTTCCTTATGAGTGAAGGCCAACACCCACCCTTCCATCTCCTTCCAGGTAGCTGCAGGCAGCAGTAAGATCCTCCCCGAGTCTTTCTTTTGACTAAACAGCCCCAGGTTCCCTCCGCTGCTTTTTCTCCAGACCCTTTGCCAACCTTGTTGCCCTTCTTTGGGCCTAGTTCTCCAGGACCTCAATGTCTTTTGCATATTGATGTGCCCAAAACTGAACCAAGTACTTGAGCTGTGGTTTCTCTAGTGCTGAGTACAGGGGGATAATCACTTCCCAACTTCTGCTGCTAACACTATTTCCAATACAAGCCAGGAGGCCACTGGCCTTCTTGGCCATCTGAGCATACTGTCGGCTCATATTAAGCCAACTGTCAATACTCCCAGGTCTCTTTCTGCCAGGCAGCTTTCTAGACACTCTCCTCAAGGATCACTATAGATAAGGCTTTACTTGCACCAGCCTTTTAGAACACTGGAAGGGCCAGTGCTGCTTGTGAGTCAGTCTGACCTCTTTCACCCACAGCCTACTCATCCTGGCAAAGAAACAGGATACAAGTCAAGCCTAGGGAGGCAAAATGGGCTCATCAGGGTTGTTGGTACAAAAAGGATTCAGGGTTGGAGACAATCAGGTTAAAGTCCCGTTACCCTATGTGAGGTGTGCTATCAGCTGCCAGCACCTGCCAAGATATGCACAGGACACGCTGGACCTTCACACTCACAAGACCAGGGTCTGCAGGTCTTGAAACAATTGCACAATGATGCCATAAAAATTAAGGGGCTTGCTGGTTTCTTCTTTCTAAGACTTGGGCAAACTAAAGTGAGTCATGAGTACAGAAAGCTTCAGATATGCAAATACACACTGCAAAGAATCAAAACATTTACCCAACACCTGCTTGCAGGAGGATTTAACTCAGTCAACAACATTCTTGGGCAACTCCCTGGTGAGTACCCAGCTTCTTGTCACCAGCTTCTGGGAATGAAGATTCTGGGATTTCTGTCAGGAAACTGTCTCCCAGTCCTATCTATTTCTCGTGTTAACTTGAGAGTGGAGATGGGAGAAAACTGTGAATTTTCACATTCTTTGGCAATCCAAGTCGCTGGAGAAAGCTCACTTTGTCGCCTCCTCCCTCCTTTCAGAGCTTCGTCTAAGACAGAGCTACAGGAAACCTGATTTTATTCACTGCTCTGAACCTGCAGCATCCTATATTACAGCTTCTCCCAAGGATACCTCTGGCATCACTTAGTGCTGCTTTCTGCTTCCCCAAAGGGCAGCAGCCACAAAAAGGAAACAACAACCACCACCCCCAGCAGCCGTGAAACTCCCAGTATCAGCTGCAGAACAGACCATGGGTCCTGCTAACTTCACTCTGCAGCTGCTAGGAAAGTATTTCAGCTGCTGCTGTGCATTACATTAAGTTGTTGCCCTAGAAACACAAGTGAAATTACAAATTCAAGCTTAAAAAAAATAATCACGTTTAGCAAAAACTTTGCACTTCTTGCTATACCTTAAACCCCCCCCCCCCCACTTCTTAAAAGGCCTAAAACCCAATAAATGCAAATAAAGTCACAGAAACACATGAAGAAGTCTTCCAATTACAGACAGGGAGCAATTTCCAAGTACTAATAATACCTGCATCTTACTGGACATCACGTTGAGACCCAGCAAAGTAACCCAGTTTCTGCAATGGGGCTGTATTATTCAGGTCCAATTAACAGTGGATGTAAAACTGAAATGAGATAAACACCATTTTATGCCAGCAGTCTTACTGAGTCTGTGACACTACCAAAGATCAAAAGAAACATTCTAAGCGAGCTACTCTAACTGCAAAATAAATAAATACATTTTAATGAGAAGGAAAACATCCCATGTGTCAAGAATTAGCAGCCTGAATATGGAGCAAGTCAGCTTGACTGTAATGGAAAGGACACCTTAAAAATATCAGATTAACCAGAAGCTTGCAGTAACAGCTCACCCTGTAACTTCTTAAAGCTCAAAATGCAGAAAGAAATGTAAACTAATATATATTCCATTTCTGCAGGATACATTTCTTTTCTACTCATCTCCTTATTGACGGATATTATCTCTGCATAGGTGCATTATCTCTTTGTACTTGTATTTCCACCAAGTAGTTAAAAAACCCCCTGTATTAAACTGAGGCCAGCTCAGAGACAGGAAAAGTACCACCAAAAGCCAATTTCCTAGCTCTTCCAAACTTAGACTGGATGTACTGCAATGAAGTTGCAGAAACAGAAAATTCAAGCATTTTAAAAGGTACACGTGACATGTGAAGAAACTTCTGAACTCTGAGGGTCACAGAGCACTGCTCCATCTCTGGAGATATTCAAGACGCACCTGGGACATGATCCTGTGCAACCTCTTCTGGGCAAAATAAGCTCTAGCAGCAAAGGTGGACTAGAGATCCCCAGAGATCCCTTCCAGCCTCTACAGTTTTGCGTTTTTTGTGACATGATGCTTTTTATTGACTTTTATAAAATAGAGAAAGAGAAAAACCTTCCATTAAAAAAGAGTCTGGAAAAATTAATTCCAAAGATGACTGAATAAAACCACAACTTACAGCGTAGAGTTGTACTGTACAAAAAGCAAGACAGAAAAAAAACCAACCAAAATGTACTTGGGAGTCCTTTTCAGCCACTGACTTGCTAAAGCTATGAAAGGCAAAAACCAGGCAGCAGAGAAGAAGAAAGAGTATTACCTAACCACAACCTGGAACTGAGCTAGAAATAGCCATATTACACCAGAATAAGATCTATGGCAAAGCATATAATATAATCATTCTTTATCCATTGAGCTCACGATGACTTCTCCTGAAGTGAAATGCTGTTCCGGAGCTGGGCTATAAAACTAATGATATCACAGACTCCACTTTTGCTTGCTTCATTTCACGAACACGCCAATTATTTTTCCCTTTCAATTTTGTTCTGAGATTTTTACAGTAAAGCTAAAATTTCTTTCAGACAGCTTCAGCTCACAGTAGGCCATTTCCTGAGGTCAATTTTTCAGTTGTGCTGGCACACGACCACCTAAAGCCCACATTTTAGTGCAGACAGACTTTCATGCTTACAGCAGGAAAAAGAACACAACCTGATACAGGAGAAGCTAACGCTGTATTAGATGAGGGATGTTTCTAGCTGGATGTTACTACCCCAGAGGCAACAAAGCCACATCCACGCCTCAAAAAACTCCTTTAAGTTATAAATTGGGTTAATTTATCCGAGCCCTTCTACGGGTTCCTGCAGTAACCTGAAGAAGACTGGACATGTGTCGTAGCCCCAGTCATTTGGCAGGTGGACTTCCATTGCTCCTGCAACTGATTCCTCCATACAACTGCATATTAAATGAAGAATGAATTCATCTCCAAAACTACCCACTCTAAAATATAACAGTGTAAGACACCAAGACATTACTTTCATGTTATACCTCTTTAGTACCGGATCACTAGCTTTACAAACCTCTAGAAGACTCTAGAAACTGTTTGTGTTACTTCCTTAGCCAGCAAAGCACCAGGATGACTCAGTTAATTTATTTAGATTTTCTGTAATTTGGCATTTGAGCCCACGGAGCTATTACTTTGTTGTCATCTCCACTCAAATTCTGTCTTGTTAGTGTCTAGAGAAATCAATGCCATGAAGCACTTTGTTTTTATAACTTCATCTTCCTTCAGCCTAGAGCTTCATTAATGCGAAAACTAAACAGGTACATGGCTCGCTGTCTCTCTGCGAGTTAAGTAAATTTATACAGATATTAAGAGAGTAAAAAACAGATGAGGATGTTTGTTAGTTCTGTGAGTGGACACACATTTTTCTTTAAAATGTCCCACACAAGACAACCTCTTTGGAGAATAACTAAGGTTTTGATGTGCAACAACCATCTCTTGCCACATCTCTTCCACAGAACCATAGAACCATTCAGGTTGGAAAAGACCCTTGAGATCATCAAGTCCAACCATCAACCCTACTCTACAAGTTCACCCCTAAACCAGATGCCCCAACACCACATAGAGGGGTGGGGACTCAACCCCCACCCCGGGCAGCCCATTCCAGTGCCTGACCACTCTCTCTAGGTAGAAGTTCTTCCTGACGTCCAGTCTAACCCTCCCCTGTTGGAGATTGAAGCCCATCCCTCTGGTTCTGTTGCCAATGACCTGTAAGATGAGACCAGCACCGACATCTCTACAGTGTCCTTTCATATAGTTGTAGAGAGCGATGAGGTCTCCCCTCAGCCTCCTCTTCCTCAAACTAAACAGCCCCAACTCTCTCACTACACTTCCATGCTGTATCCTAAAGAATCAAAGAACACATTGGATGAGAAGTACACTCTTAAACAATTCCATTTGTGTGAAAATCCTTCTGTGGGAAAAAAAAAATGAAGCAACCAAACAAAAAGAAGTAAAAACTTAGAAGCTTTAAAGAATTTCCAGAACAACAGATCACTCAGGATTTTCCTCTGAAACAGCAAATTGGGCTACTCAGGATGCTGCCAAGTCTCCTGCAAACACCAGAGCGCTCCTGGCTGATTAGTACCAATGCATAACCCACCCATTGCTGCCATTTCACCCACTCTGTGCAGTAACAGTTGAAACACCTGGAAGAACTGGAGTTTCCTATATTGAACATCACTGTTTTAATCTCTTTTCATAAGCATTAGTTTGCAGAAAGACAGGTTTGAAACTTTCCTACCTAAAAATGCCAGTAGTAATAATAGATTTAATTCTTTTTTATATTGACTTGTCAATATTCTGATCCCTGAATTACACTCCTCTCCCATTAACCCCAGGATGTTTTCAGAAAAGCTACGCTACGCAGTCACACAGCCTCAGCAACCCTTTCCTGCATTACCTTATGTGATCCCCAGATATACCATGATGATCACTGACTCCTTTCAAGTACTTCAAAACTCAAGAGCCAGAACTTCATTCACAACCACGTAACTGAACAAAGAGGTTTCTCAGTGCAAAATGGAAGCATGAGCACTCTCCCATTCTGCCCTGCCAAACTTCAGTCCCTCTTTCAGTGACCTCCTCATTATGTGCAAAATAATTGGACCCTTGTGTTCATTGGGAGAGGGAACTGGTGTCGTCACTTCTCATCACACAGACAGCTTTCTGCAGGTCCCAAATCAGGGCACCTCGATTCCTGCGCACACCCCGTGACCACAGCCCTGAGTTGGGGAGCCCCACGGTCCCTTCACCACCCACGCAGCACAGCGTGCCTTGCATGGGACACACACGGAGCCAGTGCCTCGCACCGAGGTCAGCAATCACATGTGCAACAGAATCATCTCACACTGCCTCATTTAATCTGCTTTAGCCCCTCCATCCATAAAACCCAGAGACAACAGGCTTGGCTGGCTCTGCATAGAAAGGCAGGGCTGACACCAGCTTTATCCTTAGTTCTAAAGTCAGGATATAAAACATTTTCTACCATTTTGAACTGAGCATCTAGTAGTCTTTGCTTTACACCACCAATCTCCGATTAAATCGCTGCCTCTGCTTCAGCATCTTTCTTCCAGCCTCATTGTGTGAGAGCTGCAAGTCTGTCTAGGATCTTTCACAGCTCACTGACCTACTTACTACCACAAAGACAGGCATTAATAGAATTTTCTTTCTTTTTTAATTTCTTCAGTTTTTTTCCTTTCTAAAAAGGAAAAGACCTGCTCCCCAACTACAGCATCTCTAAGCTAACTGTGATTATCCTGGTCTCGAGTTTTAGTCCAAAACCTTCCACAAAACACAACACCCATACACTCTTAACAGCAGGCATCAAGGCAAAGCATCAACTGCTAACGATCTTGAGTCTTCAACCTACAGCAAACCCAGCAGTGACACAATTAAGTAATTAAACCCATAAAGACCTTTCTTTACTCTTCTTTTTCATCAGTATCCTTTCCTAACAGACACTTAGTGTAGTGGCCCTACTGGAGGTTACTAAACCCACCTCTGATGTTAAGGGAAGAATTTTTCTCCTCTGATTCCAGCCAGCTAAAAAGTACATAATCTATACAAGTTAACCATTGTAACCTAGCCCATGTAATCAGTATGAGCAACAAAAAACACCTACCTCACATGCCTTACCATGGAAGGACAGAATCACACCTGGAAGTGCTCATCGTCAACTGTAGAAGGATCCCTCTACCTCTACCCTCACACCTGCAAGTCCTTATCTTTAACCATAGAAGGATCAAGATTTGGGTGACCCTTCACATGTGGAATTCCTTTATCTCCAGCTAAGATGATAAGAAGCCAAATTCTTCTTCATAGCAGGGGTGCTAGTTCAGAACTTAGATTCAGATGAACTGTACCTCTATGAAGGCTTATGAGTGACTTCTGACTACTTACAGTCTGGATCCCTCTTCTCTGCAGAGATGCCACTAATTACTTTTATGCTGTTACTGTCTGTTACAGGAAGTGGAGGAGCAGGAGTGAAATCTTAAGTTAAATCAGCATGTACAGCACTCCAACAAACATGACTTACTCTGCTACCACTGCAGAGCTGGCTCAAGCTTATGCAATGCACCATCACGAACGCAGCCAGGGCGTGCACTGCCAGAGGCACTCGGGAGCAGCAAAGCAACTCTGGGAATTTTACCTTGCTCTTTTCCCTTATGTATTATGTCCCTGCAATACACAAACCTTGCACATGGACAGTCCAAAGCAATAAAAGTGAAATAAAACTATAAGAGGAAAGACAGTCACAACAGCTGAAATCACACAGCTTTGATTTTCAGCAAAAATGGTGGTGATTCCTGGTTCCAGACAAGCTGGCTTAACAGGAAAAAATGATGGCATCAGAAGAATGTGGATCCAAAACATACTACACACATCTTTATGCTCTTCTGAACCTAGACAAAACCCATGAGCACATGAGACGTTGGTTTAGTGTCATCTTCTTGGGCTAAGTTGAGTGTGGTCTAAAAATCTCAGGACAGCTGAGTTCTGTGCCTTACTCAAACATTAATCCTTGTGTGGTCATGGAACAAGTAAATTCATCTGCCTCTGCCTTGACTCCTTCATGTCTAAAATGTTAGTGAATATGGATCCTGTTCTTCCTGATGAAGCCTTTTGATATTTATCAGTGAAAAAAACTACATGTTCGTAGGCTGAAGCTGTCCCCCAGTAACCTAAGTTCAACTGAGCCTCCAGAAGGGACTGGCTGCCAAGACCAGAGAGATGACACCAGACAGCAGCAGTTCAGGGCTGTTCAGCAGCATTTTCAGTTATTATCAGTCATTCCTATCAAACTGTTCCATAAGCTCCCTCCTTCTAGAGGTTCATTTTCTAAAACACCCACATAATAAATACCAAGATACAGTGTTTTCTGGGAACTCATCAGAGAACAAATCAGAATCCCATGTCTCTGCAGCACCACTGCGGGTGAACCACAAATGCCTATTTAAATGGAGTGTGAGGACTTGTTACTAATCCCATCCCCACGAGACACAGCTTTGGGACTTACTGCTGCAGCTAACACAACCCCAAGAGTCCAACACCAGCATTGAAAACTTGGTGCCCTGAGAATATACAGAGCTGTACAAGACCCAGAGGCTATGGGCAGTAACATATCTCTCCAAGTGAACTTGGGAACTATTCCCAAACTTGTTAAGAGTTTCAGGATTTCCACTTTTCCCTTAGTTTCATTACTAAGAACCCCAGCACATAGATGGTAAAGGTTTCCTTGGGGAAACTGTTGGTCTAAAGACTTGTTTCTTTATTCCCTAAATGCTAAGTAATACCTCTGACTAGATTTAAGAGTTTGGATATTAAGGATGGCAAACCCTGTTATGTTTCAGAATGCAGCCAGGAATCGAATCTGCTCTACTCAGAGTGCAAACTCCTAAATATAAGTTATTTGTTCTGGTAACGGTGGGAAAACCCACACTTCTCATTCCGTCATTGTCTCAGTAACTCAGTGTCAAAGTCAACTCACGAACACACATGGAAGAAATGCTAAGAGCTAAAAAAGCAAGCAAAAAAAAATAAAAAAGCAAGCTAGAAAAAGGTTTTTCTTTAAAATTAACAGATTGACTGATAGTTTTGAAACCCACAGTCTGGTGTGTTTTTAGTTTAATTCTGTGGTTTTGTTTGGCTCATGATAACATAACAGTACTTCAAATGAAAGGCTCTGACTGGCATTAGGAAAGAAGAGATGACTACAGTCTACTGCCTTTCTGCAGCTAGAGCTCAGCAGCCCCCCGATTCCTCTCAGCTGCACCTGGGGTTGACCTGCCAGAATAAGCAGCTGAAGTACTCCATTTGTAAGGCATGTTGTGCAGCTCTGCATGTCTGCTTAAAACCTTGCTCTGTGAGTAGCAGCTGCTCAGCCCTTTGCAAAGGGCTCTGCTCCTGTCCCTACTTAGGAGATGAGCTTCAGCATTATGGTTATTGCACTGACCACAGATAAGGAGGGAAAGCCCTGAGCAACCAGCCACACCACCCTCAGGAGACATTCCAGAATAATAAGAAGGACACTGTCAAAGACTTGATTTCTCCTTTCAGTAGGGAACCTAACATTGATTTTTTTGAAGGTATTTTTAAGATATTTGACCAACTACCTTGCCACAGGCAGCTCTGGCTTTAGATCGCTGCTTTGATAGACCTACAGCTGCATACTGCTGCAGATAAGGCTGCTCTAAAATCCAGACCTGAGCTGTCACTCCTGTTACTCTCAAAACTGCATAACCAAGCAAGGCCTTAAATTACAATCCAGGCTCACATTTTAAAATGTTTGTTATAGCTACCCCTGGATACTTTGCTGTGAAACTTGATCAAGGTGTTGATATATGCAGAAATTAAGCCATCCACCCTCTACTGGCAGGGAAATGAACACTCACGAGAAGTAGTCACTACTCTTTCTGTCTGAAATCCAAAGAGGCAGATTCTAATCTCAGCTTCAGTGCAGTGGATTGAAAATGGCTCCAGGAATGCCAAGAACTACTTAACCAAGAGGACAGTGTGAATGAGGACTTCTGCTAACCTGCAGCAACAAATACAGTTATGCTGTCAGTAAAGTGTACCGTGAAGGTGGTCAGTCCTGTGGTGGATAGGATTTAAAACACTTCAGAGTAACATCATTTAAACGCTGTAAGGTTGTTACCACAACAGACACAGTCCTGAGTGTACACATGCCTTGCATAAGAACCCCACAGCATGATGACCTACAATTTCTGCGTGATGATTCCTATTAAAACTGGTATATGTGTCCATCTAAACCCTGGGTGTGAGACTGGCCATGAGTACAGCATGCTCCATGGCCATGACAAGCTACTTGCCCAGCCTGCCTTCTGTACACGGCTACTGTGTAAGACCCACCTGCCTGGGAACACCCGTGTCCTCCAGATGTACTTGGGTTCACAAATTCCTGATTCAGTGGAGGCCTGGCATCTGGCAATTTTGGTCCTGATGGTAATAACTGAACAATCCCCCAGATGCAGGGCTGGCATAATCAACAGGACAGATGTGTTTAAAGTCATGTAGATATGCAGCTGAGGGGCATGGCATAGCAGTGGGCTTGGTATGGTTAGGTTAATGGTTGGACTTGATGATCTTGGAGGTCTTTACCAACCTAGATGATTACAACTACCCAAATGATGCTACTAAAACTCCAGCAATGCATCAGTCGTGAGGCAAATGACTTTTGATGTAAAAGGCTAAGCTCTCTTCTACTGTGGATGAGCACTGAGAGAGGAGCAGACAGTAGATGAAAAGCTAAAAAAGTGAAAAATACAGGTTATATGCACAAGAAATCATTGCAGGATGCTTCAGTCTCCCCCCATCTTGCCAACAACCCTGTTGATGCAGACATGAGCCAGGCCAGGATGCTGGGCAGACTGGCCCCTTGCAGAGCATAGGCTGCAAGCAGACTGATAGATCTATGTTACATCTGCAGGAGAGATGGAATGCTAAACTCATTTTAGAAATGCTTGGTCTAAGAAGAACTTGGCAGCAGAAAAACTAAGAAACCAAAAGGGAAATCTGCCAGAAGAGTTAGGGAGAGAAGCGATGTGAACTTCAGCAACAAACACTCCTTCAGTGTTTGCCTGCCTATCGCAATAACGACTTACTCAAAGTGTCTGAGAACAGGTAGTGAAGTTCCTTTCATTATTATCATAATCTCTGTATTTTTAACACACCAAACAACAAACAACATAAGGAATGCAACGTGTCCACAGTCACCAACACTTTGATAGGAGTCCAATCTGGTTCATTCTCAGCCAGATCCTTTGTACACCACTGTCTCCCAGAATCTATGCATAGCCACTTCCTGCTTGCACAGACAGTTAGTTAATGAAAAAAAGCCCCAACACCTGAAAGCACAGTTTAGGCTTGTTAACCTGAGAACATCAAACAAAGACATCAACTATGTTGCTGAAAATCCCAGGTACTTAAGAGAGCTTAAAAAATGCCACCTCAAACCCAGTTAAAAGTAAAGACTAACATAGCTAAAATTCCCTACCCATGTTGCTCCCTCCCCCCACTCCCCAGCCAGGTACCTAGCACAGTCCAGGACCCCAAAACTTCTATGTTCCTTCACTCAGCCTCTGACACTGTTCCTCTTCTCATCCTTTGGTCCTGAAACATTCACTAACCCACATCCAGACATAGAAGTACATGCTACTCACTCTTTACTTATATTGAGGTCTCCTCTCCCCTCCCTTCCACTTCCTCCTTAGCCTTAACTCACTTCCTACACCTGGCAAAGTCAGCAGAGACTCAGCTGACATACATTAATGGTCAAGAATCATTTTAACTTTCACTAAACAACTCCAAACAGATGGAAACACCTCTGGGATGCATGGTCTAGGAAGGAAACAGCTGAGGAAATGCAGAAAGAAACAGAACTCTGCATCCTGTTGCTCTGACATAGTAGGAAGGTCTTTTCCTATATACCCTACAAATCCATAAGAAATCCCTGCAGGCTTCATTTCTAGCCTGGCCCTTCAGGCTTTGTCTTTATCACTGATGTGGATTTAAGCAAAAGCACTGCTGTGTCATCTACCTGAGTTAGTGTAAACCATCTGACACTGTCCCACACAGCATCTTTGTCCCTAAACTGAGCAGACATAAATTTGATGGATGGACCACTCAGCAGATAAGGAATTGGTAAGACAGTCTTACTCATAGAGTTGTGACTCAATGTCCAAGTGGACACCAGTGTTGGGTGGCATTCTTCAGGGGCAGTATTCAGACCGATACCAATTAACATCTTTGTCAGTGACAGGGATGGTAGCACTGAGTGCACCCTTGGCAAGCTTGCCAATAACACCAAGCTGTGTGGTGTGCTTGACATGTTGGAGGAAGTGAGGCCATTCAGAGGGATCTTCACAGTCTTGAGAGGTGGATGCATTCAAGTATCATGAAGTTCAACAAGGCCAACTGTAAGGTCCTGCACACAGACTGTGGCAATCTGAAGCACAAATACAAGCTGGGCAATGAGTGGCCTGAAAGGAACACTGCAGAGGACTTGGAGGTCAGGACAAGGGGTAGTGGTTTTAAACTATAAGGGAAGAGATTTAGACTAGAGGGGAGATTTAGACAAGATATGAGGAATAAGTTTTTTGCAATGAGAGCAATGAAATACTGAATCAGGTTCCCCGGAGAGGTGATGGGGACTCCATCCCTGGAGACATTCAAGGGCAGGCTTGATGGGGCTCTGAGCAACCTGATGTAGTGTAAGGAGTCAGCAACCATGGCAGAGGGGCTGGTACCAGACTGTCTTGAAGGTCTCTTCCAAAACAAAACATTCTGTGGCTCCATGACCTGTTAATCCAACTAAACCTCACTATGTAAATTTGCACAAAGACAAACCACTGCCAGACAGAAGCATCACATATTTGCAATAGTTAATCCTCAAAGCCCCATCAGCAGCGTACATATCTCACCACTTACTTCTGACCTCACAAGCCAGCTGCAAAAGCACACAGAATATTTGCTTGTAGTCCTAATGATATGTATCACAATGCTCCACCAAAGGAGCCTTGTGGGCATCTTCAAATCCCAGCACAAACCATGCTGGGTAAAGAATCTCCCAAACAGATGCTGTTGTGGGAAACAGAGAGAAGCAGACCAGCAGCCTGTGGCAGGACACTAAGGCAGACCTGCACAGCCCCATCCAATCCATTAGAAGTGTCCCAAAGCTGGAGAGAGCCGTGTCTACACATGGAAGGTCAACAGCAAGACTTTAAAACCAGTCTGCTGTAGGAAAACTCAACTCTAGCATTATCTAACCTCCTAGATTCAGACAAGGGCAGAGGTTCCAGGATGGTCTACCAGCACGCTGGTCTCTGCATCTCCTCAAGTCACTCTCCAACTATTCAGTACCTGATAAAATTAAAGCCTTTTGGCTACAGGAAGTCAGCAGCTGCCTTTTCACTCTGTTTGCATACTGGCCATAAATGAAAACCTCCAGCTTAAAATAACAATAATTATTATTATTGTTGTTTCCCCCAATCCTCTAGCTTCTTTGCCACAGGAACATTTCCTTCTGGGTGGCACAGGCTTTTTCTAAGTCCAGACTAGTACAATAATATGGACACCCACTAGCAAAGGTAAACTAGAAACAGAGAACGGTATTTTTTCCAAATTGCAAACACAAAGAAAAAGGATGGTGTTTTTCATACAAAACCAGCAATTAGACTCCCTTGAAGATCATAACAGTAAATAGTGTCATGTGAATTTTGACTAAAATACATCACAGCAAGCCTCTGGGGAAAAAAAGTGTCCACGTAAAACCTCAGCTCTGGGTTTGCTGACTGCCAGAGTATCCACTGCATGCATTGCACTGCAGGGGAAATCCATAAAGCTAGGTCATCCCAACACGAGCTGGCAACTCCACCTCGTATGCAATAACCCCAAAAAGATGCAGCCACGCAAGCAGCAGCTTAACTCGCCCAACCACAGCACAAGCTGCCATTATTAAACCACCTCTTAAAGGCTACAAATGAGAGAATTTAAAACACCTGCTTTCAAAAACAACTAAAAAAAAGCCCCCAAAAGATAAAACAAACCAAATCAAACTCACTCCAGACATGTCAATGTCAAAAATATTAACTAATAATTTAAATATGAAGAGTCAACAGATTATTACACCCTGTGGCAGAACACAGAGACATCCTCTTAAGACTTTGGGAGCTGCAAGTTGTTTAAGCAATATGGAACATAATCATGTTTAATACTAAAAAGATAACAGTGCAACACATCTGATAACAACAGTGACATTTTTACTGCCATTACATGCACTTGTCGCTAAATTTAATCTGCATTATCATGAGGAGTGCTCAGATGGTTCAAAGGCAAGAACAAAATGTATGTTCAGAGTTATTTAGGAATATTAACAGGCCCCTTCATTTTGAGATGCAATACATTAATAGTTATTCTGAAGGGGGCTCACTTTTAACCTTTACCACTTTGCAAGTGACTGCAATTTTTTCTCAGATTGTTTAGATTTTGATTTAGCTCAAGTCCTGAAGCTACAATTAAACTTGCAGCTACCTTCTCTCACTGCGCTTCCTCCAACAGCTGGAATAATCTTTGAAGTCTACGAAGACACAGAAGAAATGTTATTCACAGCCGGTTCGCACAGTGCAAGCAGACACAAGTTGTGTTGTGCATTTCCAGGGCTGGTGACAGACCATTTCTCACCAGCACTGCAGCAAGGTATTGAAACTATTTTCCCCTCCTCAGATGCTCTATAGGACCAAGCTAAGAAGCTAAAAATGCTGGAGGGCAAGATTTAAAGTGTTCTGAATGCCCCAAAACCACCTCACTACAGTCAACACTCACTACCACCACCAGCTCCACCGAAGATACAAGTGGAATAACAGTTTGCTGATGGTCACCTGCCTGGAAAGCCCAATACATCTCAGGGGGGGATGCTAAACACATTTAAAAATTAAAAGTTGTTTTTAAAAAGTCACACATTACTTTTAAAGCAGACAGTGGGGAAGGATTTCAGCCTGGAGGAGCCACCCCACATGTTGATGCATCTCTCGAACTGGTTCTGCAGCCAAGGGATGGAGCCATGAACTCTGCAGGAGCAGAAAGGCTGCACCACAGAACCCCTGTGGCTGTGCTGGCATGTGCGTAACGATCAAGGCAGCGCTCACTGATGTCAAAGGAAGTTACGCTCACGCACGGAAAGCCACACAATTAGTAGTGTCAACATCCAGGAGAAAGAAATAAAATATTGCTTTCTCCTAGGCAAAGCCAATGGCATTTTTTATTTGGGTTAACTTGCTGTAAGTGCCTGCAGGGCCCATGCTTTGATTTACTGTGGATGATGGGCAGTACAGACACAGACACATTTAGGTGTAATTACTATAGTAGCCAGGCTCACACACCAAGAACAGCAACAAAATCAACAACAGCTCAATAAGAGAACGGAGAATTTTCCAACACAAAACACTCACATCCAGGTCTGTTCTTGATTCTTCCAAGAAAAAAACCAAAATGACAAGCAAACCCACAAACCTCCCAAGTGGTTTCTCAAAACCAGGAGGCTTCAAGATCAGTGGTAGCTTTGCTACTAAACCCGTAGAACACAAATTTCACCCAAAATCACTCCAGATTTTGCAGTTTTCATCTGAAGTTAAGCAAAAAACAAGCTAGAACAGTGTGTCTCTCAAATAACAAAATTATGCATATTGTAGTCCAGCAAGTCTTGCCTCCACTTCCCAGCTCAGCCCTCGAGTCCAAGCCCTGAAAATAACAGTACTTTGAGTTTAATCTGAATGCAGAGCAAATAATATATTAATGGTTATAATTAACTCTTTGAATTGCACTTACAAAAAACAAACAGAAGCTGGAAACCCCTGCAGGTCCCAGAGCACAGGTTTGATTGTCAACCCAGCCGGGTATGCTCAGATCCCTCTTCGCAGCACTGCCATCTTTTGCATCCTGGCAGTACTAACTGTGCCCAAAATTCACTTGCCATTGATACACTCATCCAGATTTTAACATTACTAGTATGACTCAGGGTCTGATTCAATGCCTGTTACAACATCTATAATCATTTTTTATACTGGGACAAAATGAGGCCCATGCACTTACCTAAATTAAATGAGAATCAGGAGTGTTTGGCTATAGATTCATAAATTCTCATAGCAAGCAAGCTAAGAGACACTAACAAGACATAATTTATACCTGTTTAAGATATTCACCTTACTTAAGTTTGTTAAATTAAGGTCATAAAGCTGCAGATAGAAAATGGCTACTCAGTTCTACATCAGTTTATATTTTCATTCCTTTCATCATCATAGCTGAGCAAAAGACCTAAAAGTCTATGAGGTATGTATGGTAAAAGCATGCACTGTAAAAAACCAATCTGTCTGTACTAGAATTACAGGCACCCAAGAGCTTCCAGTGTAAAGGAGACAAAAATCAGATAAAATACCTAGTCAACATTTTTGCTGTATATTAGCAAATCCTCTTCTATGCTACTGAATATAGCAAACTCAAGCAATGCATTCCTGCTGTAAAGACCAGTTTTATGACATGTCCATGACCCAGACCAGCTCTCAACCAGCACTGATTAAATGCAAATTCTGATATTCTGCACCACATACCTTCCACGGTGTGAAAAAAAAGCATCAAACACTTCCCATTCATTGCTGTCATTGAACATTAAAATTTATCTGGATGCTGGATATATGAAGTGTCTCTGAGAATAGCTCATGGTATCACACACACAGACACACAGAAAACTCTGTGCAGAGGCTAACAGGGTTGAACGAATAAATACACTGTTGCTTCACGTATCGTATGTCTGTCACTAAAGTGACAGTTTGCAAATACAGAAGCACGGACTGGGGGACGCACTGGCTGCAGCCACTGACGGTTTCCTCCACTAAATCTTACTCAGTTCAGAGTACTTGATTCATGTTCCTTGGGAATGACGCCGGACATGAGCAAGAATTCAGCATGTGTTCTCATCTGGAGTTTTATTCTCTCTGGTATCTGCCCCAATGTCCTTCCTAGGAATGCTGTGCTTGTGAAAGGCACAGTGTGACATCCTTCAGAGACGTCGCCAACAGACAGTCTGGGTGGCAGCAGAAAAGCAAAAGCTTCCCTAGAGCTACACCAAGGCTACCAACAAGAAGTCTGGACTACTTCTGGATTGAAGTTTTGGCCAATTATCTGCTACGTCAAACCTCTCACTAAAGTCAGGGTAGCCAAGGTTTCATCTCTGCCACAGCAGTTTTGACTCCCTGCCCATTCCACCTTGGGACTTCCAGCCAGCACAGAGCCAGCAGCTCTTGTGTTATGAACAAAAATCATGAAAACTTTTGCATGAGCAACCCAATACTCATCAGGCACTTAAGAAATTTTAAGATGCTGCTGAACCATAAGGGATGCAAACCTGCATCCAGAAGTACGATGTTTCACTTTGGCACACCACACTAAAACAAACCTTATTCTAACCAACTTTCTGTCCTTCGGAAAAACCTGACTGTAAATACAAATGGTGTGAGTGCAGTTGGCATGTGTCAGAAGACATTTGAGAGCTCTGCACAGAAATACATCTGTAGTAGCACAGCAGCTACAAACTGCTCCTAACAAGCAATGGCTAAACACCCTCACTCTCTCCTAACTGCCCACTTCACTGTATTTGACAGAATCCACCAACCCGAGTACATCAAGTCACAACTCTGCAACTTGATGATGACAACATAACCTGGTGGAAGAGAAAACCCCTGTGCTTGAAACAGAACAAGGCAGCACTTAGGGAAACCTCACTGTCCTGCACAGACAGCATAACGACACAGTACTGTCACACACACAGTTCAGGAAGCATCCCACATGCCATCGGCACTCCAGTCCAGAGCACAGTCATTAAGATGCCAACAGATGCTATGTTAAGAATCAAGCTTTTAAAAAAAAATCAGCAAAAGTAAAGAAAAAAGACAGTATGATTTGCTGCATCAAGGCAAATACAGCCAACCTGCTGATTTCCTACAACACTAGCACCACCAAAGGATCAGGCAGAGGGATATCCATGTTTTCCAGTCCTGCAGTACATTGGCTCCTACCTGGTTCACTTGATCAGACTCCGCTGATTTTTGAACACAAAGATCACACCTGTAAGCTCAGTGCTGCTTTCTCAGCTGTCTCCAAAGGCAGGCAGGCAGGCTCTGGAGGGATCAGTTCTCTCCTTGCATCCACCACCAAAGTCCTCTCCAAGCAACAAAAGTAACTTTCTGTTCAGCTGGAGTTTAAGCTCTCTGTATGCCTGCAGGAAGGAAAACCAGGCAGCCAAGAACTATTCTGCCTTGTTCTGCTTTCGCAGCTCATGGTTATACACTCCCCACAACTGCTCCAGAGGAGGAGCCGTGCCCTCAGCAAAAGCCGAGTCTGAGAGGTGACTAAGAAACGGTTCAGCACTTCTGCGCTGCGTTTCTCACAGCATTCCCTCTTCTGATTTAATTCCTTTGTGGAGAACTCAAACCAGGTCGTCTAAAGCAAAGCATCTGCTAAAGGAGAGAGAAGTTAAAATGCCTGTGCCTGCGGAGAAGGCATTCTTCTCTTTTTTCCTGCGGACAGAGACCGGTTATGGGTGCACGTAACCCTTTTCAAATGCTACACCGCTCCAAGTGTGTCTGACAGCGCTGCAAACGGAAGGCAAGTGAGTAAGAAGGAAAACACTCATTCCCTCAAGTCTCCTTTCAGCCAACCTCGATGCTTTAGTGCCTCTGCCGGGATGTCAGCGCAGACTTCCCTTTACGTCCCACTTAGCTGCATTTATTTTAATTGGATCTGGGACACCCAGCAACCCTTAATCCTCCCAACGACAAAGCAAAGGGATGAAGCCTCCATAAATAATAACACCTGACAAAAAAGTAAAATTAAAACGACACCCACTGATGCTTTTCGGGGGGCAGCGCAGCTCTCGTCCTCCTGCAAATAGTCCAGCGGGCTTCACAAGAAGTGGGCAAGAGAGGCTGGATTTTCCTTTAACAGCGTAAATTAGAGCTGGCAGAGCCACGCTTAACCCATTCCCTGCCAGAGCAGACCCGCTCCGAGCGCCTCTCCACCTGTGCACACCCCCAGCACTCACATACACAAGGTTCGAGTTTCGGGTGTCCCGGGGGATGAGGACTCTCCAGCCTGTGCCCCGCGGGACCCTGAGCGACCAACAGGGGCAGAGCCCACGAGAGGCGGGGGGCGGTGAGGGCACGGCTGCTCATCCCGCTGCGCTCAGCTTCAAGTGGCGCAAATGGGGAAGGCAAGGCTAGCCCTCCCCTCCAAAAACATGTGGGGAAAGACCGATTGATAGATGAAGAGACAGACATACAGATCTACAGACAGATAGACGGATGAAAATTGGAGCAGGGAGGTTGTCCGCTAACAACCCCTCTCCCCAGCCCCAGCAGCTGTGGTCTGTCCCCGCCTCAGTCGAGAGCAACTGCAGCTGAGGAGCAACAACAGCTCCGCGCACACACACGCATAGACACACGCACCCGCTGCCCTTCGCCCGCACCCTGAGACAAGGAACAACATTAAAAAGGAGAAACATTTTAAAAATTAAAAATCGAATGAGGAAAATATGTGGGGAATGGAGACGTGATTCTTGCCTGCCTGCGAGCTAAAGGCGGCGCGAAGAGGGCATCGCGCCGGGCGCTGCACCTTGCGGGTCCCGGGGAGGGAGCGGGCGATGGAAGTGAGACACGGGGACTCGCCCGCACCTCCGCGGCTGAAGTTTGCCCAAGTCGCGCCACGCCCAGAGCGCTCAGCGGAAAGTTCCCCCGCCGCCCCTTCCCCGATCGCAGTCCCCAGGCGCGTACGCACCGGCCGCCTCAGCTCCGGGGGCCGCCCCGCCGCCTCCCGCAACGACTCTCCATGGGGAGCGCAGAGCGGCAGCCACGCCGGTCCCCGCCTGCCGCCGCGACGAGCCCAGCGCCGCCCCACGGCCCGCGGCGAGGGACCGCCCCCCACCCTCCGCCCCGGCACCAGCCCGGCCCCCTGAGCCGCTCCCGAAAAGCGTGTCCGCCGGGGGTGTGGAGTAAGGTCCGCTGCTCCCGGGTCTCCCAGGTTGTCCCCGCGGGGGTCCCTGGCGGGGCGGGCAGTGAGGGCTTACCGCTCACCGAGTCTTCGCGGCTTGCCCCGCACTCCGAGCGGGATCTGCAGGTGCCTCGGGGCGCTGGTTACCCCTCCGAGGTCAACCCCGGTGGGAGCAGCGGGCAGGCTTCCGGATACCATGGCCACTTGCCTGTGACGACAGCCCCACTGTGAGCCGTGGGTCAGTGACAGTGTGTGACACCTGTCCCTAGAGCTGCTTCTTTGGGTTTTGCAGCGAGAAACTGCGTTCAGTGCCTTCTGCACCTTTGGTTTGATGTCCAGGTTCCCGTTCTGCCTGGTTTAACAGGATATTGTGATGAGGCAGCTGCTTGATGATCCCTTAATTTCTTCTCTAGCTGTGGAACCCGGGCCCCCAGCAGTGATGTATCTCCTGAAGGAGATACACTCTTTCACTTCCTCGTCTTACTTTCTCTGGGTGTTTGTTTTGCTTCTACATTGGCTACTTTCAGCTAATCCCTCCTCTACAAGACCTTTGAGGTGCTGCTAATTTTGATTTTCTAGTCTGCTGCTCCTTCACTTTGGCTGTGCCTCCCACTTGGCTGCTGGTCACAACAGCTAAACCAAAGTACAGGTAAGAAGGTCCCCGTGAGGACAAGCAGCACAGTGCCCTTCACCAGTTCCATGAAACGCTCATGTCCGAGACAATCTGCTGCTGTAATTCAGTGTGAAGGTGAAAAAGAAGTGAACAAAACCAAACAGCAATTCCATACTAATCACAAGGACCAGAGTAATAATCACAGAGCAGGAGGGCATGGTCTGCCCTGTGAAAAATTAGAAGGAAGATAAATACTAAAACTGCTTGTGAAATTTACCAGCTAAATTTAAAGTTTCTGCAGTAGAAGTGTGAAACAAATACCAGCTTTGTCTAACACATTCAACTAAGTTAATGGTTTTAGACCCACCACCCAGTTGCACTGGCTGTGGAAAGTGATCTTGTGCAAGTCAACTTTCTAGCAGGTTGTTATCAATCACATTAAAGAGCTATCTAGAAGTCATAAGGAAAGATCAGAGCCTCACTGTGTCACTCATTAGATAAACACAGTGAGGAGATGTCCTCTTTCAAAAAAGCTCATAGTCTGCGTTGACAAGACAAATTTAGAGTGGGAGGAAAATGTATTATGCCACAGATGGTACTGAGAAAGAAGCCGATTTGCCCAAGGTCATGCAGGAAGTCTGTGGCAGAGCCAAGAACTAAATACAACTCTCCTGAAACTCAAACGAAAAATAATGTTTGATAATTACACATAAATTCCAGAAAACACCCATTACACAGATAATCATCTTTTGACCAGTATTTTAGAGGTACTGGGCTTCAATTCATTATAATTTTCGACTGCACTGATAACAGAACAGTCACTTTCTAAATTTAAACCACATTATTTGAAAGTCCTCGATCCAGAAATTCATATCATGGAACAAAAGGCGCTAGCAGCCAATGTAAATTCATTCTGAACATCTCTGCTTCTGCCACCCTCTTCCTAAAGAGAACAAGAACGATGTCCAAAGCTTAGCTTTGCCTTGGGCGGGGAAGATCCTGCTCCTCATATGGTTTTCCAGAGCCATGATGTCCATACCATCCAAATTCCATCCCCCATCCCTTATTGAGCCCCATAAAATATTCCCTGAAACACAGCTATCGTTTGCTCTCATGCCAAACATCTCAGAAGGAGCCTTCCCTGTGTCCTCTTCCTATTCCAGTCATCCTGTTTGTTTTCTTAACTGATGCAGAGGTGTTTCTTGCAAAGCAAAACCCACACAACCAGAAAACAACAATAACATCATGTTCCACCCTTCAGGCACCCTTACTTGTCATTTATGAAACCTATTTACAACATATAAATGCTAATGAGTATTAGTACAAGTAGTTAATGCAGTTTTCCATATTAATCAATCCTACCAGCATGGTAATGATATCTGTTGTTCTTCTGAAGCTTCCTCCAGCAGGGAGCGAGCTCTGTTGATTAGCAAGATCATTTTGCATGTATATAACATTTTGTTCATCTGTAACAATCTCATTATCGTAATTTTTTCTCTAGGAGGTGCACAGTTCCCAACTTAGGCTTAAGGAATAACTGAGTCAGAAGGAATTCTGTCGTCTCCCATACCACTGTTTTACAGTTGCATCTCTGTCAGCGTTAGTAGAATTTACACCACTGAGAAAGAGGGTCGGGAGCAGGATGCCTGAGATGCCCCAAATCATGTAACAAGTCAGGGATGTTCAGAAGGAAAACAGATTTGCTGCTTTGCATCAGGTCTTTAAAGGTAAAGAGCTTCAAATGACTGTTGGGAAGACAGTGACTTAGCTATTGTGTCTGATTAACAACATCATAGAATCATAGAATCATTACGGATTGGAAGGGACCTTGAAAGATCATCCAGTCCAATCCCCCTGCAACAGCAGGATCACCTAGACCAAGTCACACAGGAACATATCCAGGTCATCATGCTCTACAGGTACAGAGCAGGGAACAACTTTTAGATTCCCCCATCCTGAGTAGCGAGAAGAATTTCTCCTCCTTTTCCTGTCAAGGTGATCAGATTCAAGAAGGTGTGAGTAAACCACAGTGACTACAGAGTATTTCACTTTTGTCTTAACTCAGTAATTTACATTGAAATGATCATAAATAATTCAGGTAGCATAAATCAAAATAAATCCAAGCAGAAAGAAAACTTTTTCCCAAGGATTCAAGGTTCAGAAGACAGGAAGACAGGTTTTAGGCCTGATGTTAACTGAATGAGTAGTGAGCTATTGAAGCTGAATCTCAGCGTACTGTCATAAATTATGAAACATTGACATTTCGCTTTGAATTAGTGCAAAGGGCTATTTATACATTGCTTTAGAGACAGTTGCCTGGGCAAATTAATAGACTTTTCCCTTCACTAGGCCAAATGTTAGCAACACTGCTGTTTTTCAAAGTATCAAATTATTTGCATATTGAAAATGTTTTAATATAATCTGTCCCCCAGGGCTGTTGTGCAAGTTACTTTGAAAAGGTTATCAGTCATAATTCACTGGCTACTTGATACAAAATCTAACTTGATTCAAAATGCTGTCAATGATTTTCAGCATGAGAGAGTTGCTCGTTGTCAGAGAATTGCTTTCTGTTTCTAGGGCCACAGGCCATCGGCATGGGAAAAGGCATTGAATGGGCTGCGATTGCCTTTCTGGGCTAGCTACCAACAAAAGATCTGGAGAGCAGATAGCAGTGGAACAACTGGGCATGAGCACCTAACCAAGATATTCACTACACTTGCCTACCATTTGAAATTTGGATGTGAGTACATATTGACACATCAGTGCATCGTTCATGTATCTTGGCAATGCCTTGGTTTGTTCTCTAAGGGGGAACATTATAACCCTCCAAAGTGATTGTCAGACTGCTTCTTACAGATTGATGTGTTAGGCATTTCAGGAAAGCACTGGTTAAGAACGTGTTTGAATACTGAGTGACTAGACTTACCAACAGTGCTTCACTAAACTGGGGTTTAAAATCACAGAATCACAGAACACCAGGGACTGGAAGGGACCTCAAAAGATCATCCAGTCCAATAGCCCTACCAGAGCAGGACTGACTGCCTAGCCCAAGTTGCACAGGAAAATATCCAGGAAGGTTTATAAATATGTGAAGGGTGGGTGTCAGGAGGATGGAGCCAGGCTCTTCTCAATGTCATCTAGTGATAGGATGAGGGGCAGTGGGTGTCAGCTGGAACATAGGAGGTTCCACATCAATATGAGAAGGAATGTCTTCACAGTGAGGGTGACAGAGCACTGGAACAGGCTGCCCAGGGGGTGTTGTGGAGTCTCCTTCTCTGGAGACTTTTAATTAAAATAGTTATTTAAATTGTCATCTGAGTGATCTAACAATCACTAGTCACTTTTTGTAAATTCCATGGGTTTCAGGTCTATCATTATGGATACTCCAGTATCTCCTGTAAAGAGCCTGTTCTTTATCTCAGAGATAAAATCTCCTGAGTCAGAAGTGCCTCAAGACTGATGTGATCACAAATCCCCATCCCGCAGGTGGATATTCTCTGACTGTCACAGGCAGACTCCTGGTCATTCCAAGGACTTTTCTACACATTTCTTGCAGCCTTCTCATGGCAGTGGGTAATACTGGCACAGTATTAAGAAAGTTAACAAGGAGTGACAGTGCTCACAGAATTCTCTTAGAAACGTGATGTGGCAGCACAAGACAGCTCAATGGTGACGACATCAGAAATTTGCTTCCAGGCCACTTTTCACATTTCCTCAAAAAGCGATTCCTAGACCAATGTTATTCAAGGACGTTGCATGGCGCTGCTCTGCAGGAGCAGTCAGCAGCAGAGGGGTTTGCAGCCCACAAGTGCCAGCACAGGAAGAACGGAGGGAAGAAGTATAGCACCGAGTTTATTGCTAGTGGTGCTGTTCAACAAGAAAGATCTCCTGCTAATGCAGGAAACATTGCATCAGGGTTTTACCACATCTCCTCATTTCGCTTAGAGACTGCAATGAGATCACACATCAAAAATCCATTTTGACAGTACATATTGAAGTATTTCTCCTGTATTTTGCTGGATTATGCCTTGCAGCACCAACCTATTAGCATTTCTATGAGCAGAATGCCAGCAGTTTGGCTTAAAGTCGTACAGTGAGGTGATCCCACGTAGAATAGTTTTTGCCGTGTGAAGGGTACAGTAATAGATGTGACACAGAGTGTCAGCTTTGGTTGTTTGACTTTGGTTATTTAACTTTGCTTTTCTCTTTGCTCTATTTCACTCATCCCCAGCCATAGCCTGGTCTGGTTTGTGACTGTATGTAGCACTGACTCCAAAAGGACTGGATCAAATCCAGAGTCTCCCTTCACAGGGAACAGACCTGCCAGTCAGAAGGTTGCAGTGTCATATTTGAGCTGAAGGAAAATCACGGGCAGTGATGCTGGAACCCTTCTCTTCCATCAGGGAGTGAGCTGTGTTTGATGGCTTGGTCCAAGATATCAAATCCTGCTTGCAGAAAATTGACAGCAGGGTTTTGTGACTTTAAAAAAAAAAAAAAACTTTATTGAAAAAGATCTAAGAAAGGAAGGGTTATGTGGAACCAGAAGTTTCCCATTTGTCTCAGTTCTGCCAGTGAGTTTCTAGGTAGTCTTTGACCTCTACCTCAACCTCCTTGAGATTGATTTCCCATTTTGAAAAAATAAGGAGAGTCGTTGGGGTTCATAAGACAGCATAAGATGATCTTCTGTGAATTTACTGGTCAATTTGTAGTTTGATTCACTGTTTTTCTGTCTGTGTCTTGTGAGACTTTAGAAAAACCATGGGTTACCTCTGCGCCTCATTTTTTCTGTTGGTGATACAAAACCACCTTTGGTCTGTCTCCTGTCTTTAGTCAAATAAACATACCTGTTTTACCATCTAGAGTTCTGCCTTCAACTGACATCCTTTAATTTTAATAACAGGGTGCAAGAAAGCGTTCTGAGATTTGTCCTTGGAGCACTCTGAGGTCACTGAAGAGGCTACAGGAGAAATAACATTATGTTAGTTATTGCAGAATAAAGAAAGCAACTTGATTTTATGAAAATGGTGAAAGATCCTGCACCTAGACAGCAGAAAGCCCTGAGGATTCAGGATCCTGTGCAGCATGAAGGAAGGGCTGATCTTACTCCTAATAGTTTTGTATAGCTTTTTCAATTCATTGTACCAAGACTCCAGTAAACATTTAAACATGTGCTTAACTTGATAGACACGGGTAGCTTTTCGACTTCAATTTTAATGCACAGTAAGCTTAAGCATGACTGTTTGTGGGGTGGGGATTTAGTATGGGATTCCCTGGTCCTTTACATACATTATTTCATTAGGTGTTTTCTGTTTCTGTAGCACTGCCTTAAGGCATGAGCCAAGCCCAGCTGAAATCAGGGGGAATCTCTACAGATTTTGATGGCAGTTGGACTGGACCCTTTATAGGAAACAAAAACAGATTTTTGTGGAACATAAAAGGGGGAAAAGCCTCCTAAATTTGTGGGGATGAAACACTCATTTCCTGTTTTAGGACTAGAGACTTTATAAATCAAGTTTCTAACCAGAGCAAAGTTTTACCAGCTGTACTGTACGCTGCTGAAGTAAGGGTAAAGTTTAACATACTCTTTGCAGACCCTTAGTTGTAACTGAGCATTGCCTAGCTGTGCATAACAGTTCAGTGGGAGGTAATGGCTGTGATTACTTTGGCTTCACAGATTCATTTGCTGTTGTGTACTTTCATGGTACCCCATTTTAAAAAATGAAGCTATAGAGAGTATATTTACAAATATTTATCTGTGCTTTCATGCCACAGCTGCCATGAGGTGAAATGACTTTCAGTTGCCATGTCAAGTCATTCTAACTTAACTTGTATCACAGATCCAGTTTCTGATGTAGGCATCGACTCATAATAGAGCTTCAGGTTTAAAGCTCTGTCATTCCTGAAAGCCTTCTTGTAATAAGTGGAGTTGAGATGCAGATCTGTGTTCTGTTTGCATTGTTTTTCTCCTTCTTTTGGTGGCCACATTAATGATGGGTACATGTCATACTTGTGGCACTGGCTTTGCGTGTTGACCTCTCCCTCTGCTTCCAGATGAATCACAGTCCTGGGTGCCTACACTCAGTGAGACAGTAAATAGAAATCATGGAAAGCAAAGAGAAAAGAGAGGATAAAGGAAGAGAAAGGAAAAGAAAAATATCCCAGCTACTCGCTGGTCAAAGAAGAACATCCAGTATGCCAGTGACAGGTGACTTTAGTAAAGACAAGTAAGAATAGTCAACTGTCTAATATGACACAAAGAGGAAACCTAGACACCATAAAGGATTAGAGAACAGCTGAAGTGGAAGAATAAGATGTGATAAAAGTCAATCAAGCAAAGTATATCCCTGTCAGCTTAGAGTGTCATTGTGTTTGAGTGCTGGTATCTTCTGAGTTCCTGCTGCCTCACGATTCCTCAAAGCACCAGCTGGACCTGATAAGTCAGAAGATCCAGCTTTGGAAGTGGTTTTCAGTGTTTTTTCCCTTGTCTCTTAGAGATAGCTGCAAAGGCTACTGTCCCCACCAATCACACACACAGAAGCTTAGCCTCTGAGGTTTAAAGGATGAGCCAAAGGAAGAACAAGGGCTGAAGATGTTTAAAATTGCCTAACTCCAGGTGCTGCAAGTTTGGAGGGCAATTTGCAATAACTAGAAAGGGATCTGGTTAATTCCAGGCTGTTAAATACTCGCTGAAAATCAGGAAACATCATTATTTCCTTCCATCTGGGAAGCAGAATCATAGTTGCAATTCTTATCCTGGGGCCACAAGGGCAGAAATGAATTCTCTGGTTTCTATTAAGATGCAAATTGAGATCTTTTCCACTTTCGAGAAGTGATGGTATCTCTTTGTAGAGTGAATTCATTGGTATCTAGTAAGTCTGTTTCTTGCAAGATATTTTCATAAGTCTGACAGGAATTTAATATCTTTGAGATCTCTATCCTTCTAAACAGGGATTCAGAAGTTTGGGGAGCAGACTGACTGACAGAGGCAGGCAAGCTCAGTGTGACTGAACAAGGTGTTTCCTCAACAAACCAAGCTGCAAACACAGGAAGCTCAAAGTGAACACAACACTGAGATGTGAACTGGGGACATCTTCTGTGGATTTGGTTCTTGAAAATAGTGTCCTTGACTGAAATAATTTTTCTTTCAGTCCTAAGTCAGTGATGAAACTGCTGTGATCTTCAATGAGATCAAGCTTTTTCTTTTAATTCACACAGAAAAGATCTTCCTGTCACAGAGCACCTGGCCAAACCTGTGTTAAATGCCATGTTTCAAGAGGCTCTGCATTGTAAACCACACAAAGAGCAGGTCTTTTCTTTTCCCCTACTCAAATATACCTCTTTCAGCCATCCCTCCAGAGACACCACAAACCAAGACTTTCATCCTACCCATAGAGATCCCATCCTCTTCCCTCACTGTAATCTTTTAGAACAGAAAGTCATTTCAACCTGAGCAGGTTGTGTGATGAGATTATGGCTATTTCTGTCTGATGGAAGAAGTAACAACTCCTGGGAAAGGCATCCCCTGAAAGTAGCACCAGCTTCCCTTTTGCATTTAGGAGATATTCTTACAAAAGGACCCAGTGATCTTAATTATAGTCTGTGTTTTAGTGCAAACAGCAAATTATTCCTAGTAGTAAAATTTCCAGCCATTTTAATGTCTTTGTTACACACTGCTGTTGCTTCATATATTGCACAGGGTTTCTGGAGCCATTAAGGTGAGTGACTTGCATGCAGTGAGGTTGTTAAGCTACTCTTACTTCATGTATCTCTAGAGAGAAATGTCAAGGGTGCAGACAACTAACTAAAGGCAAGTTTAAGACATGAGAGAAGAGGAGAGGAGAGGGGGAGAGAGAGAGAGAGAGTGAGGAGAGCAGAACTTATGAGAAAACCGGAGAAAATCAGAAAGAAATGAATTTGAGGAATACAGGCTTGGGCTGCATGGGGAATGATGTTTCTGTGAGAGACATGTTAAAAAGTTGAAGTAGAGCAGTAGTTGAGGCACTTGGCCTGTGAGCGAAGAGCCCAGTAGGTTGTTAAGTGTATCTTAAAGACTGGAAATGAGGTGTTGTGAGATAGAGTCCCAAGGCAAACGCTGCAACTGCAACACTTCAGGGTGAAGGATTCATCATACTGTTAGGGTCATAGAATCATGTCATTGTTTAGGTTGGAAAAGAACTTTAAGTTCATCAAGTTCAACCATTAAGCTAACTAGACCAAGTCCAATGCTAAGCCTTGTCCCTAAGCTCCATATCTACCTGACTTTAAAGCACTTCCCTGGGCAGCCTGTTCCAAGGCTTCCTTTCATTAAAAACACTTTTTCTTTGTGTCTAACCTAAACTTTCCCTGGCACAACTTGTGGCCATTTCCTCTTGTCCAATCATTTGTTCCTGAGAAGAGACCAATATCTGCCTGACTACAACCTCCTTTCAGGTAGTTGCAGACTACAATAAGGTCTCCTCTCAGCCTCCTTTTCTTTGGACTAAACAGACCCAGCTCCCTCAGCCACTTCACATAAGGTTTGTTCTCCAGAACCTTGTTGCCCTTCTTTGGACCAGCTCCAGCCTCTCAGTGTCTTTCTTGTATTGAGGTTCCCAAAACTGAGCATAGTACACAAGGTGTGACCTCACCAGTGCTGAGTACTGGAGTACAATAACTTCCCTACTCCAATACAAACAGAATGCCATTGGCCTTCTTGGCCACATGAGCACACTGCTGGATCATATTTAATTGGTGGTCAGAGACACCCCCAGAGTCTCTTTCTGTTGAGCAGCTTTTCAGCTACTCTCCTGGGCTGGCCAGCCTGATCTAGGGTGGAGTGTCCCTGCCCATGGTAGGGGAGTTGGAACTGGATGATCCTGTGGTCCCTTCTAACCCAGACTATGACTTGGTCTAGGTGATCCTGCTGTGTCAGGGGGATTGGATCTTTCAAGGTCCCTTCCAATCCCTAATGATTCTATGATTCTTTGCTTCTAAGTGTGGGATGCAGGAATTTGCCTCCTCGAAGCTCTTACAATTGGCCTTGACCCATTGTTCCAGCTTGTTCAGATCTCTCTGTAGGGCCTCCCTGCCCCCAAACAGATCAACACACCTGCCCAACTTGTGATCATCTGCAAATTAACTGGTGGTACACTCAATCCTCTTGTCCAAATAATTGATAAAGCTATTAAACAGGAGTGGCCCCAATACTGAGCCCTTGGGAATGCCTGTTGTGACCAGTCATCAGCTGGATTTAACTCCATTCACCATCATGATCCATTCACCATTCATGGGTCCAACCATGTTCTACTTGTCATCTGAAAAACAGAAGCTTATTGCCATTCTATCTGCTGCCTGAAGGGCTTGGAAGCCCTTCCTTAGCAAGAAAATCTCCTCAACTAAAGTAATGCAAACCTGAAGAAAAAAATCTGTATATTTGTTTTAGCAGGCATTAATTTTGTGTGAGAATTCCCAGATTGATCTTCATTGGAGATCAATCATCTGATAAACTGCCACACTTCATTTATGCATTTCAGCAAGAATGGAACAATTGCTAGATGGATCCAACCAGATACTGGTGGGATTCATCAGCCTGCCTCTGAGTGTGTCTGCATCCTAAATGTTTTGCAGAGAGAGGCAAGAAACACCCAAATAAATGATTAGGGAATAACCTGCAGACAGAAACTTCCTTCTGGATAACCTCAGACAACCGTTGATTGGCTTCTGCCTTGAGGCATTACAGTTTATAACCCTAATATCTTTTTATATTGCCTAATAAAACTGTTGGCTGTTACCATTACATGGGTAATGGACATTTATATAAAACTTTTTATGAGCTGTAGATGAAGATCATCCTCTGCACCACATACGTGGAGCCACCTCTGGAGTAAAATGCAGTAGCTGTCCAATAGCCTGGCACTATTAACAAACCCCAGTTACATTGAAGAGGAAGAATGACTTCTTGTCAAGTTAGGACTGCATAAGAAATGTAGAAAAAACATATTTTCCTTCTCCCAGAAGAGATTATACCAACACAGGGTGTTTCTGTGCTTTCTGGCAGTCATTAACTCCAGGCAGTTTGTGTGTCTGGTGTATATCGCCTTCAGAGAACCATGGCATTTGAAGTGTACCATGGAGGAGTTCCACTTCAAGGGTCATCTGCTGCTATTTGAGAGGGACAGCAGATGCCAGCATCAACTGAATTGATCCAAATGTGTTATTTCAGTGAGTTTTGATGTATAAAAAAAATGCCTGCTAGAACGCATTTTCCTTTAATTTCACATATTATTTTGTACTCTTCATCACTTGAAGTAATTTTCTGTTATTCCTTTAATTTCACTTTTGCAGTTTGCAAGCAATTACTTCTCTAGGAATGAAGGAAAGTCATTGTTGAAACTAAAAGTAATAACTGACTGCCATTTCCTTTCACAGAGCCATTGTTCAAAAGACAGAGCGAAATGTAACTACGGAAGCTACGAAGGGTCTGTTCAAGGAAAGGGTCTTAAAGAGAAGTAAAAAGTTAAAATGTAAAAAAACCCAGCAATTCAGGCAATATTTGCAAAGACTCAACATCAAGATTTTGAGGAGAGAATAGTTTGGTTGATTCAGTGTATAAAACTTGATGAAAAAATCTTTTCCAAGAAGAAAGTGGGTTTTTTTCCTTCTTGTTGCTTTTGTATTCTTAAGAGTATCCAGCACCCATGCAAAGATTTCTGTTTTCAAAAAATAAGAATTAATTAAAAGCAAATATGTTTTAGAAACCCCCTTCTTAATTTCCCAAGGGTTTAAATACCGATGGCATTTGGAGAAACAAAGCAGAGTTTAAGTGGGTTGCTGAGGTCTTCTCATACCTGAGCCTGCGTTACAGCAGCAAAGTCCTTGTCTCATGGGTTTTACTCCTGAAAAAGTGGAGGGGGATTGTGCCTACACCATTAATTTTCCAGTCTTTTTTAAATAGATGCCATCATTATAACAGATCTTACCCATTTGAGTTAATCGGATATAAAACATTAACTTCTGCAGAAGCATTAGATCTTCACCCAAGAGCACTCTCAGATATTCTAGAGTAATATCAAAATTAACATGGAAGCAATTTAGTCTTTCAGTTTAAATGCCTTCAGCAAGGATTAAGATTTACCCATCACTACTCAAGCCCTTTCTTACATGCTCTGTGCTTGTCATGTTCCACTTACTTAGCTTACCCTTTTAACAGAAAAGTGATGCTGGGACTCTTTGGTTTCCAGTAGTTTCATTGTTAAATCCAAAAAAGGAAATGCCAGTGTTTTCATCAATGCATGGCTTATACTTCTCTCTAGATATTAACTATAATATCTAGATGACTTAAAGGTTGTGAAGCTTCCCCTGCTGCAGGGCACAGGCTGAGAATAAATCCTGACCCAAGAAGGATTATGGGATGGGGAAGGCAGCATTGATTAATACATCCCAATCAGGCCTGATGAGAAAGCCTCACACATCGATGCTGTGGGTCAGCAATGAAACAGGATAACTCAAGTATTTTCCTGCTGGTAGAGGTGATAGTGCTGAAGAAGCTGAAGGCATTTTGGCTTGTGTGAAATAAGACCCTTTCTACTTTCAGGGCAGTTTGCTGTGGCTGGAAAGATATTCTTGGTAGCTGGGAAGGGGCCTGAAGTTTGGGGTCTGTCTGCAGGAGATATTCAAGAAATGTGGAAAGAGATTTGGAGGGAGACCCTACGTCAGACCTAAGAGTGCTTGTGCTGCCCTGTCTTGCAAAAAAGTGGGTTATAGCTTGAGTCCTCCTTCAAGAAGAGCCTATGTTGATGTTGTCCATTGTTGAGGCTAGGAGGCAGCCCTGCTTTATAGTTTATCTCTGGATATACTATTGCAGTTTGCTAATGCTATCGTTGACTCAGGCATTTGGTGAGTGCCCATTTACAAAGCTAGTGATGCCACCAAGGTACATGGCACGCTTGATGTGGTCTGGGCTGCTACCAAGCAGATCTCTGGTCTTTCTCTTGGGCTGTGTGAGTAAAATTGTTGAAGCAAGAGTGAAGGGATCTGTGTACAGAATCACAGAATGTGTTGGGTTGGAAGGGACCTATGAAGGTCATCTAGTCGAACTTCCCCTACAACCAGCAGGGACATCTCTAACTAGAACAGATTGCCCAGAGACCCATCCAGCCTGACCTTGAATGTCTTCAGGGATGGGGCTTTCACCACCTCTATAGGCAGCTTGTTCACAGTGAGGGTGACAGAGCACTGGAACAGGCTGCCCAGGGGGTTGTGGAGTCTCCTTCACTGGAGACATTGAAGACCCACCTGGATGTGTACCTGCGTGACATGGGCTAGGTGATCCTGCTTGTGGCAGGGGGATTGGACTAGATGATCTCACAAGGTCCCTTCCAATCCCTAATGATTCTATGATTCTATGATCCACCACCCTCATCTTGGGAGATATGGATATTTACTTCCTTCCCATTTCTCCCTCCCCAGGCACTGTGCCAAGATGCACAAAGTCAGATGTACTTCTTTCACAGCAGTACTGACATCAGTATGTGCTACTCACATTTCTTCACGGCACTATCAGGTTTTGGTCTGGCATGTGGCATCTCTCTCCTGATGCTGGCTGATGAGGTCAGCTGAAGGAGTACTGCTCTGTCGGGCTGGTCTGTCTCCAGGCTCCTAAACTTTTCCTTTGTTTTATCTTTTGATACTGAGAGGCTGTTGCCAAGATCTGTTTGGTCCATTTGATCCATGGCTGGAAAAAGGTCCTTGGCCTTGGGCAAGTGATGTCAAAGACTCTGTGACAAGGTAGCAGTGTAGCAGACTGAGTTCTGGCTCTTGGGAATGTTCTTGGGACCGTGAGCAGAAGTGTATATAAGTTTATAAGCACATGTGGAAGCATGCTCTCAACTACTGTTTCCCAACAAACCCTGTCAATTTTCAATGATCCTTCATTTATTCAGTCCAGATAGAAGCTGGTTCATTTGTTTTGCATTTTTTACACTTTTTTGTCCTCCTGCTTATTTTAAATCTAGAAAAAGCATTTGTGATCTTCCAGTCTGGTTGCCCATGTAACGCTGCGTTTCCCCATTGTTGAAAAAGCGATAGTTATATGGATGAAGTGTTCCCTTATAGGCAAACAGCCTGGTCTTCCAGCACTTTTTGGTACACTTGGAAATGTTCACTCATAGGTTTAAATTAGCAGGTACCAATTGGAATGTGAGTATAGCAGCTCCTAGCCAGCTTTCATTCTGAGCAGGGCTTCTGTGCTCATATTCTCTGTGCATCTATCTGTCACTCTTCTCCCCAGGGTTTTTTTAGCATGTGCAATTTCAATCACATTTAGTGATGGTCCCAAGGAGATTCTTTTTTGACAGGTTCTAATATAACAGAGGGTGGATTGATGAGAGAGACACTGTTCATACCCCTGGGATAAGGGCCACAACATGAACTCAGGTGTTATTAAGGCATCAGAGAGTACAACAGCAAAGTACAGATCCACATGAGACCAGGCTTCCCCAGTTCCCCTGACAAAACTCTTGTGTGTTTTGTCCATTTTTGCCAACCTGACCATAATATATCCTGAATTTTCTGAGGTCTTATTTTCAAGTTCGCTCCCAATGGGAGTCAGGGATGAGTGGGATTCCTGCTTTTCCCACTCCTATGCTAATCTGAAGATATTCATGGCTCTGATCCCAACAGACCTTTCTCTCTGAAATATGAGTATGATTTTTATATAGAACTGGTACCAATAGGCCAGAAAAGCTCAAAAGTTTGGTTTTGTGTGAATGAGTCAGAATCTTTCATCAATTTTCAGCTGGAATATCTATTCCATTTATGGATCACAGAAGAGAGGAAAAAAAAGGAAAATTATTAAACTATTATTTTAGTTGAATTAGAAATGCAAAAGAGTTCCAGGAATCACCTCTGTATCGCTCACGGTCTCTGGTGCTGGCACACTGTGCCTCAGGACTCGCTGCTGGGTTTTTGAACAAAAGCTCTAAACTGGAAAAATAAACTAGGTTGCGGCTCCAATTCTGTGATGTATGTCTAAGCACTGAACCGGCTCTTAGCAAGATGGAACAGCCTTATCCTGTAGCGAGTGGCAGAATATGAAGCAGCTGGTAGCAACAACAACAACAAACAAGGCAGGAAAAAAGAGAAGAAAAGGAGAAGAAATTAGAAAAATCTGATGCAAACACTAGCAAACCATTCCCACAGGCTTTCTGCTTGCTCGGGATGGTCCCTGGATGCCGAGGCCAGGGAAAAACATCACTTTACTCAGGTAAACTGCTTTCTAAAGTCAAACCTGGCATCTGCACACCTCATGTGAGAGAGGACATTGCAACCTCAACCAACCACAAAAGATGCCCAGATGATCACATGAGGGTTTTTTTTTAATGAGTATTGCTGTCAGGGTAATCGCAGAGACTTTACGGTCCTTCCTGGCCCTGCTCTGTTGACAAGTGGCCTACAGTTAGATTAACCTTGCTGCAGTCACCCTACTGCTAGATGGACAAGAGAGGCCCCGCACGCAGGGAAGGTTTCGTGCTGTGTGTGAACGCCATGAGGACCGGGCAAGTTCACCCGGGTAATGCTTCACGTCCAGCTACACAGCAGCACTGTGGGTTTTCTGAGCTATTTCACAGTATCACAGTATTATCAAGGTTGGAAGAGACCTCATAGATCATCAAGTCCAACCTGTCACCACAGAGCTCAAGGCTAGACCATGGCACCAAGTGCCACGTCCAATCCTGCCTTGAACAGCTCCAGAGATGGCGACTCCACCACCTCCCTGGGCAGGCCATTCCAGTGGCCAATGACTCTCTCAGTGAAGAACTTTCTCCTCACCTCAAGCCTAAATTTCCCCTGGCGCAGCTTGAGGCTGTGTCCTCTTGTTCTGGTGCTGGCTGCCTGAGAGAAGAGAGCAACCTCCTCCTGGCCACAACCACCCCTCAGGTAGTTGTAGACAGCAATAAGGTCTCCCCTGAGCCTCCTCTTCTCAAGGCTAAACAATCCCAGCTCCCTCAGCCTCTCCTCATAGGGCTTGTGCTCAAGGCCCCTCACCAGCCTCGTTGCCCTTCTCTGGACACGCTCAAGCACCTCANAGTCAACCAGTTCGGGGTTGAAAAGAATCACAGAATGGTTTAGGTGGGAAGGAACCTTAGAGAAGAATTGATGTGAGAGCTGCAAGTAGCATGGGCTGCCCTGCTGCAGGACTGCTGGGACGTGAGGGCAATGTTGCTGTAAACCAGCTGCGTCCAGAAGTAGGAAAGCTCTGGTTAGAGACTGGATCTGGGAGCATACACTTGCTGCCGGGCAAATCTGCAGGAGACAGGCTGAACTCACATCAGGTCAGAAGAGAATCTGGGTTGAGCTTTTGGCCTTTTACCCCAGTGAAAGTTTCTTGCTCCAGCTGCTTTTTGTAAGCAGCGATGCAAAGCCTCATTAAGCAGCGACTACAAAAGATGTGCCTATTACGAAAGGCATCGTGTCTGTTTAAAAAAGATGGATCCATTTAAGAAATGTATGCAATGGTTATTGTAGTAGAGTAAAAATGTGGCAAGTTTCCCCACAGAAAATAATTGCTAAGAAAATTAAGTTCAGATTTAGAGACATGGATTGTCAACAGACACCACTCCAGACAGCAGAAACCAGTTCTGATGAGCACTGCTGGTGCACTAAAACGAGTATAAAGGGAATGAAATAGTTTTCCCGTTGACACCACAGTAGTTTGCTTGTAAATAGATTCTCAGTTTCTGGAAATCAGTAGCTAATTATCCTGAAAAATAATGATTCTTTAAGAGTATAAATATCTTTAAACAGCAATTAAAAATAATTATATCTCAAAAGCAAGCAACAGATTTGAGAAAAGGAGAGTCATTCTAGCTGGTAGAGTACATGCTGCACATGGAGGGAAAATTTGTGGTTTAGCTTTAGTGGTAGTTTTTTTTTGTTTTTTTTGTCTGCTGCTGTGGATTGCTTCTTCAGTTCCTGCCTCACGATCGTGTTTAAGTGACCCAGCTGAAAGGAGCTTGGTGTACCCCTGACCTTTGCAGCATGGTGGGAAGCACAGCCTGGTTTCTGGGATTCACATGTGTGTTTTGGGTTGCAGCCACTGAGGTGGGTTTTATCTGTGTCAGTGCTTCTGAGGAAAGTTGGCTTTTTGCAAATGCATGGTTTTTTCTGCCTGTCAGATTTACAGAATTATTTTTTTAAGAGCTAGACAGGCTTGAAATTAAAGCAACAAGCAATGTGTTAGCAGGATTAATTGCTTAATTATGGAACTGGTAGCAAGAAGAAGAAACTCGTGGAAGGCAGCCCTTGATTATACTTCAACCCATGCACCTCCTCAGCTGTTTTAGTACTTCAGCTAGGCATTAAATTAGGAAGATTCAACAGAACTGGATTGTGCCCAGCACTTCTCTGGCTTGTTTTAGGAGATCTAAAGCTCCATTTGCCTACTTCCTCTATAAAAAATATATTTTTCTTCACTTTTGCTGTGTTTCTCCTAACTTTTCCTGGTTACTCTAAATAGGAATATACTACTAAAATCTATACTGAATATCATTGTGACGACACACAGTTTTCTTCCAAGTCTCTAGAACTGTGTTTCCCTGCTGTGTACTATTTTCTTGTAGTTTAATTAGAAAATACAGATAGAGCAAAGTGATTCTCCTCTTTGCTTTGAAGATGTTTGACCAAACGTGCTTCTCAGTTATATTGCAAAGTTGCTTAACTTTTAGCCATACCTTGTAAACCACGTCAGGGTTTCACATGACAAAGAACGTGGCCCCAGATTCTCTTCCCTCCTTACACAGGGTGTTTTTCACATCCCCAGGCTGTGGTGTGCTGCCTTTCCTCCTGCTGACAGAGCTGTTGTGGGATTGTCCTGTCAGCTGCTTCAGGAAACTGGTTTTCTTTGCCTGTACAACACCTTACACTGTGAAACCACATCCTTACACGTTAGAAAAAATAACACATCCCCAGCTTTTTCTATTTGCTTTTTGCATTTCTGTTTTGTTCTGAGATTTAAGTGAGGAAAAGATGACTGGGCTAAATAACTTGTAGGCAGATACAGAGCTAATTAGAAGTGCATGTAGCACATAAAGTCTCAGAATGCCTCACTTCCCTCAAAACTTGCATGCAATGGGTATTTTATTTTTGGTGTGGGGTGACCAGTACTCGAGACAGTCTGAAACACCTCATGGAGCCACAGTTAAGGAGGATACAAGTCCTGCAGAGAACTGTGATGAATTTTCTTTTATTTGTGAAAGAGCCTTGAAAATGGCCACTATCGTGTTTCTCAGAAGTTAAGGGTGAAAGTGTTTGCAAGTGTCACTTGAGATACTTTCCAGTTCTATTTCCTACAACTTCTGTTCTCTCCTTAAAGTAATTTCCCAATTTAACCTATTTGAAAAGACCAGTGCTGTATTAATGATAATATAGATGGCAGATGTGTGAGGAGCTTTTCCAAGTTACCTCCTCTATCTGACAAGCACTTCTTGTCAGGTTTAGGATCCATCCATCACAGCAATATCCTTCCAGCAGACAAAAAGAATTGGCTCCAACTTCAGATATCCTAAAAGTACTCCTGGAGCCCCGGCTGCAGCCATAGGATGTCTGCTTTGATTTTGTGTCTGCTTTGGTTTAGGCTGTGAGGTTCATTGCTGTGGGCCAGGTTTGGTCCTAACTTCTGTTAGTCTGAAAAAGCCACTGAGCAGTTTGTTCAGGCTGTTGGGAACTGAGTGGGTGATTCAGCCAATGTCCATTGGCAGGTGAAGTAGCCTGGATCGAGGCAGTTCTGACAGCAGGCAAAGCAAGACCAAATTTTTCCAAATGATTGGGGAAAGACACGGACTTGAACTTGGCTGTGAAGATAATGACAGTTGGGTAGCAGAGACAGAAAGCGAGAAAACCTGAGAAGAATAAGTCAGTGAGTCAGGACAGGCTAAGAAAAGTGCAAGGCAGCAGAAAAGAGTCCAGTGGCAGAGCTGTGTGGATGAAAGATAACCTACACTGACAGGAAACCCAGATGGCTGATTATACCATTTCTGCTTTTTGAGGAAAACTTTGACCAAGAAGACTGACTTTGTGTTCACCATATGGGTGCAAATCTGCTGACCCTGCAGGGCACACCCTGAAGTTGAATTTGCCACCTAGAACTGTGTCATTTCTTGCACTTGAGAAGCTCACTGAGGTGCCACATCAGTGCCTAAAGTCTAAGAAGTCTCCAAACTCATCCTTCAGCACTGGGCTTCCGTAAGCAGGAGGGCTTAAATATTAGAACATGTGACGCATGGAGGAGTCCCTGCAGTGAGGGAGTTTTGTGCTTCTGCAGCAGACACGGTGTCTCAGTTAATGTTGTGCCTTGGTGGATGTGTGCTCCGGGATCGTCTTGCCTGTGGAGCTGGCAAAAGTAGAATTCATTTCTTGTGCCGCTCTTTTTCCCATTGAAAAGCCTGCGCTCCTTGTGTGACACAATGCAATATGAAAGATGAATTCCTGTAGACATTCTACCCACATGCACATGCTCAGGGTTAAAAATGACCAGGATGCTTTTCAACACAACATTGGCCTTTTGTGAGGCCATAGTTATGAGCAGCTGAATGCAGAAATCTGAAAGCAAGGTGGGACCATTAAATCACCAAACTTCCTGCACATAGCAGGGTATTGCATTTCATTCAATGACCTTGAATAAAGACCAAAATCTGTATTTGTCTGAAGAACAGATTCCAGAAAGGTGTAGAGTCCTGCTCCGGGGGCATTGAATGATGGGGAGTTCACCACTTCCTTTGGTACTTTGTTCAGGAGCTTAGGCACTCTCATTGTATTAAACATGTGTGCCTTGTTGTATTTTCATCTTGTGTTTTTATTCCCTAGCTTCCGTGGGCTTATATTTTGTTCATTTTTGCTAGGATGAAGGATTTTTATAGCTGATGTTGAGTACTCTTGTGGAGCAGTACAACTTTTAAGTAATTTCTAATTACTTAATTACTTGTTTTGATTAGTGGTTTGAACTCTGTTATTCGTTTACCACTGGACATTGTCCCTGTCTCTCAGATAATTTTGTGTGGACTTCCTAATTCATAGTAAAATTTTGATATCTGAGCACCAGATCAGAATCCAGGATGGTGGATGCTGTCTTGCTAATGCAATGCACAGGGAAAAATAATTAACCTCCTTACTCCTGTGTTCACATATACAAAGTGTGTTAGATATTTTTAGCAAGCATTGCTCTGGAGAAAAAACCAGGGTCCCACGGCACAGGGCTGGTGTAGCTTATGTGTCTCAGCGTGATGCCCTCTAGAGAGCTCTCTAGACCATATGCATTTCTTTCACAAGCTTCTAAATTTAAAGAGGTAGGAAATATCAAATAAATTAAGTTTGGGGAGGTTTTTGAAATTAAAAGCATGGTATCCCAGCAGTCCTTATGTATGAATTTTGATCCCAGCAGTTCAACCTCATTCTGCCTCTAGGCTACCTATTACAAGTATTAATCTTTCCAGCTGCTGCCTTCTCTGGGAGTTATAAGTGAACTTTTCCCCGACCTTTCACCAGCGTCATATCACACCGTAATAGCTAGTAACGCAAGGGAGCAGGTTTCAAGGGGAAGGGATGAAGTCCTGTTTACCCATTCTTTTGCTCTTATAGGAAGGCCTAAACCTCTGACAGTGCTAGTGGCTGAGGTTCTTTAGTGAGAAGCCTCACAAATAAAGACACAAATTAATATATCTGTCTTGGTTTTAATTGGGGCAGAGTTAATTTTCTTCCTAGTAGCTGGTGTCATTTTGGATTTAGTGTGAAAATGATGCTGATAACACTCTGATACTTTTACTTGTTGCTACGTGGAATTTGGACCAAGTCAGCTTCTCAGATGCTACCAGTGAGAAGACTGGAGGGGAGTGAGAAGTTGGGGGGGGACACAGCCAGGACAGCCGATCCAAACTCGTCAAAGGAATACTCCTTTCCATATGATGTCATGCCCAGTATGTAAACTGAGAGAAAATCTGGCCAGGAACTGCTGCTTGGGAGCTGACTGGGCATCAGTCAATGGATGGTGAGCAACTGCCTTGTGCATTGCTGGTTTCCTGTATCCTGTTCTTGTTAATTGCTATTATTCTAATTATTATATCTGTACTATTACCATTACTATTATTTCCTTTCTTTTCTGTTGTTTCAGCCCACAGGTTCTATTTTTTTTCTGGTTCTCACTGGGTGGAGGGAGTGAGTGAACAAGTGGCTGTGTGGTGCTTTGTTGCTTGTGGGGTTAGACCATGAGAGTATCTTAATAAAAAATGAACTTAAGAATATAATGAGTGGAGAACACTTGCTCTTTGTGTAACCTCCTGAAGCTGCTACATCTTTGTGCCAAACAAGCAGAACCTCTCCCCATGTAGCTGGCAAGAGATTGCCCTTATCCCTGGGGCTTGATGGAAATGATCCACCACCCAACTGTACCACAAACTGGTCCTGCCCACCCTGTGGTCATTGGAAGCAGTACAGTTACCGATGGGCTGCTTTGGGCCCAGGTACTCAGTGCTACTTAGCTGTGGATCAGCTCTTCTGGATGAATTACTGTCCTGATGCATCTGAGCTGCTTTTACTGCTGGTAAGGGCTCAAATGATATTTCCATCTGAGTCAGCACTGTCTCATGGCAAAGTGTCAGAGCACACGGGTGAGTTTGGCACATCAGCAGTACTGGAAAGCCAAGGAGGCTGCTCCTTCTCAGGGTCTCCTGGGCATTGTTGAAGTACAACACAAAAGGAAAAGGTACTCAGCACAATTGTGGAGAGCTTCATATGCTTCCTGCTACGCTCCGCGGGGCCATGAAACAGTTAACGATGTTAGCATATAGCCATCTGAATTAGCATCCTGGCTGAGGAGCCAGCAGTTTATGTTTCTTGGAGCAATTGTTTCAGGCTCCTCTGCTGTTCCAAGGCCACACCACTGCTCTAGTTTTCTTGGGTTTTGTTCACAGTTGTGACAGCCAGGGATGTCTAAAAATACAGAGAATTGAGATTCCACAGAAAAAAAGTGTGACTTCTGGCTCCGCTTTCTCACCACCTATTCATTCTGCTTGCCTAAGGGAAAAGCTGGTTTTGGGGGGGATGAGGAGAAGATTACTTTCTTTCCCTTTGTTTTTAAAGGTGTCTTTTAGATTAGGTACAGCATGCAGGAAATCAGTGTACTTGTAGATGCACTGCCTATAAATACGTATTGAACATGACATACGGACAGTTTTGAATACTTAATCCACATTTCTGAAAACCTGCAAAATCCCTGAATTAATATGTTGCGTTGGTCTGTAGTGTGATATGTAGATGGAAAGCAATAAATCTGAAACTCAGTGCTAAAATTATGTGGGTTAGATATACTTTAACAAAGAGGGAAAAGAGATATCTTTTTCTGAGCAATCCTTGTTTACAGAGGTGTAATGGCTTCCCAGTAATGGAAAGATTTTTCTTCTGATTCCATCACACCTTTGTTTTTCTTCTTCTTTTTTTTTCTTCCCCGAGAGATACTCTGTTGGAGAGTGGCATATGGTTCCTCCGTTCAAGCATATCACTTAATGTTTCATGTTTATTAGGAATTCAGGAAACAAAAGAGATGCCAATATGTTGGTTGGTAACAGAGGATTCATCACTGGCTCATTCCTGTCTGTTTAATATCAGTGTTGTGATGTAAATAGTTCCCAAGGCAAAAGCAGAAGAGTAATAGAAGCACAGAGTAAGTGAAAGGGACTGCCCAGTTGGTTAGAGGGATAATGGTGAAGTGAATGTCCACAGGGCTTAGTCCAGTCACATGGAAGTTCGTGTTCTGTCATGATTCCTTAATGTTAATGTTCTTCCTGCTTTTGTGGCTGTTGTTACTTTATATGTTGCTGAGACATAAAAAAATATGTGCTTAAAGAATGTCCACCCCCAAGCAAAAAAATTAACACTTGTTTGCATTTAATAATCACTAAAAACTTGAAATTCTAAATTGGATTAATTGTGTCTGTTATAAATTGATGGGGGAATAGCTATGCATTAGCCCTGAATTCTGATTACCTGAGAGGTTCCACTTGTAGTATAATTAAGAGCAACTTCATAATAGTGGTAGGTGTATGACTGAATAATACATGCATCTCCTGCTGATGAAATTCAAGGCTAAGTGTTCCTGAAGAAGTAGAGCTCCCTTTTTTCTTCTTCCTGCACTTACAGTGCTGAAGGATTATTGCAATTACAGCCCGTGTTTACGCTATTAGCAGAGATATGCCAAAGCATTTGATGCAAACGCCTTCAAACTGAGGAGGGGTTGGCAAAAGGATCCTGATTTCACTGCTCAGCCCTTGTTCTGCATGGCATCGTGTTCCTGGGTGCCTGTGGTGGCTGGTTTAATTAGGGACATACATCAGAGCTTGAAAGAGGCTGCTTTCTGAGGGACAACACTTTGTTGACAGCTCATTGCTTAATTCATCTGCCCACTAGACGGCTGTAATTGGTGTGGGCATTTATTGCTTGTAAAATATTGGGCATGTTCCCGTCTTTGAAGCTTTGTTTAATCCCATCCTTTGGTGTCTTCCTGTGCTTTCTCAAGAAATACATGTACCTTCTCAATGCATATTGACTTGCAGCTGTTTTTCAGATTGAAGATGAATATTCATAGGCTTCAAGGCTGGACAAGCCCCTTGGGTTCTCCAGGCTGACCTCTTGTACAGCATGAGATTTAACAGCATTGTGTGCACAGACAAGTGTGATTTAAGCTTTCCATCCATCCAGTGAAGGAGGAAGCCCAGTCATATGTCTGTTTCACTTCAAGTGGTCTCTGTCCTTAGTGAAATTGCTTGTGTTAAAGTTGTCAAGCTTAGCAGAAGGAATTCAGGAGTAAAGACATGAAGTGATGGTAGAGGTGAAAACTGAACTGTGAGCAGCATGAAGGCTGTTTCAGGATGCAGCTGTAACATAGGACTGTCCATTCCTCAGTGTTTTGTTCTGAGTGGTGGTTCTGGCTCTTCCTTTTCCACTGTTCTGTCTGTAGATGTTTAGTTTTTGTTGATTTACAAGAAGCTCAACATGACCTGGCAAAGTGTGCTTGCAGCCCAGAAGCCAACCATATGCTGGGTTGCATAAAAGTAAATGTGACCCTTGGGAGGTGATTGTTCCCTCTCCTTCACTCTCATGACACTCTACCTGAACCACTGCATTCAGCTCTGGAGCCCCAAATAAGAAGGATGTGGACCTATTGGAGTTAGTCCAGAGGACAACCACAAGGATGATTAGAAGACTGGAACACCTCTCCTATACAGATAGGCTAAGAGACTTTAACCTGGAAAAGAGAAGGTTCTGGGGACACCTTACAGAAGCCTTTCAGTTCCTAAAGGGGGCCTACAGGAAAGCTCTAGAGGAATGTTTTACAAGACCACATAGAGGTAGGACAACTGAAAGAGGGCAGATTTATATTAGATGAAAGGAAGAGGTTCTTTGCTGTGAAGGAAGTGAGGTACTGGAAGAGGTTGCCCAGAGCCACCCCACTGCCTCTCCTTCCTTGCCTATCCTTTCTGAAGAGCTTATAGCCATCCAGTGCAGTGCTTCAGTCATGAGAGCTGTCCCATGACGTTTCAGTGGTAGCCAGTTCTGCCTTGGAAACCTTGCAGGTCACCAGTGCATCATTAGATCTCAGTTATGTCCCTTGATTTATAGGGAGAAGCTCAGTATCAGTACTTCAGTGGGATTTCTATATAAACACTGTGAGATAGACCTTAATCATCAAAGAAAGTTCTACAGCCAAAAGACCTCAATGTTTCCAGAGCCACAACACTGTCATCTTTCTCTGAAAGGCTAATGTTTCTCACCCATGGAGCCTGGGCTCATTAAATTTTGACACAAGACACAGCATTTCTTAGCAATTTCCATGTGATCTTGTTTCCCTCATGAGCAAATCCTCGTCAGTTTGTAGCTAGGGTTTTGACTGAAGACATTGTGTGGGGATCAGAGATCTTGTTGGTTTGGTTGGATTGAAGTGGGCAGGCTCTGCAGCTCTCTTTGTAGAGGTGCTGCTTTTCTCTAGAACCAGTAGGAAACATGAAACAAACTTCTTGCAGAAGCTGCTATGTCCAAAGTGATGGAGGTTGTAGGTGAGACCACTGTTCCAGAGTGGCTAGTCCTTTGATTTGGGCATCAGCCCCTGGGGGCTAGTATGTTCCCACCCATTTTAAGTGTGCCAGCATCTACACAGAGGACAAGTCTAATAGTAAGGGAGAAAGAAGAATGTGGGAGAACTGTTTGGCTTGTTCCTTTCCAAACACATGTGATCTATTTGGAGTAGATGTGCTATGTAATAACATTCCCCCACCTCAGCACTGCATATTCTGCACATTCAAACTCTAGAATTCACAGACACCCTCCAAATGCATGAGGTAAATGCAGGAGGCTGTCAGATCATTGAAAACCCACTTCTTCCTCCCACCTCTCACTGTACCCTTTGCTTCCTTTTTAATTTGATTTAATATTTTTCAAAGCTTCAAGCTTCCTTCTACAGCCATAAAAAACCAGAATCACTCTTCAAAAATGAGAATGATGTATTGTCACCTGACTCCAGGAGCTGTGGCTTTAAGTAAATCAGTAAATATCTCAACCTTCAATAAAACAGCAAAAATTGGCAGCCCCAGAGCCTAACTGGAGCATTTACCATCCAACTTTATTTATTTTCTGTTATTTCTTTGCTGTGTATTTATCCAGAGAGCAGCACAGCATGCTGTAAGGAGTGAAGAATTCTTGGCTCTTCAGAACCCATTGTAATCCCATTTTCTTAACAAGGAGATGCAGAGAGAACCATGTCACTCACTGGTCAAAAGCCCAGCAATCTAGGAGCCTGAGTTAGATGATTACTGAGTTAGATTATCCTTCTGCTACCAGCAGCAGCAAGTTATGGCAGTTTCTTAGGGTGTTTTATGTGATTCAAAGCTACATATGCATAGGGCTAAGGAACCTTGCATTCGTTTTGACTGGCAGAACACAGACGTACCTCTGCTTTACTCTTCTCCATGATGCCTTTACAGTGTGTTTGCGATCATATTTCAAAGGCACGGACAGAGCTGAAGAATTTTGTCTTCTTAGTTCTTCCTTGAGCTTGTGCATAGGCATGCATTTCCCCTAAGAGAGGAAAAATATAGGAGCTACTTTTATGCTCTCTCTTCTTTGGAGACACAAGGTTTTTCAAAGTTTCAGATGCTGAAAGGTGATGCATTGATGATAGAAAATGTCACATCCCTCGACATTTGAATAAGCTAATGGTCGTTTCCCTTGGGCTGTTGAACATTGGAAAAACCCCAGGAATTCTGACATTAAACTTGCCAGAAGTGGAATTGCAGATGGCTGCTGAACTCATTTCAGTGAATGTGAAAATTGGGGGCAGGGAGTAAGAAAGAGAATGGCACAGCAGCTCCATATTTCCTGCTGATAAAGTGGGAACCAGATCTAAATGGTGTTTAACATAGAAGTCTCCTAGGATGTAGAATGGAAAAGTCCTCCTCCCTTTCACCCATCACATGTTAAGGTAAAACAATTTTGGAGGTAAAGGGAAGGGAGGGGGAAAGATATATTTTTCTGTTATGAAAAAATGGGGCAATCTGTGTTAATCAGGGACAGCTGGAATGTGCTGTGCCACACTTAAATATTTCATTCAGTCTTTCTTCTGGGGAAAAAAAATGCCCGTTTATTTGACTAACTTCAGGTTTGTTGAAATGGCCAAGATAACCATTTCTAATTGTCTGTAGAAATGTTGCTCTAGTTTTCCTTCCTGGGGTACCCAGGGGCTATTGTCAGAACCATGTAAACTGTTGTTTCTCATTACAAGTTGGACAGTACAGGTGTATTCTGGAGGATTTCGTTTTGTTTCCTCCAGTTTTGACAGGTCTTCCAGGCAAGTCCCTGACCGCCAACTTCTAGTGCCTGCCTCTCCAAGAAAAAAACCCAAACCCAACAACAAAACATCTATATAATAACTTCTTAAAAATGTTAATGTCATTTTCAGAAGCTTGGGGAAATTGTGACAGGTAGAAAATCCACTCATAATGTCTTTTGAAAGATGGGCAGCTCTGACAGTAGTAGGATAGTCTTGGCAGCTGAATTAGCCCTACTGCATCTTGGGCAAGAGGCACTGCTTTTCATCAGATTAAAATCATGGGGAAAAATCTGTTTCTGATCATGTTACTGGGTTTTGTGGGGTTGAGGATATACCCCAGGCAGCATCACTCTGCAACATGCAGCGTATATTGGCTCTGATACAGCACAGCACATGAAAATCGTGTCTTTATAAACATGTGTTTAATCCCCTTCTTCAGTGTAGATGAAAGGCCCTCATCTCTGAGCAGTGAAATTTAAGGGAACAATCTTAAAGCTGTTGAGGACAACAGAAAAATGCTACAGATTTAGTGGTGATCTGGAGTCTAACTTCAGATGGTCTGAGTTGTGCCCAGTGGCACCAACATAGCGGAGTAAAAACAGCAATCAAGAGCTTTGTAGTACTTAGATCTATTTAGGATTTATCTCAAAGGGGTTTGTACTCTCCAGCTTAGGTGGAGATACTATGAAAGTTGTGAGGACTCTTTTAGATGCGGATGTAGACCGCGATGGATTTGGTACATTTTCTTCTCTACAGGCTCTTTCTTCTGTTGTGCTGAGCAAATCCTCCTAGTGCCCTGGGCACTGGGGCAAGTTAATGCTGTGAGAGTATTCCCAGATATGAGCTGCCAGCATTTGTCTTACACTGTCAAGCCTGTCTAAGATTGTTAAAGTCCAATAAATAGAAAAAAAAAGTGGTTCTTTCTTTGAATCCAATGCTTTATTTTATCCAAGGGTAAACGTGAACCTTGTGCATGGGCTGTGTAATTGAAATCTCCTGACTGAAGAACTCATATCGTGCACTGAAATGATCGCTTGTGGTTAAATGAATGGGTAAATACTCAGGAGACCTGCTGTCTGTTCCTTCTGTAGCAACAGATGTCAAGAAAGGTTTGAGACCTATTACTTCATATCTCTCACCAGCCTGTAATGTCCTAAATCCAGGGTGGTGGTGAAAGTGTTTGAAGAAGAGTGGTTATTTAACTTGCTTGTGGCAAGTACTGTAACGGCTCGAAGTGTTATTGCTATTACTGAATTTATTTTGATGTGTTATTCCAAAGCAAACCTGTTCTGAAGGAAATGATATCATGAACTGGGAAGAGAATATGGACATTTCCTTTTCTTAGTTGCTAAATGTCTGCAACATTGAGTTCAAGCTACAAATCTTCAATTTAAATGCTATTTCTAGCACATGGATCAAAGTTACAACCAGATGCTTAAGTGTCATTGAAGGCTCAGGAAAAATATTAGGTAGTAAATGGATTTATAAAAATGTTTAAATTCATCAAAGGCTTCACTGACCTCCTTATCATTAAAGTTATCCACTAGATGTCTGGGACACATTAAAAATGAATCCAGAGTCTGTTGTGCAGCTGAGACCAGAGGGTGAGGGTTGCAGGACTTCATTTGATTTCCTTCAGAGAGGACTACAACAAGAGGGATGGCTTGCAAGTCTTAGAACTGAGTGGCATGACAGAGTCTTCCCATCCTGCGTGAATAGACCTCTGGTGAAGCATAATCTACACATGAAGAACTTCTAACTCCTTCCTTTACACGGTGTCCTCTCTTTCATCCCATGGCCCACCTTTAAGTGCCTTCTCCATGCTGGGCACCAGAAACATCAGCCGGTTCCTACCCCTCCTACAGGCCAGAGTGGGTGTTAACAAAGTGCTGTGGGGTTTGGATCTATCTATTGCCATGAATTCCCTCTTCTGCGAGCAATACTTTCTCAGACAGAAGGATCTCACTTCCAGCTCTGTGGGAATTTGTTGTTTGGGAATGTTGGTTGTCTTGTGATGAACTTAGTGAACCCAACTGGAGACCTGTTTTTCTGCCGTGTGTAGGAAGGTATTATTGCAGATAAAACTCTGCAGCAGATTGCACACATTTGTGAAATGCGGTATGAAAAGGGATTGGTAAAATAATCTACTCTGACATCCCTATGAGATGAAACACAGAGGTTCTTTGACATAGTCCATGTTCAAACTGGAGGAGATAATTCAAAGATCAGAAAATTCGCTTTTAGTTTGAAAACCATCAGTGGCAGAGAGACCTTGCTATAGCCTCAGCTAAGCTATTGAAAAAGTAATTATCCTTGCCCACGGTGTTCATCGTGTCACTGTCTGTGTTACCAAGAGACTGTTATCGGTGTTTGGTGCAGGGATCTACAAACTATGGCCAGCTAGCTCTCTGATCTTCTGATAGCACTGCTGTGCTTACAGACAGTCCTGCTTTCCTTCTAATTAGAGTCACCTTCTAGGCAATTTTCAGCTCTAACTGCATTATCGGCCTGATCACTTAATAAATCATAGTCCCTTATTTTTTGGTTCAGTCGGGTTTCTTGAGCCGGTGTTTAGATGATCTTTAGTAGCCCTTCTTACCCAGAAGACAGTCAATGTAGGTGCTCAGAAGCATTTTGTGATTGGGGAAGTGAAGTTGTTTTTGTTTGTTCATTTGTTTATTTCTTTTAAATAAAACTGTCAATTTTGATGCCATTTGCAAAGGATTGTGTCTGGAACTGATTGAAAATGTGCAGTTGGGAAAATCTTTACAGGAAATAAAGTTTTAACGAAGCAGATATTTTTATGAGTGTTATCTGCTTTCCATAAAAATCGTGCGTGTGTTGTGGCAAGAACACTGAATCACTGAAAATAAGTCCTGAAGTAATGTGGATCTAATTGCTTTTGCAGTTGAGACATCTCCTGTCTCCTCCTGTGTGTGTCATGCTCCTGCACTGGACTCCATTCCCTGATACCCAAGAGAAACATTCTACCTTTAGCGAGACAATCTTTCTTCTTTTAAACAAATATAATTGTAGTCTGGGCTGAGACAGAGGTTTTTTGATCAGCACAGCTGTTTAAGGAGTGTGGGAAGGTGAGAGAGGAGGACAGACCCCTGCGAAGTAAGCCCAGGGTTTGATTTCCAGAGTACTGGAACACCTACATGCAAAGCACCGCTGGTCTTGTGAGACCAGCTGACCCCAGTGCTTTTGTTTTCCTGCCGTGTTTTAAGTGGCTGTTGTAGTTTGAAAATTGCTAGCGTTTTCAAACATACAGTCCAACAGAGTGATTTGGTGCCCTTACACAACATACTGATCCCTTAAAGCGGAGTCTCTGCTGCCAAAGGTTATCGTGCTTAGCTGCTGAACGACGCGAAAGCAAGAGTGATACTCGTATGGCCAGGTGGATGTGACAAGTGAATGGGGAAGGAGTGTTGTGGACTCTTTGGAGGCTAAGATGAATATCCATAATGTTTGTGAGAGTATGGAAATGCAGTTTTGCTTGTTGTTATTGGGGTGACCTGTTCATAGAACAGAGTCCTGCTGACTCTACTTATCTACTTATTGAGGTAATTCTTGTTTAGGCATTAAAATAAATAATCTAGTCTTGATTTCAAAATGACTGGAACTAACACCAGCCCTTGTCAGCTTTCAACAACTCTCATCGACTAAACTGTAGCCTGGATTATTCTATATTGAACTTTCAGTCAGTGATGAACCATATCTCACTGCCCATGGAGCTGTCATCTATAATATTCATTCCATCAATATTTATTTACAGGCTATCATTTCTCTCCTAACAGTTTTGAGCACATCTCTGGGGACACAGCTGCTCAAAGTAGGAGCATTGCAAGCAACACGGAAGAAAGCTTTCATCAGCCCTGTGAACAGTGAGTAAAGGCAAGAGCTCTTCCAGAGAGCTGTTGTGTGAATCAGCAGCAGTGGAGGGAAGCTCCACCAGCAGGAAACCCCAGCAACGGGTTATCTTGGTCCTCTCATGGTATTTATGTCAGAAAGAGTAGCAGGTTAATTGGAAAGTTGGAGATGCATGGAGAACCTGATAATGGGAAACAGAAGAAAAGGTAAATATTACAAAGCTGTTATTAGCTCGTGTCAAACCTGAGCTCAGGAGAAGATTGAGGCACACACTTAAGTTACTGTCAGGCACTGAAGGATTATAAGTGGAATTCCTTGCCTGTGGTGTAGCTATGTGAGGAATGTACTTGCAGGCAGCAGTGGAGACTACTCAGTTAAGTAACAAGGGGAAAGTGCTGGAGGGTGGCACAAGAGAGGGAAGACTGAGGTCTTTGATTCATCCTTTTATGTGTATTGTCTAACCATGACTGCTCAAAGACAAGAAGACTACTTGTGTGTTTGAGTAGAGGACTGAGCTGAAGGTTCAACCCAAAGTTGATCAAGAGAAGTGATGGTGGTGCAGTGCATATGCTGCATATTGATTTTCTATACATTACATATTCTCTTTTCAGTACCAATTCCATTTATCCCATAGTTACTCATGTCTCCTCCAAATCACACACCTGGTTTGGAGTAGAATACACAGTTTAGCTTTTTTGGGCACCTCTCCTCCTCCAGCAAGGCTCTGTATTTGTATAACTTTGGACCGAGCAACCTGTCGTCTGTTACTCCGACACTTCCCTTCAGTTCATGGATTCTCTCTTAATGTTTAGCATTCTGCAGTTCCTTACAGGTTTTGTTGTCCCTTATATCTTTGTCACACACCTAGAAAGCAGCACTTAGCTTTTTTCTCCCTGTCATTGTCATAACAAATAAATGCAGAAATTAAAGTGCTTGTGAATCAAACTTGGACTCTGAAACATTTTCCCTCTTAACCTTTCTTCCAGTACGAAAAGAAAATACCCACTTGTGACTCCTTTCTGTGTGTTTAGTGCTGTGTGCAGGCAGTTTTTGATAGAACCAGAACCAGCAAGTTCTCCTGCAGCATTCATTAGAACATTTCTGAGTACCTACTTGATGCTGAAAGGCTCCAGTGTCTAATGCCACCCTTTTGTTTGTTTTTAACTGGAGCAGTGCCATAGTTAAGAAGTTTCTGTGTTTAGCTAGGGTGGGAAACACATTCACTTGTTTACTCTGGAGGGGTAACAGTTTTCTATCTGAATGGTCTTTCTTGCTGTGTCTGCTGCTTTTGCAGGAGATTTCTTGGACTGATTTTGAGACTGGTAGTCCCAGTACCCATCCCAATGACCACCAGCTGCTGCAGATGAAGCCCCAGTATATGACCATATTAATTTGACATGCTGCCTGGGTTTATGCCCTTTGCAAAAAGAAGTTATAATATATGCACCCCCACACTTCTTAAATGTTTCTTTGAATTTAAGGCTTTTCAATCCTGCATGAACAGCCTTACCTTGTTCAGTCAGGGTTGTTTGCCTGTAGTTATTATGCCTTGCTGCTGGAGAAGGTTAAAGATAAAAGGCACCACATCTGTTTTGCAATTGTTTTGGTATAAGAAATTAATAGGTTTTGAGATTTATTTTTAAAGATTATTTCTTTTTCTCCAGAACAACAACAACAAGAGAGATCACATTCCAAATAACACAAGTTTTTCTTTTTTAGACTTATAAACAAAATACGTATTTTATGAATAACATTGTGAAAAGCTGAAGAAGAAAATAATAACTATCGGACACACAATAAATTAAACACCCTGTTATGGTATCTAATAATCTTCATCTCAAGTGATTTCTGAATACAAACAGGAATATTCAAATTGCACTTGTGGTCTCTTCATTCACCACTAAAACACATCTGTCACTGAGGGGAAGCTTCTTACACACTTGACAAGTGTTTAAAGCCATCAGAGAAGGATATTTTAAAAATTAGACAAGTAGGAACATGATCCAACATCAGGATGAAGGCTGTGTTCTTGCATAAAATATTTGAGGCTCTTCAGTGACAACGGCCAGAGCTAGAATTTTATTTCATGTATGAAAAATGGATGTTTCATATATTGTTTTCTTCTCACTTGGTGATTTCAAATTTCCTTCAGAAGTTTAAAGAAAAGCAAGTCACACGTAACTTCACAGGTAATGAAACAAAGGCACCAAGCCTGTCCTGCTTTGTATCCCATCTATCTCACAGTACAATTTACAGCTGTGTGTACGAGTGCTCTTAACCCTTTTGCACTGAGCTGCTGTCTTGTGGCACAGACAAAACACAAGGCAGAGGAGAATACGCCCTTTCTTTCCCCAGGTCTCTGGACAAGACAAATTAGATAACCAGTTCTCTGGCCCATGAGATCTGGTACAAGCACATCCTTCATTTCTTTCAGGAGATCCAGATGCGTAAAAGCCCCCCATGCAGTCTTATCAAGGATCATGCAAGTGGCAATTTTAGCTGATGCAACCTGACTGCTGATATAAATAAGGAAGAGCAAAGTCTTCCACCAGTTTGAAAGTCCCCTTCAGAGTCCCAGATAAGCTCAGGAGATGTGTAGCGTAAGAGCAAATGAGAGACTTAATGTGATTTCTCAGCTCTCTCTGCAGACATGTAAGTGCAAGGAGTAAAGGACAATTTTAAGCTGCTGAAAAATTGAAGGAGTTCCTGAGTGTTTAGGTATTTCCTGCCTGGGGGAGGGAAAGAAGATGGAGCTTCTCAGAGCTGCAGTGAGATACAGTGTTTTGGTCCTTGTCTGCCTGTATATGAAAGACAACCAAACAGAAAATCAGAGGAGAAGCCCGGAGCTGAGGGAAAGCGTTACTTTCTGTTTGTCATAGGTAGTGAGGAAACAGATGGGAAAGAAGAGGCATTTGCTGTGGATCAATTAAAAATGGTCTTTGGAGAGGAAGAGGTGTTTCCTTCTGCCTTTTCCCTGTCTTCCTTATATCTGTGTTTGTAATTCACAGGGCCACAGGGATTCAGCAGCGTGGCTGATCTCTGTCTCCAGAGTGGTCCAAAGCCATCTCTCAGATCAGAGAAGATGCTCTGCTGTGTGCGTGTGTGTGTGTGCGTATGTGTGGTGTGAAATCCAAATTTAAATCCAAGTTAGCTTCATCCCATCTGTGCTTTTAACTTACTTGGATGTTGTTCAAACTCTATAAAAATGAAAGTATTGAACAATTTTTCAAGTAGCAGAGGGGCTGGCCTTGCCCTAATCTACAGGGCAACCCCTTCTGTGCAAATGACTCCTGAGTTTCAGCTCCATGGGTCGCCACCATTCCGGAGCTGAAGGAACGCAATATTGCCGACAGCCCCAGCAGTCTGGTGTGGCTTTTGCAGATCGTTAATGCCTGTGCAGAAGAGGAGTACATGTGCATCATGCTGTTCCAGGGCATGCTACATCTGCTGCCACGGTGCCCACTGCTCAGTGCTCCCCGAGAGATCTCGCTGAGGGAGGAAACTTTTTATGCCTTGCTGGAGAGGGACGTTTTATGAGGGACTCTAGTCATAGGAATTGTTTCAAGCTAAAACAAGGGAGATTTAGGTTTAGTTTGAATTTTAGGAAGAAATTCCTCACTGTGGGCGTGGTGAGGCACTGGAACCAATTGCCCAGACCAGTTGTTGATGCTCCTCCTTGGAAGTGTTCAAGGTCAGGTTGGATGAGGCTCTGGACAACCTGGTCTAGACAGAGGTGTCCCTGCGTAGGGTAGGATGGTGGGAACTAGATGGTGTCTAAGGTCCCTTCCAACCTGAGCCATTCTATGATTCTAGTGATGATAGTGGGTCTCTTCTCCGAAGTTACTAGCAATAGTAATAGGGTGGGGTGTCCCTGCCCATGGCAGGGGGTTTGGAACTGGATGATCCTGTGGTCCCTTCTAACCCTGACAGATTCTATTACTTTTCTAGGTGATCCTGCTGTGGCAGGGGGATTGGACTGGATGATCTTTGGAGGTCCCTTCCAATCCCTAATGATTCTGTGATTCTAGGATTCAATAGGACAAGAGGAAATGGCCTTAAGTTGTGCCAGGAGAGGTTTAGATTAGACAGTAGGGAAAAAAAAACTCTTCACTGGAAGAGTGATCATGTATTAGAATATGCTTTCCATGGAGGTGATGGAGTCGCCATCCCTGGATGCATTCAAAGTTTGTGTAGATGTAGTGCTAGAAAACATGGTTTAGTGAGCATGGTGGTGCTGGAAAGAAGGTTGGATCTGGATGTCTCTTCTAACTTCAACAATTCTGTGATTCTGTGATTCCCACCTCTAATATATGCAGGGCTCTACTTGTGAAAAAACCAAACCAGCTATTATTGACATATGGATCATGTCATTTCAACAAGAGAGAGCTGTTTTTTCCGTTTTGTAGATGGCTACAAGCAGGAATGTTATCCACAGGTGCACCAGTACTACTACAATGTGCAAACATGCATTGGGATCTCCAAATTGTCTTGTGTCTCTTATGAAGAACTTCAGTCAAGTGACTGAGCTGCATAGCTATGAAGTCATGGGATGTCCCCTATGCAAGGTCTGTTTTGCATATGGACACCTCTTCTGGGAGATTTTCCTTACAAGCTCCTGGGCAGCATGGTCATTAGGAGCAGGAGTCAGTGTCTTAAAACTACTGTGTTTTGAGATCCTTCGTTGTGCACAGAGGAACACAACACTGGGAGTCGCAGAGTGAGAAAGAGGCCCCAGGGATGTATTTCTGCTCTGTGGGGAGCAATAATGGGGAGGAGTGAAAAGGAAAAATAAAGGGAGGAATAAGGAGGAGTGTGGAAGTTCCTTAGCCCAGCTTTGGCAGGACTTCATGTTTGTGTGCTGCATGGCTGTGGCTGCATGTGCCTGCAAGGACTCATCATTTGGCAAGTGTGATGTAACTCCCTTGTTCTGAAAATCTGACTCCAATTTTCAAGCAAAAATAGAATATTTCTTTTTCCTTTGGGTTTGGATTTTATAGGACGTTGCTAGCCATGCCAGATGACAACATTCCCCCCTGCCACTGTGGAATGAAATGAAGCAGAAAATGTGGAGAAAAGAAATAGATTGTTTTGACCTGGAAGCATTTGTTAATGGTTCTCCCTTTGGTTTCAGGCTGGGCTGACTTTCTCCCATTGGGTGTATCTAGGTGAGGAGAGACTGCATCGGGCAGTTCAAGGGACTGGTTTGCCGTAATTTGACAAAAAAGCATTGCAGAAGTACCATTTGTGACTACCAAAGTGATGGTGGAAAATAAATGACCTTATTCTTGTCATGTGAACAGAAGTATTTCACAACTTTTTGAAGGCAGACACAAGGCAACCTCTTGTGAGGCTGCTTTTTTCAAGTTTCACCCCCACTCTGCCCTATTTTTGTCTGTTGCTTGAGAGATGTTGTCCCCATAAAAATCAAAAGACTTCTCCACCACTGCTGAAATTGCCTCATATCTAAGTGTCAGTGGGGATGTTGCATCACTGATAAATTCAGCATCTAACATCACTGATAAATTCAGGCTTGCCCTGGGGATGTAGGGGAGAGAACAGGCTACTTCACCTGATACCATCAGGTGATGATTTATGGTCTGTCCTTTCTCTGACATTTGTCTAGAGTTGTCATTGTTCATAACCTTACAAAGTGCCTATTGAGGTCCTCTTGCTCTTCCCTGGGTGCAGCAGAATTTTAAATAAGAGCTCAATTAAATGGAGAGCTGAGCTGTAGCCAGCAGGATGTTCACAATCATCCAGTACATTGGGGTGCTGTGCAGTATCGATCTTCTGGTGCTTCAGACTTACAGCAAAGCTTCTTTATAAAGGTGCAAGTTTTTCAATGAAACCTCCCTTCAATTATAATGATGAGTTGTGCCAGGATCTGAGTTGAAATAATTAGTTCTGACACAAAACAGAAGTTTGAGATAAAAAAAATCTTCCTCCTTGATTGTTATTTAACTTTGTTAATGACTGAGCTCTGTTAGCTGTGACAATTTCCACTTGTTCATCACCATTATAAAAAACCAAAACCAAGATCACAGCTCTCTTCAACTTAAAAAACAATTACTGGCTGCAGACAAAAAAAAGGAGTGAGAAATTAATCCAAGCAAGGATGTGTAAGAGTAGAGGTTTCACAAATAACTTACTTTCTACCTCAAAACTGAGAAACTGCCGCGAAATAAATTGGCTGATGCAACCTGAGTTGTCTGTATAAAGACACTAAGCTCACACACAGATATTAGAATCTGCACATTTGCTAGATTTATTCTTAAAATACCATCACATTCAATAAAGGAAGCAAAACAGTGCACATCATTCAGTGTGGAATCACATCTAGGGCACAAACAGGCAGTTTTTTCACTATAATGAACCACTCAAAGATAGGGAATAGTCTTTTGCGTTTTAGCCTTTGAATTGGAGGTCAGAAGATTGGTGTGCAGAAAAAGAGTTCCTTGTCTTTACACTGGTATATAAATGGAGCCTATATATTGAGTTGAACCATGTATTTGTGAGAGATGGAAAGCGAAGTGGGGAAAAATTTCCCCTCTTTAGGCTTCTCTCCAATGGAGATGTCTGTGTGAGAAACTGTCTTGATTCTGCCTAATAAAAGAAGATGAGCACGAACCTCTAGGCTGTTATTATTCTCTTTCTCAGGTGGGTGTCTAAAATAAACTTGCCTTGGCAGAGGCAACTTCTCTCTCATTTCTAGATGTGACCACAGGTCCATCTATGCATCCATCCATCCATCCATCCATCCAGCCAGCCAGCCAGCCAGCCAGCCATCTGTCCATCCATCCATCCGTCCATCCATCCATCCCGTGTGTTGATCCAGTGCCTAGCTCAGCACATGACTGTGTGAGTTCAGCAAAGTCAGCACCTGTTGAGTCAGATGTCAGAAGTGCTCATGAATGTAGAACCATGAGCTCAATGGATGCAAAAGGGGCCTGCCAGGTCTAGCTCAGATATCACAGAATCACAGAATCACTCTAGTTGGAAAAGGCCCTTGACATCATCAAGTCCAACCATCAACCCTACTCTCCAAAGTTCACCCTTAAACCATATCCCTCAGCACCACATCGAAGAGATCCTTAAACACATCCAGGCATGGGAACTCAACCCATTCCAGTACCTGACCACTTTTTCTGTGAAAAAAGTTTCCCAATGTCAAGTCTAAACCTACTTTGTAGTTTGTACCCATTTCCTCTTGTTCTATCGCTAATTATCTGTGTGAAGAGACCAGCACCACCCTCTCCTATGGTACAGGAAGTACAACTTTCCTGCACTTTCCAAGTGGTACTGGAAAGCACAACTACTTTCAGGCAGTTGAAGGGAGTGATAAGGTCTCCTCTCAACCTGCTCTTCTTCATATCAAAGAGCCCCAGCTCTTTCAGTTGCTCCTCACAAGATTTATTCTCCAGGCCCTTCATCTGCTTCATTGCCCTCTTCTGCATTCACACCAGCACCTCGACATCTCTCTTGTGTTGAGGTGCCCAAAACTGGACACAGTATTCAAGATGTGCCCTCACCGGTGCCCAGTACAGGGGCACAGTCACCTTCCTGGTTCTGCTTGTCACACTATTTCTAAATCCAAGCCAGTAGGCCATCAACTTTCCTGGCCGCCTGGGCACGCTGCTGGCTCATGTTCAGCCACCATGAAAGTTATAGAATTTTATTTTAGTCACTTGATCTCTTTTACTCTAAAATTCTCCTATTAAAATGAATCTACGCTGTGAGGGGTTCCGCCTTTGGCCCTAAAATCAGGACACACTTGACTTTGTTCTTTCCCTGATGCTGCTGGAGTAGAAAATAATTTCAATTCTTTCCATGCTGAGAGTGCATTCAAGACTTTAAATTGCTAGTGTTGCCTAAGACTGAGGAATTAAGAATATAGGAAGAGCAGGAGGGGATAAGATCCTAGATGTTTTTCTTTCAGTGGGAATTAAAGAAGAAAAATGAAGAGGAGTTAAAAATCGGGTGTAGTCACAGCAAGGAGACCCTCATCTGCTCAGCTGAGTATAAAACAACTGCAAAGACAAGCCTGAAACATGGTTAGTGCATCTCGTTATATGGAATCGGTCAAGTATCCAAGCTCATGGTACTGGGATTAATCACTTCCCTTGCTGCTGGGTACTTTTGTCCCTGCCTAGGCAGAGGCAGATCAACGGCGCCTGATGTCCAGCCGCAGCTCCCAAGGTTCCCTTAGACTCCTCAGGCATCCAGCTATTTTGAGCAAGAAAAGCTGCGTGAACAGCTGCTGGATTTCGTTCAGGAAAAAAATCATTGGCCAGTAAACTTGGATGAATCATGGCATGAGGAATCCACAGGTTAGAAGTCTATTTCTTGGCTTGTACACATCAAATTTGACTATATATATCTCTGGCAACCTGTTTCTCCTGACCAGGTCTGTGAATGAGCTTGTTTGTCAGATCGTCCTCTACAAGATAAAGTTACCTGAACTGTCTGGTACCAAGCACTGCAGCAGGACAGTGCCATATATAAACTCTATTAGTGTCGTTTAAGCCCAGTATGAGATGAGACTGCTCCTGGAACGTGCTTGGAGTTCAAGACACGTGCTCCTTACCCTCTAAACACTCAGCAAATGTATGAAAAGATGATGTGTGTCGAAATCTAGCATCTTGGCCACTGTCTTAACGCTTCCCATTAAGATGTGAACAGGTACGTGTCCATCACAACATTCTGGTCTCTTCTGTCGCGTGATGGGTATGAGCCAGGCCCTCTGACAGGACGTGCAGGCAGCCTTTGTTCATGTGCTCCAATGTCCACAAGCACTTCAGCTGTGTGCCTGGATGAGTGTACAGTCACCATATGTTGAGCTGTTAGCAGCATATGCCAACAGAATCTTTGGAGGAATGGATGCATCTACAGTCACACAATTAAAGAGGCTCTGAAGAGCCCTCAGGAAATGGAATGATGAGGACCAGGCTGAAGCTGCCTCAGTAATTGCACAGACTTGCAGCTCATTCCCAGGTACATATGAGTAGCTGTTTAGAAAGCAGGCAGCTGGTTTGGTTTCTGGGCATATGGCTTGGCCCTCTGGCAGCTTTTTGGTGGTACTGCTGGAGGCTGCAATGTTGCTTGAGAGTCAAAATTCTAAAGCTTGAAGCCTTGGAATGAAGTAAAGAGGTATTTCTGAAATTACTTTGGTGGATGAGTCAGATATTGATTGATACTTCTGATACTTTGGGAAAGATCAGTAGTTGGGGGCAAGACATAAATCTGAGAACCATCCACCCTACAGACCTGAAAATATGTATTGTGTCTGTTTTTCCTCTCCTTTTCCCTATTTTAACCTAAAACAATGGATGGTCGTATTAGAAATCTTATTAGAGACTTGGCTTTACTCGTGTTCGTGAGACTTGAAAAATTGCTTTGCACAGGCTATGGGAACTGCAACACCTCACTCCCCAAACAGGCTGCAAAATATCCTGGAGTTAAGGTCAGAACAGGCCAGTTCATCATCTGACCTGACCTCCACTGTATCCATCCCAGGCTAATGTACTTTATCCAGTTTCCATTGCACAGTCCCAGTAACTTGGCTTAGACTAAAGCAGTTATTTCTAGTCTGGAGGTGAATGACTGCTGAGTGAAGCTGTGTACGATCAAGATTTTATGTTTTCTGAGTAACTATGTGATGCTGGTATTATTTCACTTCCTTCCAAAACAGAATGAAAGCAATGTGCTTGTTAAAATAATACCCATAAAAACTCTTTTCTAAAAAAAAAAAAAAGAAAATAAAAATTCCAAATCTTCAGGCAAAACATTTACTATGAAGGAAACCAAAAGGATTTGTTTTGGTAACAAAATGCAAAGCATTCAGTTCTTTTAAACTTTCTTCACTTGCTCAATGTATAGTGCAAAAGTTGAATATGGAAACCACTGGAGGTCAATATGTTCTGTTCTCTTTTTGAAGTGAAATCCCACAGAAACCAAGATGAAACATTTAGATATAGACAAAGGCAACACTGGAACATTTTAGCTCTAGATGCATAAGATAATTATCTGTCCTCCTGCTGAACTTTTCCTCGGGATAGGGAAGATGAGTCAGAGATCAGGGAAACCTGCTTTTCTGTGCAGTATAGGTAAAGCTGTTGCACAAGTTACACAGAGAAGTTGCCCTACACCTGGTGCTGTGATTGCTCCCCTTAATGGTGATTTTTCACAGTAACACAATCACTGGAAAATTTCTCATCAGACCCTCTGCTGAGCTCTCACGTGAGTGGTTCTCAGAAGTACAGGAGCCTGTGGTCATTCGGCATAAAAATAATGCTGGTGGCTGATCTCCATGGGATTCTATTTTGTGATGCCCTCTTTCTCTTTCTACAAATTGTGATTTCTTCATAGGTGAAAAGAATGGATCATTTTGTAGTTAACGAGGGTGGTGATCCCAATGCAAACACACATTGCTGTGTGGTCTGCAGCTTAGTCCCTGTGCCCTCTCTCAGCCTATTAGCCAAAATAGTGAGAGACTGTTTTACTGCAGGGGAGCACAAGAGTTAGGGTCTATATTCAAGACAAGTCCCAGTGGCAGGTTCTCTTATCTTCCCTGATAAACTGCAGATTATTAACAGTAAGTGTCACGCGACAAAACTGTGTTACCCAAACTGTATTAGTGAAAATGCAGCATGTTATGTGGCATCCATGGACTGCAATTTCTTCCAAGAAGAAGGTGCCTTTTAAGAGTTTACGTGTACCTAGAACAACTGAGCCATAACTCAGTAGTTACCTTTTACGAGGTAAATCACAGCAGTATTAGCAGCCAGATGAGAAGAGCCAGCTTGAGTCAGAGTTTTCTTTGCAGTTCATCTTCCTCTAGGGTTGTCCTAAGTTAAAGGGGTACATCCCACATCAGGAAGTCATTCTGAAAGGGCACCCAGGGAAGTTCTTTTGCTTCACTGATCACTTGAATATTGTCATTTATGCAAATTGGACACTATCTGCCCAAAAGTCTTCATAAAACACTCCAGATGACTCTTAATTCAGTTCTGAATGAAAGGGAAGTCAGTCCTGAATAGTGTCTGAAGATGCCTGATGTACAGTAAGTTTCATATGAAAACATTGTAGGCTTTTAAGTGAATTTAAAGGAATTAAATATAATAATCTCACTAGCCATGAGTGTTGGTCAGTCCAGAAAGAGTTTCACACAGAGATCCACCAGAAATTAACAGTGAAAGGGCATTTCCACAACATAGGTTTTTATTCCAGACAACATCTGCTGCATCTTTTAAAGTGGATGTGGTGGGATTTTAATCGGTGAAAAAAATGACTGAGGCTGTTGGAGAAGTCCCCTTTCATACAGCTTTATCTGGTATTGCTGCTGCTGTGTTTGGAGTCTTACCCAGAGCTCAACTGTAGATTGCAAATCAAAAAAAGCACCACCAACAACTGGTCCAGGCAAATTTAGGTAAAGTACTCATGACCTACTTACTACTCCCTGGTGTCCTGATTGGTGTTTTTGATCAGTTATTGGCCAGACAAACTGTGTCTCTGGTCAGGGTCATAGTGGGTGAGATTAGATCTGCTGTCCTGCCAGCCCCAGCTGCTCTCCTGGCCACAGGAGGAGCATTTTAAAGTTGACTCTCATGGGGAGGGTGTTGAAGCATCTTTTAAGAGTTGCCTGCCTCTTTACAGGGGCTGCATGAGGAGCGCAGTACAGGTTAAAGGTGTTTAAAAGGGAGCCTTGCGTTCTGACTATGTGTTTGACAACAGTATTCTCTGGGTTCTTCACTTACACCCTGGTCCTCTAGATATCTTGGCCCAGTAGCCACCAAATGAAGAGCTGTTTGAATGCTCCTTTGCTACTTGCTGATGCAGTGTTCTTTTTTAATGAATTCTGCTCAGTGACACCTTCTGTTGTGATACAGCATCTTTTTTTCTGGACAAAACCACATGGGTCATTTTCAGATTGTTAATACGACACAAGATGTTCCTGGCTGGAGTAAGTGTAAATTAAATTGTTCTAAGTGAAGGAAATCCATCCCTCCACAGAAATTCACCTCAAGACCTATTCGCTTCTTACCTTTCATTTATGATAGCTGTTGGGGTTTTTTCTTAGGGCTTTTGGTATATAGGTCACAGAATAATTTATGAGAGTGAAAATATCATTTTCCCATGTAGAAATGTAAAGCACTGGAAGCGGGTTTTAACATCTTAGCAGCACTGATTCAGAGCTCACATTCTGGACTTTTATTAGGAGGGCTCTGCCCACTGTGTGAAGCAGGGCCTCAGGTGGTGCATGGCGATATATGAACGAAGTATTGATCTCTGTAATGGGATGAATTTTGCCCATTAGAATTAGTGAGGAGCAGTCCAAGTTTTAACTCAGTGTCTCATCTGTGGACCTACTTTTAATTTCATTATCACCAGCAATCTGAAATCTGACTTCTTTTGATATTAACAACAAGCGGCTGTACACTAGTCTTCCTAATTAAACTGAAATGTCAGCTTTATGCCTGTCTGAGATTTTATTTTCTAATTTAAAGTTCTGTTCTGCAGGAAATGATTTAATTTAAATACCTCTCTTTGGGGAAATCAATTTGTTTTGTGACTTTCAAGTAAATCATTGCACTTGAAATAAACAAGCCGTGCCACAGAACTCTGTTGCCCCAAATGATTAAATGGAAGCGGGTCTGTTGCAGAGCTGTAGACAAGGGGTGTTTCCACTGAAGTCTGGCTGAAGCCCTCACCAAAGTGCTGCACTCCAGATGGGCTGCCACAGGCTCCATAGCTCCAAAGGCTGAGGCTGGAGAATTTAGCACCTCCTTGCTTTGCTCTTGAGCAACTGAGGAGATAAAATAACAAGTCCATAGATTTCTCTCTGGCAGAGAATTTTTAAATATTGGAACCTTTAAAATATTGGAACTTTTTTCTTTCATGAAATGTGATGGCTTCTCAACACAAAGTTCTGATAAGCACATTATTTTCTGAATCACAGCAGCATAGGGAGAGCCTGACAGAGATGGGACTGCTCAACCAGTATGGAGGTTGAGCAAGTGTGGAGGAATTTCATCCACTGTCCGTAAGCATCTAAGGATGCTAAATGATGCAGCTGCATTTTTTTTCAGTAGGGCCTGGTTTGAGGGCAAGGGGCAAAATACAGAAAACTCTGCTTAAATATGAAAAAAAGGGTTTTGACTGGCACAGATTTCCTGGAGAAATCTCCACCATTTGGGTATTTAACAGAGAGCTGGACACAGCCCTGAGCAGTCTGCTTTCACTAACTCTGCTTTAAGAAGGATGAACTAGATGATCCACAGAGGTTCCTTCACACCTCCACCATTCTGTGAATCTGTCTAACTAGAGGAGCATAGTCCCTCCTCACCCATCCCTGGATGGGGATGCTGAAGGAAGGGGACTTTATGACCTTGGAGCTGATGTTCAGCTTCCATAACCTTTTCAGTATGATACTGAGGATGCAGTGCTGTTGCTTGCATGAGGCTTTTGAAGTGGGGATCTGTGCCTTAGGCATTAGATCTTTTTTCAGCGGGGGATGTTCTAAATTTCCCAGTGGTCCAGCCCTAAAAGAGAACAGAGAGTTGAATTACTGGCCCTAGATATGTCAGTGGCAAAATTCCAGAATTTTCCAGCAGCATTAATGGAGTCAAGAACTCACCAAAGTATTTGCAGCAGCAACATGTTTATGTTATATCTGAAGATTGTTTGCAACCTTCTGGAGTACTGTCTTGGGCAAACAATTGTTACAGGGCATCCCAGTGTCTAGCTGCTGTGAGGCAGAGCCTTTTGAAAGTGTTTACTGAGGACTGTGTTTAAAAACAAAACAATACCATTCACAGTGGGACTAGAGCAAAAGCTGCTCTACTTACGCCGGTAAGAAATGCGCCAGATATTCAAAACACTGCAAACTTTTCCATCTCTGCACAGCTGAAAGGCTGACATAAACAGACTGGGAAATCTGAAAGACAATCTCAATTTAATTCCAGCAGCTGGATGTTATGTGGCAACATAATTTAAAAAATGAATATATTTAAAATAATGGTATTGAAAGGTTCATTTTTTGTTTTCTCTGATTTCATATCCATCACTGCAATACAGGTTCTGCACTGAGTCTTTCTGAGAAAAATTCTGTACAATGATAGCACGCTGCTGTCAGTGAGATTCAAGGTTTTTCACACTTGAAGTTTAGAGATGTGGGATCTGTATATGCCATCATCATCAGCATCACCATCAAATGCTTTGGGTTGGAAGGGTCTTTTCAAGATCATCTACTTTATGCTGCCTGCAGTGAGCAGGGACATCTTCAGCTGGATTAGGTTGCTCAAAGCCACATGCAACCTGACTGATTTCTGGGGATGAGCTCCTACCCACCTCTCTGGACAACCTGTGCTAATGTTTTACCACCCTCACAGTAAGAATGTCTTCCTTCCTAGAGTAAATTTCACCTATTTCAAACGGTTTTAATCTGTTAGCCCTTGTCCTGTTGCACCAGATATTGCTACAAAGACTGTTGTCATCTTTCTTGTAAGTCCCCTTTATGTACTGAAAACCTGCAATAAGGTCTTCTCAGAGCCTTCTGTTCTTCTGGCTGAACTCACAGCCTTTCTTCATAGCTGAAGTGCTTCATCCCAGTGATGGTATTTGTGGCCCTCTGGAACATCACCGATGTCTCCATGTTGTTCCTGTGCTGAAGACTCCAGAAGTGGACATAATACTGCAGGGTTGGGGCTCATGGTAGTGAAGTGGAGGTGGAGAATCGCCTCCCTCAACTTGCTGGCCACACCTCTTTGGATGCACTCCAGGACATGGTTGGCTTTTTATATTGCAAGGACACATTGTCAGCGTATGTCCAGCCTTTGTCCACCAGTACCCCAGTGACTCTCCACAGGGCTGCTCTCAATCATATCATACTACAGTTTGCATACTACTGTTTGTATTGACACCTAGTATTGCCCTGATGCAGGTGCAGGACCTTGCATTTAGCCTTGCTGAACCTCATGAGGTTCACACAGACCCACTTCTTTATCTTGTTTCAGTTCCTGTGGACTGATCTTGTCCCTTTGGCATGAAAACTGCACCTCTGAGTTTGCTCTAAACTTGTTGTGTTCTCTTGATCCCACGGTGTTATTGGTGAAGATTTAAGCAGCACTATTCCAAATATGGACCTCTGATGGACACCACCCGTCATTGATCTCCACCTGGATATCAAGGTGTTGATTCCTACTCTCTGGATGTAACCATCCAACTAATTTCTCACCCACTGAACAGTCCACCCATCAAATCTGTGTCTTTCTAATTTAGATAAAGGATGCTATGGGAGACCATGCTACAGGCTTCACAGAATTCCAGATAGATGTCATTAGTATCTCTCTTTGTCCACTGATACAGTCATTCCATCACAGAAGCCTACTAGATTGGACAGGGAGGACTTACCCTTGGTGAGACCATGCTGACTGTCTTCAATCAGCTCCCTGATCTCTTCTATGATCCTCCCAGCAGCCTCACATCCAGGCACAGCGGTAAGGCTGGCAGGTTCTGAATTACTGTGATATCGCTTTGTGTGTAATGACAAGGCATGTGTGCATTCGGCAGAAAATGATCAATGAAGCTTAAAATCCTTTCTTAATTAGGAATATCCCCTGAATTTCAGAGTCTTCAGGTCCTACAAGTGAGGTGCTCAGTGCATGTCAAGGGCTGAAAATAAAATCAGCTTCAACCTCTCATGGAAATACCTAAGCATAACCCAAGTCTACTCTAGATCAGAGATTCAGGGTCGTGCATTTACTAGATACTGCCACAGAGAGGATCTTCATCTGAAGAGGAACAAAATAAAACTTGTTTTCAACTCCTTCTGCTTTGTGACAGTTTAGCCATATAAATATGAGAAGGAACTTCTTCACAGTGAGGATGACGGAGCACTGGAACAGGCTGCCCAGGGGGGTTGTGGAGTCTCCTTCACTGCAGAGGTTCAAGACCCGCCTGGATGTGTTCCTGTGTGACTTGGTCTGGGTGATCCTGCTGTGGCAGGGGGATTGGACTAGATGATCTTTCGAGGTCGCTTCCATTCCCATATGTACTGTGATACCCTTATTACCAAATATTTATTAAAAATATTCAAAACCAATAGGCAGTACAAGATATAAATATAAAAACTATCTCCTCTTTCCATAGTATTTGTTTCTTTCTTCATCCCAGTGAGATCTGCTGTGGTGCTGCAGAACAGCCACAATGTGCTGTGATACGCTGCTCTCTGTAAGCCAGGCACAGCTTGCCCTGTGCCTAAACAGCTCCTCCAGCCTGCACAGAGCAGGGAAGGCGTTTCATCACCCTTGTACTCTTCTGTGTCATTACAGGAACGGAAGGAGGCTGAATCAGAAGCAAAATCATGCTCTTTTTGTTCAGTTCCCAGACATACAGCATTTAGGAACTTTTTAATTAACTCAGTTGTTTGCTCCATGTTTGGAAAAGGAATTTGGTACTACAAAACGTTTGGCATTTCCCTTTTTGCCTGCTACATCTCCTCGGGAGGTGTTCCCAACACCCACTTTGTGGCTGGGAGTGGTGGGATGATATAATCTATTTGACAGATATTTTCTTGAGCAAGATATTGAACACGTGTAACAATTCTTCACAGTTATTAGATTGAGACATTTCCAGAGAACAAAGCAGTTGATTAAGTTCCCAGCTAATTCGTCTTCTATGTAATAGCTTCTAATATGTTTTCCCATTCCAAGTTTAAAAAAAAGAAAACCAGCCTAGAATCCACCTATGTTCTCTGAGTAATATCTGTAGTGTTGTTCCTTACAGAGAGTGACAATGCCAGCAGTTGTTCCTTGGCTGTGTTCCCAGCAAGCGTAATTTCACAGGTGAGAAATAAAACATGTGAGCGAGATGGCTGTGTGATGCTCTAAATGGGTAGAAGGCTTTATTCTAAGTTGTAACTACCTCAGAAGGCATGGGGAGTCTTAGTGTCATCTTTATTAAAACTGAAGGAAATTCTGTATTTTGACAGAAAAAAAGATGTTCGATTTTTTTATAAGTTGTTGTAAATTTTCACTTGTTTGTTTGCTTCAACCTTCTTACAAATGAACTCTTATGCAGCTAGTGTTAAGGAAGACAGCCAGGAGCCAGTATGTTACTGTAAATTATGTTTATAGATTGTATGTGATTAAATTCTCACTTCAGCTGGATGAAGACTTCATTTCTGTTATGCAAGAACTTTGGCGGAAGGTAGAGAAGCCACTTAGCTTTCTGTCTTCACTCTTGGCAGGGACATTAGGTTTGCCCCTAAGTTCTGAAAAACCTTGCTACCTATGTCTACTTGTTTTATTTCTGTGTTTTAATGAAGTGATTGGCTATGTGTTGTGATTTCTTGACTTTCTCAAGCCTAGGTGATGGTGTTTTGGAAAAGAGGAACATCACGTCGGATTAGGGTCTGTGAAAAAGCAGAGGGCTTGCTCTGTTGTTCTGATAGATGGGCAGCAGATGCTGGCCTGATAGCCTTCTACAGAGGAATGTGCCTGGGCTGTGGTAACAGTAAGAAAGCTTGTTAGGATGACTTACACAGAGTGGCCCCAGAGTTTCAGACCATTTTTCATGAGGATAAAAGATTCCTTTTGCTTGGAAAGTCACATTCTAAAGCACAGCAGAGAAGATCGGTGCAGCTAACTGATATGGCTAAAGGTAGATCTGAGCTCAATGAATTTGGAATTCTGATCCTGCGTTCCTAAAATGGCAAGAGGACCACTGATCATCAAGGCAAATCTCGATTCTGTGACACAAAGACTTAGAGTCCTACATCGCGTAGATACTTTTGGAAATCTTCTCGGTTTTCTCTATGACCAAGAGTAATACTGTAGCCACTGGGATGATCAGATTTTTCCATACTTCATAGAGAGACAATGATAACTGTTTGCCAAGAGTGGAGGAATCTATCTGATCTTGTGCAAAATGCTATCAGACCTTATATGGAAGAATGCTAATTGTCATTGCTTTAGAGAGGAAGGAAAATCTGCAACATTCTACAGCCCAATTTTATTGCAGTGAAAGGTAGGGCATAACTCTCTGTGAAGCATATCTGTTTGTTTACAAAGAACTTTCATTGCAGAAATAGGAAATAAAGGGTCTCCAAAGGATGTGTCCTTAAGCTGATTTTAATGTGTCTGCATTTTCTTAGTTTATTTGGAAGTGAGTTTTTAAAGCCAAATGTTATTACACTATAATGTGCAATATTGAGCTTCTTTGATTAAAGATATGTTATTGCTTTGAGCCTATTTAAAAAAAATTAAGCATCTCAACCTTGGAATTTGAATTGAAATATGTAATGATCCATGTATTCTCTGCTCTGATTAGCCTGCTAATCGATATGGATTTCAATAGTCTCGTGTTTTAATAACTCCCTTTCTTACCTTTTGTTAGCATTTGTCATTTTGATGGTCTCCTCTGATGTCTTAAAACCGAAGCACCTTCTGCAAATGTTATATTAAGAGCATAATAATAAAACTCAAACAACAGGAAGTCATAAAAATGATATGTTTTATTTTCATTTTAACGAGCCAAAGTTTAATATTCTTCTTGCATCGCTATCTCTTCACTTCAGGAGCTAGTTATCCCAATGGTTTTAGTGAAAACGCTTGGAGAACAGAATTCAGTGTCAATAAAATGACAGAGTATAGCCTCAGAATGCAGTTGTTTTCCAGTATTAAATATTCTTACAGTAAGTCTCTTTAAAAACAGGGAGAAAGAAGAGGCAAAGGGAAATAAACTTAGAATCATAGAATCAGAGAATCATTAGAAGTTGGAAGGGACCTTGAAAGATCATCTAGTCCAATCCCCCTGCCACAGCAGGACCACCTAGACCAAGTTCCCTTAGCGTTCATGGAGAAACTAATGGAAAACAGAGAAGCTGATTACTCAGAAATTGTTTTCAGTATTAGCCATATTTTGCAATATGAATAAATGGCTGTTTTAGTTTCAGCCTCTGAACTTTTCTGTTGTTGATGGCTGCCTGTTCAGTTTAGAATGCCAATTCATATGGTTACAGAATTCATCAGTTACTTAAATTAAATGTAAGTAGAATTGTCTGACTTCATGTTTCAGAATCCTTCAGCTGACTTTAGAGTTCAGTACGATTCTTTATAGAGAATGACTGGCTGTGTGTCAGGCTGAGAATGCGACTGGATCAGAGCTAAACTAATCTGTGGACATCTTTGCAATGCTTCTCTATCACCTTTATTCCAAAAAATACCACTTTTGGAGATTCTACACTTTCATGAAAGCAACTTAAGTGAAGAAAGGCAAAGGACCTGAATCTTGGAAACATGGTTAGACTCTGCTCTGGATTTGGACCATGATGCTGAATGTCAAGGGCAACAGCTGTACTCGTGTCACACAGATTACTTTTGCTGTGACTTAGACAATTGTGCTGTAAGAAGCATGGTTAGTCTGTGCTCTGACTGCTGCAGCTTTCTGTAGACAGTTACACTTTATTAACTGGCAGGACAATGTTGTGTTTCCTTGGGAGGCAGCAGAGAAAATGAGTCTGCCTGTTGATGCTCTGCAGTGTCATCTGGAAGGAAAGCAGAGTATAACCACCTCTGTTCTGCAGTGCTATCAATAAAGAGTACAGTGAGCTGGTATATCTGCCTTGCTGCTTATTTTACTGAATTATCTTGTTTTATTATAAACTTACAAGTCTTGCATCTACACGCTTCTGACATGGTGTAGCTAGGGTCTGCACTCCATCATAGAAGTAAGTATCAGTACTTCTGTACAGTCTGGTTTAGGAGTGAACCTGTAGAATAGGATTGATGGTTGGACTTCATGATCCCAGGGGTCTTTTCCAACCTGAATGATTCTGTGATTCTGTAAACACTGCATTCATTGAGCACCTCATCTATAACCTGTGGCTGGTATCTGACCCATCAAGAAGGTTCATCCAGCCTGTGGCCTGCTACTGACTTCTATGTGAAGGCGTCTCGCTAATTACAGGTCTTCAATTAGGTGAGCGTCTAGCCAAATCTTCTGGGGAAGACAATGAGTTTTTTGGGTACTCTAACTCTGCTAACCCTTACACGCCATCACATGGCTCATCATGGCAGGAAATTAGATTGAGGTGTACACTATAGCAAGGAGTTTGGGCACTGCTGACCTTGTACTGGGTAGATGAGGTCTCCTGGCTCCATCACAGTTCAAATATTTACTCTCACAGCTCGCTGCAAATATGAGCTGGGAAATCAATATCCAGAGATTACCATATAGGAAGCTAGATTGTTGAAGGAAAGGTTAAACTGAACTTGAAATTGCAAACATCAGTACCATAAATTTCTTCAGCGTGATGCAATGTAAGACATGAGACGGTTTACCTGTGAATGAAATGTGCAATCTCCTGACAGCAGAGTAACCAAACCAAACATTTAATACAAAGAGGATTCAATATTCATATGAGAAATCACTGGTAAGTTGTTTGATCTCTCATGAAAGAAAGTAATCACCCCATGGTATTTGGCACTGGAAAGGCCACCCCTCGATTACTGTGTTCAGTTCCGGACATCTCACATCGAGGTGCTGGAGGAGGTCCAGTGAAGGGCAACAAAGCTGGTGAAGCAGCTGAGGCTACTGGGTTGTTTACTCTGGAGAAAAAGAGGCTGAGGGGAGATTTTATCTCTCATTATAAGTATCTGAGGGAGGAACAGAGGGGGTTAATCCATTCTTCCAAGTACAAATCAACAGGACAAAAGGAAATGGTCTCAGTTTACATCAGGGAAAATTCAGATTTGATATTAGGGAGAATTTCTTCATCCAAAGGGTTAGCAAGCATTAAAATAGGCTGTCCAGGGAAGTGGTGGAGTAATGAACCCTGGAGGTATTTAAAATGCATATAGACATGGTGCTGAAGGACACGATTTAATGGTGACCTGGCAGTGCTGGGTCAATGTTTGGACTCGACAATCTGAATCATAGAATCACAGAATCACTGGGGATTGGAAGGGACTTTGAAAGATCATCTAGTCCAATCCCCTTGACACAGCAGGATCACCTAGATCAAGTCACATGGGAACATAACCAGGTGGGTCTTGAACATCTCCAGTGAAGGAGAGTCCACAACCTCCCTGGGCAGCCTATTCCAATGCTCTGTCACCCTCGCTGTGAAGAAGTTCCTTCTCCTACTGATGTGTGATCCCATGTTCCAGCTTACAAGCATTGCCCCTCGTCCTATCACTAGATGACATTGAGAAGAGCCTGGCTCCATCCTCCTGACACCCACCCCTCAAATATTTATAGAAAGGTCTTTTCCAACCAAAATGATTCTATGATTCTGTGATTCTGTCTTTCTCCTTTCCAGGGACTGAGTTTCAGAAAAGGCAGTTTCTGCACGAGCATGTTGATTTAAAGCGGAATGCTATGTGAAGCTGTTAAGTCTAGCTAGTTATTTGTGAACAGACTTGTTTTCCTAGTCTTGATATCGGAAGATATCAGCTTGTCTCTCACTCTTCGCATCTCTATTTTGATGTTTTCTTGTCATTTTATTACATGACAAATAAGAGTGGCCTTGAGGACTCAGGTTCTAATTATCTGCCTCATGCAGCTTCACTAAACAGTCAAGCTTGCATTTGTTGCCTCTCCAGGTGATAGATATAGCGCTCCTGCTCCTCAGCAGTGCAGCCAAAGGCGTTGCTGCTGGGTGTCCTCTCCTTCTTGAACAGTGAAGCTTACAGGACCTTCTGAGCTTGAGAAGCACATTAGGTGTTGCTAAGCTTGTGAAGAAAAAGGGCGAAGTTTGTGGGAATATTTTCAACAGGTACAAAAGTAACATTTAAAAGTACAAAGAAACATGAAAAAATTAGTGTTATTGAAGCTCTCTAGTCTGACCTTCAAGCACATGATTTGAAAATGGTGACGTTGGGATCTCAGTCTGAGACAGCACAAAGTTAGAGTATAAAATAATTAATCATATATCACTGCTGAAACCACAGAAGGCGTTTTCTAAGACCAGAGGAGATAAAATTACTGTGGCCTGCCTTTGTTAGGAAGTGGGTGTTTTCCTGGTCGTGAGATAGAGAAGTTCAGCCTGGCTGCTGCTGCTGCTGCTGGCACGTGATGTCCCGCTGGAGCAACAGTGAAGCCTGTCTGTAACTAAATAGTGAACGTTTGTGAATGTTTCATTTGTACAATTTTTATTGGATTCATATTTTTCCTTCTGTAAGAGTAAACAAAGCAAATGTTCCAGTGTATAAAGGCAGATCATCTGCAGTGAGGGAGCTTTCTGCGCCAATAATTGCAATTAGAAGCAGTTTCTTTGCATTTGGAGGAATGTCTGAGCAGTGGATTTCTCATCTGTTGGGTAAATTTATAATGTTTTGTTTTGTCATTATAGATATAAAAGACATATTGAGTAAGCTGGTACTAAATAGAGTTATAAACCCGACAGAATCCTCATTCAAAGTTTTGGCAGCAGTGACTCAAAACCAAATCTATCAGGCAGCTCAAGGGACAGGCAAGTAAGTAGCAAATCTCAAGGACAACCCATCCAGCTGTCCATTGATCTCCTCTGGGTGCCTGCCTGGGGAATATCATCTGCTCCCCATCCACTTGGTCCAAAATCCTCTTCCCAGCCACCTTCTCACCTGTATCTCTTGCCTTGTTTTGGGACACAGGCTTCTGAGGGACCCTATGTTTGCTCCTTGCTTCATGGAGCTCCACAGTAACCTTCCTGTGTCTGGTGTCCACCGCTCTTTTCTTAAACTGGGGGTGAGTTTTTAGGTGTTGAAGTGCATGATGCCAAGCCAAAGCTGCAAAGATTAAGCTTTCTTCCTTGGTCTGGAAGTGATCTCTCCACTCAGTGCTCCCATTTCCCTCACATTTTTGTTTCTTCCTTTAGACTGATAATGACTACAAAATACTTTTAAAAATGCATCTAGTGTAGGCCTGTCCTAAAGTGGCCTTGGAGATTGCTGAGCCCTTCAGGAGCTATGGAAACACCAGAAATAACTATTTTTCCAGCTGTAATTGAAAAAAAAGCACAAGTGATAAATACTTTTGCTATGGTGACTGATCTTCATGCTTGAGAAAGAGCCGAGTGGCGAGCCAGTGCTCTGTCTTTGGGAGAGCTTCTGCACACTGGCTGTCACCCATCCATCACAAAACAGGAAAAAAAGACAAAGACAACAATTTCTGCAAGCTTTGCACAGCTCAGCCTTGCACCTTTCTGAGGAAAGAAAGGAAGTTATAAATTGGATGCTGCTGACACCCAAGTGATTTGGACCAAGTAGGAGGTTTCCTTTTGGTAAACAGGCCTTTGGGGCATGAGCTGCTGGTGCCCAAGAGTCACACTGAGTTAGGTAGTCTGCCTCCTGCACTGGAAAGACAACATGAAGCTGGTGGCCACAGACTGTTTTCCGTAGGTCGTAGGAACTAATGGAAAACTGTGGAAAATGGGGAATGTTGTTAACTCCATTTCTTTTACTGGAATTAATAATCAACTGATACACTCCTCAGCTTCAGTTTGGCTGCTGTCCACAGACTCTGAAGGTGCTTATCACATTGCACTCTTCATGCTTTCATACATCTTTATCTGACTACTGCAGCTGGTTTACCTCAAAATAACAGATAGGACAGAATGGTTTAAGTGGTTGGTCATTTTTTTAAACCCTCCCTTCCCAATTCAAGATGATAACTCATGGCAGATTTATTACTAATTTGTGAGAAGAATGCTTAAGAACTGCCCTTACTTTAGATACTCATACATAAGGCTTATGGTGATCTCATCCAGGCACCTTACAGACATAATTCTTATTCCTTGTCTGTCCCTTTTATATTTCTGTTTGACCTCTATGAGGTGATTAAGTCAGGTTTGGAAAGCTATCACACAGAACTCAAATAAGAGACGTGAAGAGCTGTGAAGACTTATGTTGATGCATCAGTCAGAATCACTATAGAGCTAATTTCTATTTAAAGATTTGGCCCATCATGACTTATCTGAGGATTATTTGTAGGGTGTTTTATTTTACATGTCTGGCTTTGATATTTTTTTCATAGTGACTGTGTGTAAGTGGAATGCAGTTAGGCATTGTAGAGACACTTGGATGATGCTGTAGTCAGAAACAGTGATGTATTTGAACACCCTGCACATTGCTCTTCTTTTCCAGTTTCTGTCTACAGACATGGTTCATTTAAGATTGCTATAAAGCTGGAATGTTTAAAAAATCATTAGCTAGCACATTTAGGGAAACAAGATAAAAATGTATTTGATTCATCAGAACAAGGAAGGAAAAACTTGGAAATCCAAAGTTGCTTTTTGTTGAATATCATAATGCTAAGTCTTTCAAATTGAGGGCAGAAAGAGAGGAAATGATCCTCACTGCTCCAGCTCTGAATAAGTAATCTGCCATATGTATTATAATCTTTCCTGGCTGCTGGGTCAGTGTAAGAAGCTGGTGAGAAGTTATGAAATGGACTGGTGGTAATAACTATTAGTAAATACGATAGCTGCAATAATGTGTAATTGCCCTTGCTATGCGTTACATGGACTCTGATTGTACAACCACAATAGGAAGAAATATGTCCTGTACCAGAGGTATCAAAAACATAACCACAGCCCTCAGGCGTAGACCTGAGGCTCAAGTTAGTATAGAAAAAAAGCTGTAAGAAAACATACTGTGTTTGTTTTTTTTCCCTTTAGTATTTCAGCTGGGAATTTTGTACTTGAATCACAAGGGAAAGTTGCACAGTGTGGGTTAATAAACAAACCCCAGCATTTACAAGGCTCAGCTACGTCACAAACACTTCCCCAAATGACTAAATGATTCTGTACATTCTAATAGGTCAGTGCCAGTTTTACGGGAACTCCGCTGAAGCTGGTTGAAAATGTCGTCTCCATTTCATCACACAAAGCAGTTGTGTTTCTCTTGCAGACAAAAACTGTTTGCTTTCCCAAGATGCATTGTTGTGCTTCCCAGAACGTGCTCCGTGTTTACTGGGAGCAAATGGTCCAGGGGAGTGAGTGCTCAATGTGATGGGCAACATATGGGATTGAGTGAGACATCCAGTGAATGTGGATGCAGTAAAAGCTGTTCCTGTGCTCAGACTGAATGTTAATGATGTTTCCATGGTTCATGAATAAACTCACTCAGAACACGAAATTCTCAGGGAAACAAAACCCCAGGCCTTCCCATTAAAGAAATGTGCTGTGTTGCTGTTGAATCAGAAGCCAGTAGTAGCAAGAACAGTGTCTGACTGCATTAAAAAATCACCAAATTTGTGCCTTTTTTCCTCAGAGTCAGGTCAAAGTCCTGAAGACATCAGTGCTGAAATATCCTAGCAGTAAGCTGCCACTCTGTGGTCCAGGGTCAAAGGATTAGGGCATTTGCCAGCTCATCTCCGGCTGTGTCGAGACTTGTTGACTCACCTGGATCCAGATCAAGGTTTTCCTGGCCACACCATATGGCCAGAAATTCTGCGGGTAGCAGCAAAACGAGACATATCATGTGAATACCCAGCCCAACAGCAAAGATGGAAAATGCTTGTCTCACACATCTAACCTCTGCTTTCTTTCCTGTCTGACTACTACGATATTTCATTTATTATGCTCTTCCATGAAAACATCCTTGACTTGCTTAACCTTTTCCTCTCTTTTGGATGTGGAGGTAATGAATGAACTGTCCTCAGCAAGGGCTCTCCACAAAGTTGTAGCTGTACATTTGTTGCTGGGGAAGCCACAAGAATCCAAATCCACACCAGCACCATTTTCAGTTGTTCTGGACTGAGGCGGGAGAGATGAAGACCTCAAAACATCTCACAAAGGTGAGCTTTGAGGATGTTTCTGAGTGCTGCTTAATCTTTATGCTTACTGTGGGAAGAGTGTTTCTGAACTCCCTGAAATTCAGTGCATTATTCTGACAGTGCTGAGGAGTGTTAGGTGTTTTTTTTCTCTACCTGGTCATGTTGGTAGCAACACAACCTCAATGGCCCTCCTGTGCTGTGGTTCCTGTCTTGCAGCTGCACCACGAGGCATGTGCCACATGGTGGTTTGCTTTCCTATAGAACATGAGAGAAAGGTAAGAATGGTAAAAGCCTAACAGCTCGTCGTGCTCTCTTGAAATTATGATTGTGTGCGAAGGCTGGATTTTGGTTTAAGTGTGTTTCCCATCTGCCTTTCAGGTGTAAGCATGATTGGTCATTTCCGAAAATGTGCCCAAATTCTGCCTGTGGAGAATGTGCTCCACAGATTTAAAATGCAAAATATTAACCGTAAGTCAAATTCCTGCAATATCAGTTCACGTCCACTGTGATGAAAACATACTTATATAAACTCCACTGCATATAATTCATTATGAGGGACACAAGTCTTGCTTTCTTCCTCTAAAGAGAAACAGTTTCAGCGAGGAAGTATCATGTAAGAATGAGGTTCCACAGCCATAATTTACAGAAAGATTGTGGTTCATGATGAACAGGAGACAAAGCTGCCTTGAGCAGGTTACATTCTGAATAGACAGGTAACATACCCAGAGACAGATTCAATCACTCAATAAAGCAGTAAGAAAAGCTTTCTATTGAGTGTGGATTTGATTTTACTCCATGTATTTTTGTTACCAAGGCATTCACACATGTTTTTTTGTCTAAACTAGGTTATAGAGTAAGGCAAGATTTCCCAAACAAGCTGGCATTCCTGAATTCTCAGGACCAAGTCTTGCAAACTGCCTCAAAGAGTTATTGGACATGTCCTTTACAATTTCTGAAGCAAAGCGTGAGATAGGAACAGGAACGCTGCAGAGCGTTAGCAGTGCTTTTTATTAGACAGAAAAAAAATCTCTGACTAATTCTTAGTTGAAGGAATTGCTCTCAGTTATGCAGTTAACTTCTAATTCATTGCCAAAATGTATTTCCTGTTAGGTGGCATTGGCTCCGGTGACCAGTGCCTCAGATTATTTTTTAAGGAACAATTTTATTGCTGAAAAGACCACGTATTACAGAGCCATTTATAAAGTTTAAATGTCTTAAGCTAACAATATGTGATTGCACAGCCAAAAGTGAAAACATTATGGCTGGCTTGGAGAACTCATAACTCTAATACACGGTTATGAAATTGGGCTTACGACAATGAAAACACGGCTTGTGTCAGCACACTTCCTCTAATGAGGCTGCAATTGTAATAGAAATCTCTGTGCTTCATCTTACCTTGGCGCTCAGCTTACGCCTGTTCCCTGATTGTTCTGATTTCGTGCAGTCACACCATGAAGCTTTTGTATGAATATTTAATACCGCGATTTGCATTACGCTGGCGCCTCATTTTGCGAGGGACTGCACAAAACACATAGTGAGAGCCAGTCTTGCTGAAAGACTTGACAAGGAGACAGAGAGTGGGAGAGGAAAGGAAAATATAGAGAAGGAAAGAGGCACGCTTACGGCCTTCCAGCAAATACATGGCAGGGGTGGAGTACTTCTGAGCCCTGTGCCCGGTTCATTCCTTCTCTAGGAAGCTTATTCATGCTTTTGCATTGTGATAACAACATTAGGCTCTCTTGACAATTTACATCTTTCCTCATTAAGTGTATATTGGGTCCTTCAAAGTGATTCTGTTGGTTCATGTGGTAAGGGACACCTCACCAACAACTGAAGAAATACAAGTATTTCATTCACAGAAGGAAGCCAATGAAGACCCAGAGCTATCACCTCTTCTCATACTTTGTGGGCTTTTTTTCTTGGTCTAACCTACTTTATCTCCATTTGCCTTATCTTTTTTTCAACTACGATATGCAGTGACACCTGCAATTTCACAGCAAGGCTATGAAGCCTCTGAAAAATTTAACAGTTTTTATTTAGATGAGACTGATAATGATGCCAGTGGTTTCTATGCTAAAGTCATAATCTTTTCCTCACTCCTTTTTAATCAGCATCATTCATCTATGTCATCATGAATGCTAAAACTACCTTCAAGAGCAAATTTATTTTGGGAAATAGGTACAGGAATTTGTAATTTGGTATTCCCAGCCCATATTTTATTAATGGTTTTGATGTTGCCAGTTATTACTTCAATAACCTTCCATTCAAGCAGTTAAAATGCAGATGATATATTTGTCTCATAATGGTTCTTCATCTATTAATTGGCAAAGCTGGAGATGCTTTGAGCCAAATGATAGCCAAATGCTCTGACGAGCTGCAATAGCAGAACGCAAATGTAAGTGCGAAGTACTTGTTTGTGATTTGATATATACGAAGGAAAGTCAGTTGAAAGCTGTATTTTTGAAATGGTGGAAAAACACATCAGGATTAAACTTTGCAGTGATACAGACATGCTCTTTTATACACTATTTCATTTTTTTCAAGGCATCCTAGTTCTTATACTGTGTGTTGGGACTGAGGGCAAACTCAGGAGCTTTACTGGCTGTCTAAGCTAGAATAGAATAGCATAGCATAGCATAGCATAGCATAGCATAGCACAGAACAGAGTAGAGTAGAGTAGAATAAAGTAGAGTAGACTATACTAGATTAGACTAGAAAAGACTAGGAGTAGAATAGAATAGAATAGAATAGAATAGAATAGAATAGAATAGAATAGAAGTAGAGTAGACTAGAATAGACTACACTAGACTAGACTAGACTAGACTAGACTAGACTACTTCTGTTGGGGTGATGTAAAATGATCATAGAATAATTAGAGATTGGAAGGGACCTTGAAAAATCATCTAGTCCAATCACCCTGCCAACAGCAAGGTTACCTAGACCAAGCCACACAGGAACACATCCAGGCAGATCTTAAACATCTCCAGTGAAGAAGACTCCACAATATCCTTGGGCATTTAGTCTAACTGCCCAACCAGTTCAGGACTGACCAAAAGATAAAACATAATATGCTTTAAAATAATTTTATTATTATACTATAGAACAGGCTCCCTAGGGACCCTCAGTCCTGTTGGTGTTTAAGTAGTGTTTGGGCAATGCCCTTGATAACGTGCTTTAGAGGCACACATCCTTGCAGAAAAATGTGTCTGTTTTTGTGAACATCCATGTACAGATGTAGCTGTCTGTCTACAAATATATACTTCTGTCCTCTTGAGGATTTTCAGGCTGTTGCTTTCGTAAAGGACATGACCACTTAAAACTCACACTGACAGTAAAGGGATGGCTTAGGCCATACACAACAGTAAGCATGTAGGTAGATAACATTCTGCCAACTGGAAAGCAAGGGTATGAATTCTTCCCGTGCTATGTATGTGTTTCTATATATAAAGTGAAGTGCTCCAGGAAGGCTTTTCAAAGCCCAATCCAGGGCTGGAGGCTGCCTTCCTCTGGAAAAGAGAGCAAAGAGTCGTGTTTAACATTTATGCAACCGATTAAACTACTTTTGGGATCCAGACCTGTGTTTCATTTCTGTTAGCTGTGAAGCTTCCATAAAGATGCTAATTACACCCTTTGGCATGAATTTTCTCATTTTTACCCATTTTCATAGCCACAACCTTAAAATGCACAGGAAATGAAGTTGTGCTTCTTTGTAATAAAGACCTACTAGATATTCAGTTTATGTGTCCATGAGCAATGTTTCAGAATTTCTCATGCACATGCACAACATCCTGAAAGGGCAATAAAAGGTGTTGAGGTGGAAGAAGAACTACATGAATTTTTATTTTAAAGAGTCTTGAAAATATATTAATACTGTAAGTTGTGGCCTGTTCCAGGAGAAGGTCCCTAAGTTGTTGGTGTATTCTTGCCTTTTACATACAGTCGTAACTACTACTGCATGGCAAGTGAACAGAGTAATCATCTCCAGCAGGAAAAAAAAGAAAGCCCAAGAACAACAGACACTTCCTAATCATCTTGCTTGAAGAGAGATGCTAGCTGCGAGCCATCAGTGTGTGTGGAGAGAGAAGATAATTAGAAGAAAAGCAGAGATTAAACAAGAAAATTTAATTTATGTGTGAAAAGGCAAATGCTCTAAGATAAATGCTTAATCCAGAGTATTTAGCCATTTCATTGTTCAGCCTGAGTCTGCTAGCTGAAATGAAACCAAGTAAAAAGAAACAGAAGCTCATGGGCTCTTTGCGCTTTCCAAACTGGATCCATTTCTTGTCTCTTGTTTTATTTTAGCAAGATAAACTCAGAAAGGTAATGATAACTTCCCCTCCCTGTGTTTTGCTGCCTACATCAGCCAAGGTCTCTTGAATGCCAATATGCAAACACATATGCATATTCATAAACGTGGAGAGTCACTACCCCTCGTAAAAATTCCACGTGTTACCGTTACAGTGGGCAGTGAGTAATCTTTTCCAGGAAAGTCAGATCCTGAAATGAAAAGCCAGTCAGAGAAGAGTCCTAGATGGTGTGATATCAAGTGCCTCTGGAAAAATGGATGGTCCCAGCAGCCCCCTTGCCAAGTATGGCTTCGTACCCATTGGCTACTAGACCCAATATCTACTCTTGATCCCATAGATATTTTTTATATCTTTGAGAATTAAGGCGCTTCTCAAATATCTGTGAGACTGGAAAGCAGAAACTATAGTGTGAATATGATGCTGGTTGCTCAGTGTTCATAGGATGTGAATTACGGACACTGTTCAGCTGTGCTGCTACCATGCTGGGTTGTGTTCAAAACCATCCAAGGAGTGCAGTGCTTCCCTCACACGAATCACCCAGACAGATGTACAATAGAGACAGGTATGTCCTCACTGCAAAAGATATTACTGAGCCAGGGAGAGGTAGCTTCAGACTTCTAGTAACTTAAATGACTCTCCTAAATCAACTTAATTGCCAAAGGTTTAATAGTAAATAAAAGCTGAAAACTGTCAGTTTAATCCTGAGATATATATCCCTACAATGCAGGAAAGACACACAAGGTGTCTTGGTACCCATATGTCTCACCATTTCTGTTACCTGACTGGAGGCTGATTATTAATCTGTTATCACAACTTCTTCACATGCTTTTGTAAAAATCTAGGCTTATTCAGTAGTCAAAAAGTGTGCACATATGACTCAAACACACTGAGAGAGTAAAAATCCTTGCAAAAAATAGTGCAATTCAGCTAAGGACTCGTGGGTCTTGCAGTCTTGGGACGTGAGACTCATACAGTTCCTGTAAAGGTCACGGTATTTTTCTTGACTGCACTGCCTCTGTGTGACATCATTGACCAGGTTATGATTTACAGCAGTGCAATCAAATTGAGAAGACAGACCTTAGCATGACCAAAACACAAAGGGCTCTGAGTAGTTCTGAATCTCAGTATATTTAGTGCTTTACTGTTGGGGTCTTTTAAATATTTATTGAGAGGGAACACATTCATTTGAAACATCATTTTGGATCATAATAGGTGTGAATTTGAATTCTGCCTAGAACAGAAACCTCACAGTTCTCTTGTCTGATCTTGTTAATCTGCTAAGGAAATAAAGAACACTGGTAGGTGAGGGCTTTTTAAATTTTGCCTTATTTTCTGATTTCATTGAAGTAATCCATCGCTGAGGCTTATTTAAGTGCATTGCACACTGAAACAGTTAAAACGGCAGGAAAACAACGCGATAAGGATGCGCTGAATTGCACTGCTCATAAAAACCTCTGCCAAAGTGGGGTGTGTGCCTTGTTCAGCAGTGGGTGCTGCAAGTAGAAGTGGGCTCTCGGAGGAACCTCACCAAGGTGTCTGTGAAATCTGCAGCCAGTTGCTTCTGGGCATGGTAAAACCTTTAGGGGTTTCCTGACATCAGTGAATTAAAAATGAAAAAGTGGATTCAGTACTCAGCAGAGCTGTGAGATGCAGTGATGGGAGAGTGGCAGAAGCATATTGCTACATGTGTTAGCAATTATCATCTCTTGTAATTTCAGGTACAAGAAAGGGTGAACAAGCAAGGGCTGTTAAAAATCGATAGCGAATCCAGGTTCAGTTAAATGACAGAGAGGAATTTTTCTAAAACCTGACATATAAAATCTGCTATTGTAACCGAAATCAGCTGCTAATATACGCTGGTACAACACAGCTAAAGAAAGGAACAGGCTTCAGCAGGATATTGTGAGATGCAGGAGGTGTGGGGTTGTCGAACCTAATGTTTAATGCTCTCAATATAGCCTAGATTGCAACAGACTGGAGTGCAGTGAAGAATTATCAGCAGCTCATCACATAGTAGATGACTTTTTCTCATCCAGATTATTATAAACTATCAACTGTATTGAGTCCATTTACTTCATGTAGATCTCAGTTACCACTGGAAGCAAAGATGCTATATCAGCCACCAACAAGGACAGGGCCTGTATCTCAGTTAATAATATAGGTGCTGTGGAGCTTATCTGCCTTCTGACTGGAAGCAAGTCCATGATACAGGCTTGATCTTTTTTCCCTCAGCAATAGATATTTCAACCAAGCATTGCTAATACACTGTTGCTGTGCCATAAAAGCACTGTCCACTAGGACATGTGGCTGCTTTTAAGTGATGTGTTTTGTGTGGGTTAGGCAAAACTCAGCATGGTTTTTGTGGGTGAGTAGTGCAAGTGTCCTGAGCACTGCAGAGCATCACCATCTGCAGGTGGTGCTTTATGCGACACCTGTCAGAAGCAGTTCGTTCTTTTCTGTCTCAGCCTCAGGGCAGAAATGCAGAACTGCCTTGATGCATTTTTTGGGGGGTTTTCTGGGATTGTTCTTTTGCTTTTTTTGGCTGTATGTAGTTTTTGTTGTCGGTTGGGGTGTTTCTGTTGTTGGGTTGGGTTTTTTGTTTTTATTAAATAATGTGGTTTTATACAGTAATGGAATGCCCAAGGAGCACAGATATATTCTCAGTGACTGAGCATCACAACACCTAGCACTCTAGGCAAAATAAGAAGTGCTGCAGTGGACCTTAGGGCAATGTAGAGGCTCAGTACTAAGTTTCAGAAGGAAAAATTCTTTTAAGGTGGGAGAAATATGGGTCCTGCTGCTTTGCAGCACCATGGTTTCTCTTGATAGTTTATACAACAGGGTCTCAGCACACTGTGAAACCTGTGAGCTACCAGCCTTGCTGCAGGCTGAAATAGAGGAGGCATGTATAGGAGCAAATATTGGACTGCAGTCCGCTGCAAGGTTGATCAGGTCTGGATGTATGCAGGCAGTTGTGTCTGCATCTTCCTCATATGTGCATTGAGCCATCTGGGTACCAGCCAGCTCTGATAAGGAAACCATGGAATCATGGTCCATAGTGCCTGAACTAGGGATGTCTTATGTCTGGGTAGCTCTAAGCTAGCCAGTAAGTGACTGTTGGCACCTTTCTGGACATACTGAGTGCTGTTTTCCAGCTCCCTTGGAGACTGAAAACTTTGGAGTAATTGTGAGTTTCTTTTAGCAAATTTCTTCCAGGTTCATATTACCTTTCTTAAAGCTTCATCATCTTCAGAGCTTCACATTACTTCAGGGCTGAACTCTCTTAGTCTAAAGAGCTATATATTGCCTGCTGTCCATTGAGCCTATGGACTACCATTATTCCTCAGCCTTTAACATGGTACTTGGAAGAGGAGAAGAGAGCACTTCTGATTTTCATATGCATGTCCTTATTAAGGGACAATTACGTGCTGAGCTGGTCCTTTAGGGCAAAATGTAGGTCTCTATTTAGATACTTTCCTTGAAGTGACTCCCATCTAGCTCTGCCATGTGATAACACAAAGTCAGTCCTTTAACTGTCCTTGTTAAAAATATTCTTTGTTAAGCACTGGAAAATGATTTGGCAGAACAGCAGAAGTTGTTGTTACTAGTTACAGAAAAGATAGATCATGTGGATATAGGGCAACTGGCTAGTTGTGCTCCTGGGTTCAGTTCAGCATTTTTATCACAGCAGAAAATGTAGGACCAGTATAATTCTGAAGCATTACATGATGTTACTCATGAAGGAGTCAGTTCTTCAGCTCAGGCTTTATGGTGATGAACTTGAGCATCTGCTCAAAGACTTTAAGGTTTGCTTTTACAACAGGACTTCCAGATTCTATTGGAGGACCTGACTCCTTATTATTATTCATGGAAAGAATGGTCCATCTGTCATCGATATTTATTTGGAGATGAATATTAAAACTCACATCTGATCTGAAAGGATAGTATCTGCCTGGTGTATATTCCCTAAGGATGTCAGGCTGGCTAGATGTCTGTGTTCAAATGTTGGTTGTTTAAGACAGGGAGTGAAAGGAGATGGATGTATTTGTTTATATTATATGCATGTGTACATCCATTCACATACGTGTAAAAATGCATACAAATTCATGTATGCGTACCGCAAGCAAATTCATGCTTGTTATCAGTCTTCTCTGCTTTGAGTGCATGGAAGGTGAAAACATTCAAAATCCTTCTTCCTGGCCATTTCCTTCTTTTAGATTCTGTTTCCTTTCACCCAGCTACTGGAGTGACAGAACCATCCATCTTGTTTCACGAAAATAGAAGTTTCTTTTAAAGAAGAAATAAGATGAACCTTGGGCTTGGATGCAGACCCTGAGTTGGTATAAAATATCCTAAATTAATAGAGCTTTGATTGCTGTGACAATTTAAACAACTTATGTTTATTATTTATGTTAGTTGCTTTTTTTTGAGCAATGCTAAATCTTGAATCAATCTCCCCTTGCCCTTTTTGTATTCTTGCCATTAGTGGAAGATATATTCTTGAAGACTATATGATTAAGCTGTTTAAGCATCATAAAATGAACCTACCACTCCATCACACTGAAATATAATCTATTTCTGCTAAAAAAATCTCAACGTAATTAGGTCAAAGTTTTTGTTGTTGATATTTATGCTGCAGTATTTCATGGCTGATAATGGAATTGAATTTTTGTATGTATGAAGCAGATGTTACAGATTCTCTGCTGTATTGCTGTGGTAGAGTTAGTCACGCCGATTTATACTAAAGCATTCCCTCATTGTCCCTTCCCACATTTATCTACAGTTTGTGCTGCAGCTGATTGCGCAGTTGTCTCGCTTAATTATGAACATTGATATCATTTACAAAATTTATGCATCTAATTAAGTAGGGTCTAATACAAGAGTTTCAGAAATAAAGCCAAGAGACTAATATATGTTTGCTAGTGGCTACTTTGGTTTCTATTGTTTCTCTTAAGCAAGAGAAATAAGATAAAAATAAGGTCTTTGTTGTTTGCTAATATCAGAAAGAGTCTTAAAATATTTTCACTCTTCACAGTCACATTTTATATGAAGGAATATTTAAAAATGTTGAGTATTAATAGTAAATACTGTGTAAAAGTAATAGTGCAGAATACAAAAGCAGAGGTGGTAGTGAGAGCTGAGGAGCCATGTGTACAGGCAGTCTGTTGACAAAGGAGATTTTATAACACTTTTTATTTACACTTATTAAAGTCAGTATGTATTTATTGAACAGGCCTTTATAAACTATATGTCTGTGTCATTAATACAAAGTGTGAGCCTTTTCATTTTCCCGACAAAGATAAAATGAAAGAGATTTGTTGATTAATGATCCTCTAAGCTGGTGGAATGGTCCAGCAAGGTCAGGAATGAGAAAAAATCCAGTTCATTAGTCAGCAAGTTTTCCTCCTTATGGTTTTATTGCTCACAGGCTTGCTTGTTTATTGGTCAAGACAAGTGAAATGAACAGGCAAAAGACCAGCTAAGGTTATAGTCCAGCTCCATAACAGGTATCTTCTGACTTCCTGCCCTTCAGGAGTATTAATTTCTGCTTATTCCCCCAGTCATCAAGAGTTGGTGTGGTCATGATTTGCTGAAAACCACAAGGAATATTAATTTAGTCTGACCTCTGTCACAGACAGGACGATAACTATCTATGTTTATTTCTATAAATCTGTTTAACCCTGACTGCTCCTCCTGTTTTAAAATGTTAAAAGCGCAAAGGGAGACACTAGTATGTCCATAGATGCTTTGTCTGGTCGTTTATTCAGGATCAGGCTCCATCACTATGTGACCTTTCTTGTTAAAGATGACATGAATGTAATCGGGACGTCACTGGTGGAGGTGAAGATGTTCACAGCAACATATATGTGACAAGGCTTTCCTATCTCACGGTAATACTTTGAATCTTACTGTGTCTTAAAGAAGTAGTGGACATTCAAAAAGATTTGAATGCAGAGTAATACAAAGCTGATGAAAAATTGTGCTTGATGAATCATGAAACAGCAGAATTCAGAAGAACATGGGTCATCCATCTCGTCTCTCTAGGTCAGCTGTTATCCTTTACCTACACTAAACTCTCACTTCTACAGCAGTCTCTCTAGGCAATCTGCATGGGTAATAGTTTGGAAAATCTGTGAGTTTAAAATAATTCTGTCTCATATTGACTTTATCCTACAATTGTTGTGTCCATTCCCAGAAAACATGAAAAACAATCCTTTTTCTCTTCCTTTTACAGGTTTGAGAGTTTGTCTCCTTTCAGTCTTCTGTGTATTGAACAGTATTAGTTATTTCTACCGGAGAATGGAGAGATGTATTCAGAACCTATGAATTTAATACCAGTATGGAGTATTTTTTAATTATGAAGCTATTTATCTCCCCCTTCTTGTCAGTGTAATTGCAACAAACAGTATTTCTTTCCACTCTGATCTTATCATCAAAATCTCATGGAGGTTTTTTTCTTTTCATTGAAGGCACAACTCCAGGAGTCATGAGATTATTTGAAACTTTCTTAGTTCTTAGAAGAACTCTTCAGAGAGAAATACAGTGCAGAGAGGGGAAAAAACAAAAGGGGGTTGTTTGTTCCGGATCAGCATGCACATGCATCTTCTCCTTCCTCATTGTTATATACCATGATTTTTCTCCTTAAAAGGGCAGACTGGAAAAACCTATTATTTGGCTTATTTTAGCAATCCACCTATTTTGCTAACATCGTGTTAACTAGCACACGACATGAGAGCTGTAAAAGCTTCCCTGCATCTCTGGTCAAGAAAGAAATGGCTACTGTACTAGTTGATGAACTGCAGTGGTTTTGGGAAACTCATTACCTCCAGGAGAACCGTGGTATCTTCCTCAGAATTGGAGAAGAAAACCTGATGGCTATAATATCGTATTTTTCATCTGTGTGCTTCAATTTGAATAAAAAACAGATACAGAAGTACTAGCTTTCATCCCCCCCAACTCTTATCAGCCAGCTGAACTGATAATGTGCTGAAAAATTGCAGCTGGGTGGCCACTGCATTTAATCTTCAAGCAGTTATTTTTGCCCTGTTGTATCTCACCCTTATGAATGCTGTCCTGCAAGTACCCCATGTTTACCCACTGCCACCAAGCTCATGTTTCTAGGGGAGTTCAGTAATCACATGGAAAGCAAACCAGGCTAGCTGTAAGGAGAAAAATGGATCAGGTTGTGCGAGACCACAAGGTGACTTTACAGAAAAGGTGTTTCTACAGGAGGGTGTGACTAGAATTAAGCAGAAGACCGCTATGCCAATGGGATGCCAAATGTCAGGATAAAGTCATCCGAAAATACCTTAAATACCTTTATATCTGCCACTTAAGCATACACCAGTGCTTGAAGAGGTAATTTATTAGCAAGTTGGAGTACTGCTCTTATTTTGTACCTCTGCACGTTAGAGGAAAAGGCATGTTCCAAATTAATATGCTGAATGTGTTTTTCTTCTGTCCACAATCCACTGTTAAGTGATTTAATTTTCATGTCTAGCTTCTATTTCTTCCACAGAGCTAGACATGTTACATCTGTAATGGTCTGATGCAAATTCCTTTAGAAGTCAGTGGAAGTCTACTGCTGACATCAATGGGATTTAAATCACACTTAGAGTCAAAATTTTAAGTGAAGAACTGAGTTGGTAGCACCTGTAATTCTGCAGATTAGCTTGTTGATAATGTTGGGCTGTATTTTTAAGAACTGAGGATTCACTTTATTTTTCTACAATGCAGTGTCTGAAAATGAGCATACTCTATTCTGAAAACACAGTGGACTTTTCCCCCCATTCCTTTCTGAATTTAGTTCCATGATGTTAAACCAAAAGGAAAATTAAATCTTTCTATTGCTTTAAGCTATTCATACTGCTATAATCTGTGTATCTGCCAATCTTGGGTATTCTTGAAGGGGGTGGTGAGAGTCGGGAATGAACTCATGTGAACTCTGCAGAAAACTAGGGAGGTATTAGTGAGATAAAATGAGATACAAGTAGAAATTATTGTAAAGAAAGAAGCGAGAATAACTGTAGGAATCTTCTGGAAGTACTGAAGAAAGAGTTTATTGGTGCTGTGCTGAAATGACAGGCTCAGAGAATGAGAAAGGATAAATGGGATATGGGAATTTTGTACTTTGCTTTCTCATGGGATCTAACAACTACTATAGTGGGAGGGATGCATGAAGGTAGCTTTCTCCATGCTCTAGCATGCTTTGGTTTAGGAAGCATGTAGATTGTTGGCAGCTGTCAATCTAGAAGCAGTGTTTTCATTCCCTTTTTCAGTCTTTGCGAATGAATCTGAGGAATTCTGTTCTTTTGTAGGTTTTGTCTTGTGTCTCTGTAAAGTGAATAAAGAGCTTGAAATACACTTTAAGGACACTGCTTGGACAGAGGAGCTGAGAACATGTACCCCTGATGCACATCACAGGCTCTCATGTGCTAGCACTGCTCTGTAGCAGTGGTAGCAAGAAAATGGTTCACAGCTTTGCACACTTTTCTCCCTCCATCTACACTTACACCCATGGATGTTCTCATCCAACTGAGAGAACCGTAGTTAGAGAGGTGAACTTCATATCTACACTCACCACCTTGGAACAGAACTGCAAACATGTGAGGACATAGACTACAGTTGTGGGTTTTTTTAGGGTTCTCTAGAACCCTTTGGAAACATTTCCAAGCATATTCATGCAGTCCAGGACACACCTGCAATGGATACAACCAGCAAAGCAGCAATTCAGAGCGAAGTTGTATCCTTCATTTTTATCAAAATAGTACCTCTGTGCAAAACACTATAAAAACCTCCTTTATGCTTGATTACTATTTTGTCTGAGAAACAGTTTTTCTTCTTGAAACAGACCCCAATACCCTGCTACCACTTCAGACTTCCTCCATCAAAAGCGGACAGACAAGGTAAAAAAAAAACAACTATATAAGCAAATCATCCCCTTGGAAATGGAGCGGCAGAACTAGTTAATTAGACATGGGGCTGCCTGCCCTCTGTTCTTCTGCAGTGTTGAGTTCACTCACCTTGAATCTCTAAAAGCAAATGCAGGTGAGGACACATCCATGACTCTGCCATGTGTAACTGACATACTGTGCCTTTGCCACCCTGCTTTTGAAATGAATGCAGTGGGAAATGCTGTTTGTAAAATACTTTCCGTGCTCTGAAAAAGCAGCATGTCAGCTCATGCACATGGTTCTCCCATTTCCTGTCATAATCCTCTCCCCTTCATACACAAAGTCGTCTCTCATTGTCCCCACAGTTTTTATTCACGTTTAATGAATTATAATCCTCAAGAGATTGTGCTAAACCTCTGGCACAATGCATTCAGCACACTGATAAAACAAGGCATGGCAGCCTCTGCTGAGGTGCATTTGCAGGTCTTGCTTTCTTCCAGTACACAGTGGATGCCTGGAGCATTCATATCACACTCACAGCTCTCCTGGTTGCTCTGTATTATCTTCAGCCCTTCAGGACACTTACAGCTAATAAACCGGCTACAGCTAAACTACTGGCACCTGCTTCCTCCTTTCTATCATTTCACTCAGGGCTAGCAGAAAGAAAGTTGTTTAGGTAGATGGTATATGTGTGTATGGCTTATCTCTGTCATGTCCTGCTTTTCAGAGGTCTGAAATTTAGAAGCTTAGTTGCAGAAAATACTGTTCCAGAATTACAGAATTATTATTGTGGCCAAAGTGTACGACCCTGCCCTTGGTCCTGTTAAACTTCATTTCATTGACCTCTGCCAATTGACCCAGCCTTCCAGATCTTTCTGCAGCATCTTCCTCCCCTCCAGCAGATTGACACTTTCCCCCAACTTGGTGTCATCCACAAATTTACTAAGGTAGATTTGATCCCCTCATCCAGGTCATCAATAAAGATGTTGAATAGAACTGGGCCCAGCATTGATCCCTGTGGGACACCACTGGTCACTGGACACCAACTGGATGCAGCACCATTCACAACCACTCTATGTGCCCCTTCATCCAGGCAATATTTAACTGATCCAAGCTTCTCTGGGAGGATGCTTTAGGAGACCATGTCAAAGGCTTTGCTGAAATCTAGGTAAACCACATTCACAGCCTTCCTCTCATCCACTTGGCAGCTCACGCAGTCGTAGAATGAGACCAGATTGGTTAGTGTAGTGGGTTGAAAACTCAAAGTGCTTTGCTCCTGGGTTTTCGGCACCAATTTTGTTGGTGGGTTCAGGACCACAATTCAATATCAAAGAAAGGAAAGCAAAGCAGTGAGGTCTCAATGGCACCTCGGATAAAATTCACCAGAAAATGGATGGCTTAGGGAAACTTCAGAAAGGTTTATTAACACTAACTATACACAGAAAAGGTTATGCAAGTCGGTGCATACAAACTGTGTCATGAATGCCCTCACAGAACCTGAAAAAATAGAATGGTAAACCACTCCAGTTTGGGCCTTGGATCTTCTTCTAATTTAGAGACCTGGGAAAGAGAGCACGTCAGTCCGGGATGGCCTGAGTTTCTCAGTGCCCAGATCTGCATCCCTCTATGCAGCTGCATGCGTTTCAAAAGACCCAGTCTCTGTCTTTCACATCCAAGGTTTGAGGATTCTCCAGNTGGGGGGGCGCTCCCTTCAGGGCCACAGCCCGCGAAAAGAGGTCACTGGACAGACGCTTCCGCGGGGGGGGGGGGCCCTGGGACCTGTGCAACCAGGGACAGGTCTCCCAGAACACAATACAACTTTTCTTCCTCATGAAAGCACTTCTACAGGTTCTAGCAGTTCTCAAACTGCAACAGTTAGGCAGGACTTTCCTCTCCTAAACCCATGCTGGCTGTGCTTGATCCTCTGGTTGCCTTCCACCTGCTGCTCGTTGGCGCTCAGGATGATCTGTTCCATAACCTGGCCAGGCATTGAGGTCAGACTGACAGGCCTAGAGTTCCCTGGATCCTCTTTCTTGTCCTTCTTGTGTATAGGTACCACACTGGCCAACCTCCAGTCATCTGGGACCTCTCTGGTTATCAAGGACCAGTGATAAATGATGGAGAGCGGCATAGCTGGCTCTTGTGCCAACTCCTTCAGCACCCTGGGATGAATTCCAGCCAGACCCATAGACTTGCTAGGATCTAAGTGGCATAGCAGGTCACCATGTACTTTGTCCTGGTTTTCAGGAGGGATATTCTGCTCCCCAACCCTGTCTACCAACTCAGGAGCCCAGTTACCCTGGGGATGGCCAAGCTTTTTGTTAAAGACTGAGGCAAAGAAGGTGTTATGTGCCTCAGCCTTTTCCCTGTCTTCACTACAGTGTTACCCTCTTCATCCAACAAGGAGTGGATATTTTCTCTGGCCATCTTTTTTGGTATTAATGCATCTATAAAAGCACTTTTTATTGCCTTAACAGCTGTTGGTAGCTGCAAATAGCTCTGGACTTTTGGGAAGTAGTGTGTGACCTGAAGACTGAGTATTTGCCAGAATTAATATGCTGGGCATATTTTGGACTCTAATGGCAAGAAGGGCAGATATTTTCTTTCCTTGTCTGAGCTATAGCTTGAGGAACAACACAGTTCTTGTGTAAGGTCCTTGTCTTGTGCATATTGTACGGAAACAGTGAAATTATGTTCAAATTCTTGTCCTTCAGACACCAGTTCCAGGCACCATGTTCTCATATCACGGACTCTCGGAGTCACTTCTACAAAATGCTTTCAACAGCTGAGCACATCCTGGGTTCCCTCTTAAGTTAGTGAGCATTAAGAAGCTTCAGCAACTTCCAGAAGGGCCTGCAGCAGCACTGACCACTGGTGGTTTCCTGAATCACGGAGGAGCCCAGGAAGAGAGTCTTCACTCAGTGTTGGTCCATGTCAGTGCCCATGGCCTCAGCATTCAGCCTCCTTTGCCACAGAAGATGTTTGAAGAACTACAGTCACTGCTGTCCCTTTAAGGAAGTGGGACATAATTTGTTGTTAGTTATTTTAACAGGTAACATATTTAATCTTATTTCCACATGAGTTAGTGAAGTATTTTGAGCCTCTCTTTCAAACCACACAGAAATGCCATAAATCTTGGTTAAAATAAACCAAACATTCCTGCAAACCTTCACTTTGGGTGAATAGATGTTTTTGATTAATAGATGTCTTTAACCTGTGGTCAGAATGTCCTTACCAAAGCTGTACTGAACATCCCCCAGGAGCTGAGTATCTTTGGTATATTCTCTTCAAATCCAGAGTACATCTGTATGTATTCTGCTGTGTCCAAGACTATCTCCCTTTTCATTGAAGGCATACTTGCAGCCACGAAGCTGTGCCACCTCAGATTTTCCATAGGTAGCCAAATACATTTTCTATAGATATATACTCTCTCCTACTTAAAAAACCCTGTCCTTTGTCTGCATCTTGTGAAGTAGAGCACCTTTACCTGTTCTGTATCTGGAAATGGAGTTGGAGCTCTTCAGCCAATTTAAGGATACAAATCTGTCTGACTTCCAGGAAGCCTTGCACCTCTATATTCTCATATACCACTGATGTGATGGTTGTCTGAAGCCACATACAATGACCTAATTCTTTATTGAATAGAATTTTTCCTATGGATTTACCTGGTGCAGGAATATTTTTGTGGGGAACTAAGCCGGTACAAGTGGAGTCCTGTCAGTAGCGTTCACTTAGTCCATATGAATCAAAACCATAAAGATCTCAATTTCTAACAGTAGCAACCAAGACTCTGCTTTTGGTATTGGTCTGCTGGATCACTTTTCCAGTCCTTTTGACAGACCTTTCATATTCATGTCCTGTGCACTTGCAAAACGCTGTTGCAGTTAATTTTGTATGAGTGATAATTCCCATGGCTCCCATCTCACCCGTACACTTCTGCAATTACTCTCGTTCCTTCACTGCAGAGAATTAGTCTCACATTTATATATTATTTTTGAAACGTGTTGTACACGCAACTCTGCTTCTGTCTGTAGATTTAAGATCTGTTCCAACTTGTGCTGCTCTTGATTTACTATTTGAAATGATAAATGTGGAACATTTATGTAACACTTTGCCGACGGAGGCCCCGCGGTGCAGAACAAGGTAGGCAGGTAACACTACCCCTGTTTTGCGAGTGGTAGAACATGACATAATGGCAGATTTAGGCAGTGCTAAAATGAGGAGTGTGGGGACGTGGAATTCTATGAAGTTATACCAGTATTAGACCTGAGTCAAGCAGTGGTGCATCAAGTATTTATGCAACACCAGCCTGATGACACCTCCTTTTGCTGACCCAGGGTTGAAGAGCAGCAGTAGTGAGATGTAGGGAGGTAAATTGCCCAAACAAGCACCTACCACTGGGTGCAAGAATAAATTGAGAGAGGGCTACTGGAGAACAGCCTTGCAGAAAGGGATCTGGGGTGCTGGTTGACAGCAGGATCAATAGGAGCCAGCGGCGTGCCCTGGCAGCCAGAAGGGCAAACTGCATCCTGGGGTGCATCAAACATAGCATAACCAGCTGGTCAAAAGAGCTGATTATCGTGGTGAATTCAGACAGGTGTTTCACATACCTTTACCCTGCCCTTTGACACTCCTGGTACGTATATCAAGATCTTAAGCCAGCCTAAAGCAGGGTAGCTCTTTGAAAGCCAAGAGAATGACTCCACTTAGAGCCACCTGACAGCTTTGGTCAGGCATAAACATCCCTTCTGTGAAAAGAGAAAGGCAAGCTTGCTTTTTAAGATGCAGATGGAATATTGATTAAAGAAGAGATGAAGACCACCAGGTTAGTTTCTAGAATAAGCTTCAGTCTTCATTATAGATTAGAAGCAGTGTGTCCATGCAATGGCTCCATTTCTCCCCTCATTTGTTTTAGTTGTGCTGACTCATTGTTTTGCCTCCAGTCATTTAGCTGTGGCAATAATGATTAATAACGATAATTCAGAAAGATATGTTTATGGCAAAAGTAGGATTTAATATCTAGTTATCAATCCTTGCCTTTTAAAGTGAGAGGGCTAAAATTAAATTAAAATTTCGAAGAGACTGTCAGTTCTGCAAGGCATACAGTGCTTTAATGAGACAAACACGCTGAACCAAATCATGCTGATGAATCACTACTTAGGTTACACTGAATAACTGTACAGAAATGGGATACCATATTAAAAATGTGCATGGCTTTCATTTTAGGCTATTTTCAAGGCTAGAGAATATCAGTAGCAAATAGCCATTCTGCAATTCCACGTGCAGTTCTTGTAGAAACAACATTCAACTTGGAAATGAGGCATAAACAGGATTTTTCAAAGGATTTAATAACAGCCACGCACTGGAATCCAAAAATCCTTTTCACATTTTAGATACCACCAGCTGTGAGTAAGAATAGCCACAACCTGCTTCTTATTTCAAGAAACAGATGCAGCCATGAAATGTAAAGCTTTGCCCTATTTTGTTTCAGAATTTATTATCTCACTGGCTGAGACTTTATAGGTCCTACCTGTTGCAGCTCAAATCCAAATAATACATTTCCTATGCCACACAAGGTGAAATTTTCAGCCACATTCAACTTCTGCTAGTGCAAACACGTCAGCCTGCTGTTTTGTTTGGAAACTGATGTTTGCATTTTCCGTAAGGATTATGGGAGTAATCCACATAATATTAAAGACTGTCACAGAGCTTGGTCAAAATTTCCAAATCAAATAGCAGACTTCTAAAACTCTACAGGAATAGAATAAAATAAAATTGTTTTTCAGGAAAGTAGAAACCTACAGCTGCTCTTGATCCCAGCAGCAGTTTGGGGTTCTCCTCAGTTTGCAGACTGAAGCTACTTTTATTTACCTGCCTGGATATTAATTTAGGATCTTGATTCAGATGCTTATTCTATTAAATTAAACACGGTGGGGAAAGCTCCTGCATGTAGGGGCCAGTTGCCCTGGAGTAACTTACATCTACACTGGTTAGCTGCTTTAGCCAACACAGAATGAGTGACTAAGTGGCAACTACTGGGAATGGTCCCCAGACACTTTAACATCCAGTACACACCTATGATTTCAGTAAAAGATGTGATATGAAAAGCACATACACACACTGGGAAACAACCTAATGTTTGATGAGCAAACATAACCTTGATCCAAGGCACAGGAATTGTTCTTGAACGCACTTGGTTTTATTACCCTAGGTGCAGTGTTTTGTTTCCAAATTCTGCTTGGAGAATTTAGAAGAGTCAGGTTTAAGCTAATGCACTGGGGTAATCCTGTAATTTTTACTCTATTGAGACCCTTATCTTGCCAGGAATATAGTTTTTAGAAACTTAAGTCCATCTAGGTTCTTTAGGATGCTCATCCACCAACTGGTCTAAACCTCTACCATCTCTGTGAAGGATCTTGCTTCACTCCATGGAATACACAATTCAGGATTAAAAGGATGAGCAGGCTGCAGCTGAGCACAGAAGCTGCACATAACAAAAAGCTTAAGAATTTATGTTCAATTTACTGTCAGTGATACTTCTCAGCCTGTGTGAACAACTATCAAGAATCTTACTCCCTTGTCTCCTCCTCCTTTTCAAACAGACCCTGCTGTTTTGTAGTCTGGTGCTTTACTGAGTGTCTCACGGCCACATGTGTGATGGCAGCAAAAGTGGAGCCTCTGCAGGAAATGCTCTGTGGTCCAGCTCAAACAAGATCGCATGGCAATGCTGTAAGGATGGTTACTTGCCTTGGCTACAACTGAGTAAGGGTGTGGTGGAGCTACAAGGGAATGGCTTTAAAAGATAGCCTTTTTTTTACTGTTTCTCCTCAAGGGTCCAGTTGGGGAACTGTTGCAAATCCTTAGCAAAGGGAGCAAACTAATATTCAGGTACATGTATTTGGAAAGCACGTGTTTTCTATTCTCTTTTGAGGTTGAAAGTGAAAGGTTGGAGATGAGGGAGAAGCAAATCAAGGTTGTCTCCTTGCATCTCTTTCTTCCCTGCAGCAAAACTTCAGAACTGGAGAGGGAAAACCACCCCACTGTAGCTCATTTCCTCTCAGTCCACAGAGGATTCACATGTGATGTAAATTTTGTATAAGAGCAGTGCTATCATTGTGCATGTGAGTTGAGACCTACGGCTACCTCAGATTTTGAATCGTCAAACTAAATGTATGACTTCCTTTTACCCTGTCTTTAATGATGCATGAATTTTCCCCAGTTTATTATTGAGGCAGAAATACTCTCTTAATGCTGGAGAACTGTTCGGCACCTGTTCATGGCCAGACAAGTTATTAGCTTCCCCATCTAAGAAGGAACACAGTAAAGCACACCCCCCAAATGCTCCAAAGAGGGCATACACACTTATCTAAAGTGAATCAAGAGAACACACACATCTACACCACATGGTCTCTTAAATTAACCAACACTTTAACAGCACAATAACTAGTATTCACAAGATGCGGCTGAATGAAAATCCAACTTTAGACTTATTGAAAACCTCTCTAATGAGAAATTAAAGCTACAGAATGATCTTATCAGAAAGGACTCTGAACATTTTCCTTGGACTGAGAAACAAAATCTCTGAATGCCCTTTTGTGCTCAGAGTCAGTGAATGTTACTGCCTCCTTTAAGGAAAGTCTTTAGCTGGCTATTAAATGAGATTGGAACCAATCAGACAATCTCTTGCCGATGATTTCTGGAGTAAAGCATGAAAAGAACAAGAGAATTCGATCCCACATTTCCTCTTCTGGCCCTTTCATTATGTGACTGATTAAACAGCATTTGAAAGTCAACAAGGGGAAGGAAGGTGGGATGTGTTTTGAAGGCCTTGGCCCAAAACAAAGTTCCTTAAGTTTCTTTGAAAAGACAGCTAAAGACCTCAGGGAAAATATCTTTGTGTTTCAAATGCAGCTCTTTGGAACAAACAGAAAGCTATTTCATCCTTGAGTATGGCAGCTGAGGAATAAAGAGGATTATCATAAGAATATTTAGGAGCAGAGTTTCCAAGGACTGTTTTCCATACATCTGTTCAATTTTCTAAAAGTCTTCCTCTACCAGAAAAGACATTTGTTAGCCTTTCAAAAAACGAAGCAAATAAGAACATGTGGAATTATTATCTTCCTCTCATGAAGAATTTCTGAAGTGTCAACACAAGTGCTCAAAGCCCTATGAAACATGCCTCAACAAGGGTTAACAGACCAAGCTAGCAAGAACACATTATGCAAAAGAAGCCAGAATCTGCAACTGTGGAGCTTGCCGCAAGCTCCATCAGGACTGAGATTTAACTGGCTTCTGAAATGTTTAGAGTGTTAGTGAGAAGCCTATTGGTTTTAAGCTGCAGATTTTTCCTGGCTTTGTCACATTCAGGAGGTATTTCTTCAGGCTAAACAGATGAGTTACAGACCTCTTAGAAGCACCATAAAAATGAATATTAGGAAATACTACGCTGCATGCTATGTTGGCTTTGTGTAGCACACAGCACAATATTCCTAGGCACAGCAATTCTCTTTGTGGTGGGAAATAGTCACAAGCTTTCTCTGAGAGATATAATTTTTGTACTGTGGCATCAGCTGTGTAATCAATGTTTTATTGGCCAACAAGATTGAAATTTGGGTGGTTCAATATTATTATGTGATTGAGGAGAGCAATCCCTCCCCCACCCCCAAAATAAAGTATTAGATAACCTTTATTTAACATTCTAGCCATCATTCATTCCAATGGTGTACTTAAAACTGACACTCACAGAATATTTTTATAGCTGTGGAGTTTGGGATGCTGGCACTACACATCTTTAATTCCATCTCGTCATAGTACTCAGCAATATTTGTTTGCTAAATTCAAGTAAGATGAAGTGTGAAGAGAGATCTGGCAGCAGTGACAAATCATACACCGTTGCTTCCTTTTCTGCCAACAAGGTCCTGGGGTGAACTTGCAAAAGCATTGGATCACATCATATCAGTTTGGGATGTCTGCTCTGAATGAATCTGTCTGAGCTAGTCACCATCAGCTGCCTTTAGTCAGTGAAAGAATTAATCACTTAAGGACACAAATTAGACGTCTCATTTCAGTTGTCCCATTTTATATGTTTAGTTTAGGGTAAAATAATCCCTTCAATTTCAATGCTTCTTTCCAAAACTCGTAAGGAGAGCTAGGAACCTTGTATATTGAAGTCTACACTGAAGACACTTAGATGAATTCCAGCTTAATGAAAAGGCCAAAGTGAATTCCAAGAAGCTCTTTAGATCTGCCTGGAATATTGACAAGGAGTCAACAAATCATTTTCCAACAAAGACCGAGAAGTAAACTCAGTAATGGCTACTATACATATCTGTTTGGGCTTCCTGATATATTGAGACTTTTTTTCAGAAACGCGTCAAGACAAAAAGAAGGAAGTGAAAATTATATAGTGGAAACAATTTCTATAACGTTATCCTCAATGCAATCTTAGACTGAACATTTTCTCCCCAAAACAAACGAAGAAATAAACAGTCTTGCGAGTTGCTGTGCACGAAAATAATCACATTGAGCAAACACTCATCACAAACTCTTTCAGTGCAAAATAATTCATGAAGAGAAACAATTTAAGGTTGTAAAACATCTTGTCATACATCTTGAAACCAGTTGATGGGACAAGTTACAAGATGAAGCAACTTGGCAGGTATACATTAGCCCAGGTATTATATCATAGGTCAGTAGTTCACTGTTTTCGATAGAACTGAAGTTTATAATATTCCAAAATGCTTTTGAAAAGCCCACACAAGCTTCCTTGGGCAATGTGGGCACAAATGACTGTGTTATTCCTGGGAATGATCCTGAAGTTACACATGTTGAGATGCAGCCAAACTATGGAGACTCAGAAAGTTGCCACTCCTCATCCAGGCTCCCAGCACTGACTTCATGCACCTTTTTGGCATACAGTCAAGAATCATCACATCACTGTGGCGTAAGGCACCATTGCCCAGCAGCTGGGTGGTAGTAAATGGCTCTTCATGTTTTTCTCCATCATTGGAGAAGCACATTTGCTGCATCTAATATATTCTGTTTTATTATTGGAATAAGTCATGAAGCACAACTGTCCAGCTGTGGGAGCTCGGATGCATAGTGGCAATTTGTTCACCTGTCATAACTCAGCCTTGTCAGTTCAAGCCTCCACACCTGCTGTGCTATGGGCCCTAAATCTGGTTCTTATGAAGTGGGTCTTTGGGTTCTAAAATGCAGAAAAACTTGAAAAAAGTTTCCTTCGTGCATCAGCCAAACACAATGTTTAATTACAGTCTAACCAACATAGACTTTTCAATAACAACAGACACAAATAAATCCTCCTGTCAGTTTGATCTTCTGTCCAGTTCTTCTTAGGTTTTGGATTGGAAACTGCCATATTTTGCCATCGAGAAAAGTTTCATAGAATCACAGAATGTCTTAGACTGGAAAGGATCTCAGAGATCATCTACTTCCCACCCTCCTGCCCTAGGCAAGGACACCTCTCACTAGACCATGTTGTTCAGGGCCCCATCCAACTTGATCTCAAACACTTCCAGGGAGGTGGCATCCACAGCTTGTCTGAGCAACCTGTTCCAGTGCCTCAGCACCCTCATAGTGAGGAGTTTCTTCCTAAGATCCAACCTAAATCTCCCCTCTTTTAGTTTAAAACCAATCCCTCTTACTCTATCACCCTAGATTCTCTCATAAAAGGTATCTTGCTGCTTTCCTGTAGGCTTCCTTTCCTCCTGGAAGGTTGCTATGGGGTTCCTCTGGACCATTTTCTTCTCCGGGCTGAATACCTGTCAGCCTTTCTTCACAGATGAGGGGCTCAAGCCCTCTGACTAACCCTGTGGCCCTCTTCTGACAGACTACAACGGCTGAAAGTATTGGGACCTCCAGAACTGGAGGCAGTACCCAAGGTGAGGTAGAGTAGGGGGAATCACCTCCTTTGACCTAATGCTCACACTTCTTTTATTACAGTTCAGAGTAAAAATTAAGTAATTACAATTAATTCAGAGCAGAAGTTCTAATAAATAGTTATGTTGAAAGGTGAAGTCCATATGCAGTCTTTCTTCAGAAGCCTCAGTAGAGATGAAAGAAACTTAGGAAATATCTTTTTTCCTACTTTTACTCCCAAGAGAAGATATTGTTATGGAAAATCAGGCTGTCATTATATTTTCATGGAAAGGTGGTCTTAGACTTTTGTTCCCAAAAAAACCCTCAAACTGCAGAAGCTGTCTTCAATTTGTTTTCTTTTGCATTTTCTGTTTCAGTAAGAATCAGCAGCAGATTCTTTCTGAAAGTCTCAGGAATGCTAGGGGTCACGCAGTTGCCTAAGACTGTCCTTTGGGACTAGACCACTCTGCTCTTCCCCCTCTACTCCGCTCTGGTGAGAACTCACCTGGAGGACTGTGGACTCTGGAGCCCTTATTACAAGAAGGATGTGGACGTGCTGGAGCGAGTGCAGAGAAGGGCCATGAGGATGATCAGAGGGCTGGAGCACCTCTCCTATGCAGCCAGACTGAGAGAGTTGGGGCTGTTCAGTCTGGAGAAGAGGAGGCTCCCAGGTGACCTTCTTGTGGTCTTCCAGTATCTGAAGGGGGCCTACAAAGAGGCTGGGGAGGGGCTTTTTAGGATGTCAGGTAACGACAGGACTAGGGGGAATGGAGCAAAGCTGGAGATGGGTAGATTTAGAGTGGATGTGAGGAGGAAGTTCTTCACTGTGAGAGTGGTGAGAGCCTGGGATGGGTTGCCCGGGGAGGTGGTTGAGGCCCCATCCCTGGATGTGTTTAAGGCCAGGCTGGATGAGGCTCTGGCCAGCCTGATCTAGTGTGGAGTGTCCCTGCCCATGGCAGTGGAGTTGGAACTGGATGATCCTGTGGTCCCTTCTAACCCTGACTGACTGTATGACTTGGTCTTGGTGATCCTGCTTTGTCAGGGGGATTGGAGTAGATGATCTTTCGAGGTCTCTTCCAATCCCTAATGATTCTACGATTCTATGATTCTGTGATTCTATGAAAAAGTGACAGTGCAAATGCTTTCTATAAAACACCTAGCACAGGAAGCTTGCAGCCTAGGACTCCATGAATAACTTGATTTCTTGGTTTGGCTGCTAAATCGAAGAGCAAATTACATTTCAACTGACAACTTCCTTTTTCTTTTTAAATATCTTTTAACTCTTCTAAATGAAAAATAAAGACTAGTTCAGCGAAGCATTTCATTTTGCACATCTTTAGGAAAAGTGATGCTCTGGAGGAATTTGTGCAAAGTCCTTGCCCAGAATAAAGGGTTGAAAGGGAGATGTGTCCTTTCTAATCAGTAGCTCAATATTGAGGGCACTTTTTCAGGGGTTAGAGACTTGACTTAATTTCTCTGCTTTGTCTAGGGATGTTTTTCCTAGTGAACTTGTTACTGGGCTTTTGGGTGGGTTCTCAAACTGTAGTTTCAAAACTGTTCATCAGAGAGATGCTAATGAAAGCTACAGGATTGCTCTCCCTACACCTTGCTCTTTGATGTCAGCTCCCTTTCTCTCCTGCTTTTGCCAATGTTATGTAACCAGGAGCATGGCCTGGCTGCTGTGTAGAAGAATAAACAATTGCTTTTAACTGGATCCAATCCTGTCTCCAGACTTGCTGGTCATCTGCCCGAGGGCTAGTGCCGGTGCAAAGGAAAGTGTGACTGCCCTATTGGAGATTACAATGGGGCAGGCAGCCCAGGGTTTTAGCTGTCTGTCACCCAAGGCCTGTGTCTGAAGTTGAGGTCTCTGATTTCAGCTCAGCTTTACTGAGAGAAAGCTGGTGTTGATCTCTAAAGGACCACGAGCCAAAGCCTTGCAAAGTGAGAAAAGTAAAAACACAGACAGAAGCTAAATTGTTGAGGCATAAATTAAGTACTCAGGAGAAAAACTACTGACATGTGACAGTATAACGCTCCAAGGAACAAAATGAGAGCAACTCAGCAAGGTCAAGGTTCAGCTGTTTCCAACAAGGAGGCTGCCACTTCCCTGTCTGACTGACGACAGCCTGGACAGCAGACACTCACAGAGTGCCTCTAACGTGGGCAGTGGGCGTGTTTGTGCTGAGCCTGTTAGCCCTGGCTGCCTGCTGTGTGATAAATAACTGTTGTGAGCCCGTAAAACCTGACAGTCCTGCTTGCAGGGTGTCTACACCAGGCAGGCCCACTGGTCTGTCCACAGCCCTGCTTCCTCTGACGCTGTGGCTGTAACACTGCATGGTCGCACGGGAGCCACGTCCACTGGACAGGCTGACAGCTTCTCACTACATCATCCTGTGTAATGGGACAATTAATGCAATCAGGGAGGTGTTTTGATCCTCTCCAGCAGAGCTGGGAATTGAGCCTGGATCAAAGCCCCAGACACCGTAATCCTGGGTAAAATGGGGTGACCATCAAACCATGCAAATGATTAATTCCCTGTGCTGCGCTGCAGCCTGGCAAGAGCTGACCAGTCTGATGTGTCCTCTCCTGTTGCAAATTAGCACATGGCCCACCACCAGCAGAGACAGACATCATATTGCTTGTAATCGACACGTGTGGAGCTGTGCCAATCAACACCAGCTGAGAATCTGGCTTATGCACAACCTGCATTGATTCATTGGGAGATTGGTCTGCGCATATAGGCTTTGTCTTCAGTGCAGAGGGCTGCTGCTGCAGGATTTACATCTGTCTTGCTGTAACATGCTAGTAGAACCTGGATTCTGGTAGTTTTTGTGGCAAATAAGTAGCTAAAATCTATTGCAGGTGAGGACTGCAGGGCTGAATTCATTTATTTTTTACCAAGGTTGTAGTCTCTGCCTTGTCATTACAATCTTGCAGTGAAAGTGATCTCTGCATAGGAACAACCATCTCTGGAGTGAAGACAAGCCATAGCTGACACCAACATCACATAAAGCATCACGTTTCCCCCATGGAAAGCACATGCTGTGCTGAAGATGAGAAGTGCACTGGTACATACTTCTTGGTTTAGTAAGAAGAGATATTACATCTCTTTTGCAGATTAGAACGGTGAGCTAAATTGATCCTAAAAATGTACTGGTCCATACAAATGGGAAGGCTGCTGTATTTGAATGTAGGTAATAGGCTCATCCCTGCTGGGGAGCCAGCAATAGGTTATGGGCAGTTGAGAGTCGACATGCCTAATTGCTTCACCCTTGGTAATAGGTGACAAAATGTGGGGCGAGGAGCAGGGGAAAAGGCAGCAGAGGTGACTATCGGGCAGATTAATGCATTATTCAGCTATTTCTTCTGAAGCTCTGTTTCCAAACTAGTGATCCTCACCATAACTCCCATCCTCTTTTTCATTTGTCTCATTAGACCCACTGGACTCATTTACACCTGTTCAGATGAGTTCACTTTCAAAGGCGATAAATGAAGGGGGAAATGAAAAAATTGCATGCTCCCCAGGGGTATTTTTGTACTAACCCATTCGTTACTCCTTGACTAACGTCCTGAAGCATAAGATTTTATAGCCTTTATGTGCCTCTATTCTGTTTTATGTAGCCAGACTTATCATTAGATGTATTATCCCTGTGTCTAATTAACATTCCCTTTCCTTAAGTCTGAAGTAGAACAGAATTGTATTTTCTCACACAAAAGTACTTTGTGAGCTGTTGAAAAGATCTTTGCTCACAACCTGTGAAACTGCACTTTTTGGGAATGAAAAGTGGCAGTGAACTTGTCTGGAATATGAGCATAGGAAGGAATATATTGGCATTTGCAGGTTTTTCTGTATTTGTAAATTCAAATGAGGGGATTGGAATCAGTCAATTGTTTAGTAGGTACAGGGTAAATGATGAGTCTGTCATCTACTTTTCTGCTGTTTGTTAGTTTTTCTAAGAGGAGGTGTTGAGATCAAGAAACAATCAGCAAAATTTGCAATCAGCAAGCAAGTCAAGAAGCACAGTCATTGAGTAAAACTCCTGAAGACACATTGCTCTAAGAAAGCTGGCTTTATGGCTTCTCTTAAAGAGTAATTCCATCTTCTTTCATGAGCAAAGTTAACATTATTTTCAGACACTCATATGGTTCGAAAATGCAAAGAAAACCTGCATGAAAACATTTGCAACCCTTTCAAAATTATCTCTATTTTTGCTCACATGTTGTGACAGAAGCCTGTGTTTGCTCACACGATGTCTTCTAAAGGCTTTACAGAAACACATCACATTTCAAAGACTCCTGGTACAAATTTTGCACTTGTAGGAATTTTTTAAGGACAAAGTTTTTGCTTGTCCATGTTTCAGGCTTCTTCGTTTGAATTTTATATTAAATGGAGAATTTTTCTGTTGTGAAGAACCAGATGGAAAGCAGCACAAACTCTGAGGAAGAAAACTGTTAATTTTTATTGCTATAATTTTAGGATTCCAGTGCCAGTTTTCTGTCCCAGCTCTTCTGGCACTGCTGTAGTGCACAACTCATTAGCGTCTCCCAGTGAGTTTTCCTTTATAAGTGTATTTGATCTAAAGAAATGCAGATGCTGAGTCCTGCCCTTTCATTTGTTTTTTATTCTTCACTTGTGCAGGCTTATAATCATACCGTACCAGAATATACCCTTGATCTAGATATTCTCTGATTAACTCTAAAATGGTAGGTATTAAGCATCTTTTTTTTTCTGTGCTGGGGTTCTCTGGAATCTCATTTGGCAATTTTTTCATAGCAGCGCCTGTATAATTTAAAGAGCAGACAGGATACAGTAATGAGGTTTTGAAAGTATTAACAGCATTTGTGAAATTAAGAACTGGAAGTGCATCTCAAAATGAACCCTTTGACTTTAACTCATATTTGCAAGCAGGGATGTACAGAATTTCTGTTCGTGGCTTTGCAAAAGGTGCCTTCTCTGATCCTTACAGTACGATGAGGTTTTATGTAGCTCATAGGAATTTATCCAAAACAGTATTTGTTTTTTCACCGTGTTTTGTCTTGGAATATATTTCCATGGGAGGACAGGGAATGTTTGAAGACAGATTTCCATCCCTCTATCTTTTGCTTTCAGAACATACAAGAGCCCAAAGTTTTTATCTTTTTAAGAGAAAAAACTGATGGATAACCTTAATAACCTTAATAATTATCTTGAAAAAAATAAACAAATAAGAGATGCATTTAATGAATGTCTGGTACCAAGCAGGATGGGGCACACTCTGTTCCTTCATCTCTTATGCTGGACCATCATCAACCAGCAAAGCCCCCTGGTCCTCAGGTGACTACTCATGCAGCAGGCAGGAAAAGGAGCTGGGAATGTGGCAGGGGCGCTCAACCACTGTTAATTGCTTCTTTTCCCCCTATCTGGCGCTAGCAATATCAGTGTTTCAGTGTGAACGTGTCTCGTGCACATCCCCAGGTTGTCTGAGGACTTTTTGTATAACTGTGCTGTGGTCTAATGAAATCTATTGTAGCAAGAGCATTTGTGCTGTCTCTTCTTTCTGAAGAGAGACAAAACAGCAGAGCATGGCTTTATCTGTGCACTTTTTGTCTGCATCCTTAGTGTGCCTGATACTGATCATAATTTGTAAAATGCTGAAGGCTTTTCTGGTTTTCAGTGTGTTTTTCCTTGATCTTTTCCAAATGACCATCTATCTTCTATATCACACAATTTTCTATAGCATCCATCACTGTTCAATCTACACACTTCCCTGATAAATCAATTCTACGTTGTGAAGTCCCTGCAGGATTCTGCGGCTGTTTCTGATCAGTCCACAGTCTGCTTGGGGAATACTTTGTTTTAAATCATCATCATTCTCAAAACCTTTTAAATTGTGCCAAAGGATGATTGTCTTTCTAGTATGGACAAAAAAGGGCTTAGGAGTGTGTGTTTATAGGGGGCTACGAGAGAATGTTAGAGGTGTGGTTTTAGTCAAAATGCCAAGATCTTTTTCTGAAATCAGTTTATAGGGAAATAATTCTCTCTACGAAATGTATATTGAATTTTCATGGCCTTGTGTGGAATTCTTCACTGCCTCAACAAGGGCTTTGCTGAAGGAAATAAGAGAAATGACAGAAAAAAGAGAGGTGCTGTGGCTAAAGGATCTGTTTAGCCCTGTTGTAAGGTTCTGATAAAACTAATTATGAAATGCAGATACTTGACAATTTATGTCCAATGAGCTAAATTCTACTGTCAGTCACAGAGTGTGGTAGGTTATAAGAGAATAAATACATGAGCACAAATGACGACAAAGCACTGGTTCCAATGCAGTTGCTTCACTGCGCTGCTAATGCTCCAGCAGGTGTTCAGTGACTCTCAGTGTGAGGGTGTTGGTAGAAAACAGCAAAAGACCCTGCTTTTGACCTTGTTATCGATTGTCTGTGTGGGGTAAGGTGTGTCACTGAACCCCTCCACTGGTGCAAAATGTCTTCCCAGGACTTGGTTTCTGTGCACATCATATTTGCACAAACACCCGTTCTTCTTGCCGTGACTGGTTTTCCTTGCCTTCCACTCAGATTTCTGTTTCACTGTTAACCTCAGGCTGGCTCTGATTTTTGCAGCTGTGGAGGAGAAAAGTGCTGTGTCTGCACACAGTCCCTCTTGCAATCGATAGAGAGACTGCACAGGGAGCAGCACATTGCCAGTCACCAGGATTTAGCTTGAACTTAAAAGCTTTTGGAGTCAGGGTTGTCCTTGTGCTATTTGTTTGTTCCAAACAGCTGTATAAATACATGGAGCTCCAACCCTGGACAGAGCTTTGTGCAGCGTGGCCTTGCAGACACTGAGGACAACCCCAGAAATCAGTGAGAAGCAGTTTTCGGCTTGAAGGAAGTAATGCAGAACCAGCTTCAGAGAGTGCTTTGAGTTCTCTGGCTCAGGTAAAAAAGAAAATAGTGCTTTAATCAATATTTAATTTAATTTAATTTAATGTGAAGCAGGTCAAAGTGACGTTTTCCTTGGAGGGGTAGTTTAAGCTTTCTCAAAGCCGTTTTCATTCTGATATGTCAGGTAACTGCTTTCCACTGATGAGCAAAAGCTTTGACTTCATTCATTTCTAGCAGAGCACTTTGTCCTCTCTGCCCCAGTTCACTGTCTCTTTCTGTCTCTCCTGCTGTTGATGAGACATTGGGATGAAATGGTGGATGGGTGTACCAGGAAAGCTCCCACCCCTCCACACACACTGAAAGAGACAGGGTACAAGCCTGTGAATTTTTCCAAGGTTGGAAACCCTATAAAATTCCAGAAACTGTGAGAAACACCTGGAGGTGGAACAGCATAGTGCCAGACAATGCACAGAGGCTGTGGTTCAACACATGAAACAAGATTTATCTCTCCATTAACTTCCTTTCCTAACTCATCTTACCACCTGTTATCTCCTGAACAGGCCATCCGTCTGTTCAGTACAGTTCCTGTATGGGAAGGGGTGACTGCCCCACCTCGTGTGCAGCCTGAAGGGACTGTGCTTCTTGCCTCTAAGCTGGTTATTTTTTCTGCAATAGACTCTTAGAATTGCCCATGTTAGAAAAGATCTCTAATATCAGCAAGATAATTGAGGCCAAGCATTAACCTAACTGTAACAAGCCCACTGCTGCACCATGTCCTGAAACTCCAGATCTACATGACTTTTAAATGCATCCAGGGATGATGGTTGGACCACCTGCCCAGGCAGCGTTTTCCAATGCTTGATGACCCTTTCAGTGCCTAACCTCAAATAGCCCTAGCACAACTGAGGCTGTTTGGGAATGGTAACAAATGGCAAAGCCTGGCCTAAATGTTTTGAACTTCCTGTGTGTTTGGCAAAAATAACCCACAACGACCCTTTTTCTCCAAGAAAACTGCTTCTGACACAGGAAAAGAGCGTTGCCATTCTCCTCTTATATCAGAGCATCACATAACTGGTATCAAACGTCAAAGAAAGTCCCTAAGCATATCAGAGACCAAGCTATATGCTACTGAACAATCCCACCACCAAAAGAACCTGTGCAGCTGTCTTAATTTCCAGTTTATCCCTTCTGCATCCCCAGTAAAGCATTTTTCTCCTGCTGAGAGTCAGCACTGTGTTCTCATTAGCGACTGAGCAATACGCTTGAACTGTAGAGAAACAAATATTTACAGTATTAAGGAATAAGACTCTGTTATTGAGCCTACAATTACATAGTCCAAATTCATATAGGATTGCCAAGGTTTGGTACTCTTGGTGAATAAGTCCCTGTATTTACAATGGAAAACACCATAGAGCCAGTAATGTTGCTGCTTTGTGGATTTAAAAAAATAAACCAAAAGAGCAAAAAATGTCACAGACTTTGTATGGTATAGAGTTACCCGGAGGGTATGAAACATCTGCCTAGCTTTTCTGCTGTAAGTAAGAAGTAACTCCAGCTGAGCACCCAGTCATAAAATTAATTTCTATTTTATGATCCATGTAAAAGACACCAACAACTTAGACTATTTTGGATGATATAAGGCAATGCTTTAAAGAAATTTTGGAAAGCAGAATTAAGCAATTAAATAAAACAAATGTTCAAGTGAAACATTGGAACAGTTGGGACTAAATAATGTGTCTGATTTTCTCCAACCTCAACTTCAGTTTCGTTACTGTTTTGCTGGTAGAACTTTCCTTTTAAATTGAAGTGAGAACTAATCTTGGTGATAAACTGCAAAAAAAAAAAAAAGGGAAAAAGCAAATGAAAAAAATGAAAAAGAAAAAGCAAAAAGAATCTTTGTGTGAACTGAATGGATGGGAAAGCACAGAATACTCAGCCATTCAGTTGAGGTAACTGTTCTTCTGAAAAGATATCTGTAACAAAGCCATGGAACTATGTTCTAATAGCTAAGAACAGAGCAATGAAAATTACTTCAGACAGAACCAAACTAACAAAAATTGCATTTAATGGAGGAAAAAGGAGTTAAAAGAAAAATCAAACAGGCAGAGAAAAAAAAGTCGAAACAAACTAGTTATGGATTTTGTTCAACCAGAGAATGTTCTTTTACACAGGTTATTTTAATTGCTTACTTACTATTTTCTTCTGATTATTCACACTGCATTTTACTTGTAAGTCTCTGAAGTCTTTAGAAACTTGAATCTTTTTCTTTTTCCCTATTTTTTGTGTGTGTGTGTAAGTGAGTATTGATTATTTTACTCTGCTTGCAGTGGAGCTTGAAATGAATATTTTTGTTAGTTTCCTTGCTTGTGCACCAGTTATCAATAATGCTGGCAGAACATTAGAAAGAGGAGGTGAAACTGTGCCCAAGCACCTTGATTTGCTTGATAGAAGTGTAATGACATAATAGGCTTGCAACAGATTTACACTAATGTGATTAGGAACAAACCCTGTAAAGGCAGAGCACACACACTGCGTTTGACTAGTTTCACTCTAAGGTCCAGGACGTGATCTTGCTGATGTGCATAGCAAAGCCCTTGGTAACACCAGTAGGTGATGGTCTAGACATGTATCTTGGTAACATCATTCCTAGCTTTGGTAAGGTGCATTTGCTTTATCCTGGACTTTAATGGAAAAGTGTGTCCATGCCTCCATGATCTTCAGCCGGTAAGAACATAGGTATCATAGCACCACAATATGGTAGAAGTTGAAAGAGACCTCTGCAGATCATCTAGTTCAACCCCCACTGCCAGAGTAGGTTCTCCTAGAGCAGATCATGCAGGAACATGTACAGGTGGATTTTTAATATCTCCAGAGACAGACTCCACAATCTCTCTCGGCAGCCTGTTCTCCCTGTCTGCCAACCTCAAGGTAAAGAAGTTTCTCCTCATGTTTACGTGGAATGTCTTTCATTCTAATTTATATCTGTTGCCACTTGTCCTGTCATGGGGCACCACTGTGGTGTCTGACCCCTTTCTCCTGACATCCACCCTTTAGATATTTAAAATTGTTGATGAGGTCCACTGTGAGTCTTCCCTACTCCAAGCTAAACATACCAGGTTTCTCAGCCTTTCCTCGTAAGGTTGATGCCCCAGTCCCCTAATCATCTTTGTGGTGCTCCTGAAGGTAGATGATTTGGATGGGTAAGATGAAATCCTTGTCATCTGTGTTTAGCTGTCTAAAGTTAGGTTAATTGCTTGCGTATCTATTTCAGGTGAGAGAAAAAAAGTAACTACCAGAAAATTACCCAGGCCAAGACAGGCATTTGTGGAAGTGACTCCTCAGTTCTTTCTGCTCCACCTACTTTTCTTCTTTGTCCAACTTCTTTGAAACTGGCTCAAAATGTATGGACACACTCCTTCCTTCACTTCCTCCTTAGATGTACTGCCTTCTTCATTTCAGGGAAGGTATTATTTCTACTCTCCATATCTGTAATGAACCCCTCACATTCCCTGTTCTGTTCACCCCACGCTCCAGAGAGTCAGAGGAACATTCAAGAACATTAGGAAGTTGAGGGGAGATCTTACTGCTGTCTACAACTACCTGAAAGAAGGTTAGAATGAGGAGGTGGACAACCTCTTCTCCCTAGTATCGAGCAATAGGACTAGAGGAAATGGCTGCAAATTGTGCCAGGGGAGGTTTAGGAAAAATTTCCTCATTGATAGGGTTGTAGACTGCCCAGTGCGATGGTGAAGTCACCATCCCTGGAGGTATTTACAGGACATGTGACATAGTGTTTCGTGTTTAGGTTTAAGTGGTGACCTGGCAGTGCTGGGTTAATGGTTGAACTTGATTATCCTAAAGGTCTCTTCCAACAACAGAGTTGCTGTGAGTCTGTGATATTTCTCTGTTGCCTTTTGCTTTTCGTGTCAGGGTTCCCTTGAGCTGTGATGAGCTGCAGATGCAATGGGAAGTGACAGCTGTGTTGTTTGTATCGGTGATAACTGTCAGCCTGAGACATGCAGGAACATGCTGGGTCACAACTTCCCAATTTCAGTAATTCCAGAGTTTTCAATATTGCAGGGTTAAAACTGCTTACAGAAAGTAATTACATTTTGATTTGAACTGGAAGGACTGTTGCAATAGAGATGAGATTCTGCATTTCAGGCCAGTGACAAGAGGAACGAGGGAGGTGGTTATGTCCAAGTAAGAGAAGGAAAATAATGATTTTGCTATAGTTATTTTACACTGCTGGGGTTGTGATTGGAACACGCCAATGTACTGCAAGCAACGTGCTTTAAAGACAACACATTAAAATTAGGAAGACTTCCTAAGTAGCAAACATAGACAAAGTTTTGTGAAAGAAAACTTTGCTAGGCTTTCCAGAAATCCAAGAGAAACAGGACTTTTCTCATAGAAGGAGAGAATGTTGAAGGGAGACTAACTAGCTTTTAACACAAAGATCACAACACGAGCCGTGGTACTTTGCCCTTGCACAGCACCTTGGTGTTGTCTCTCATTAGGGTTGCTTGACTGCGGCCAGCCTTGCACAGGAGGTCAGCCAGCATGGTCCTAATGAGTCCTTCAGCCCCCGCAGCCCATATACTGTTCTGTGATCTACACGAATACAGAAGAAAGCTTTGTGACAGACAAAGGGCTCACAGTTTTCCTCCAAGTATCTCTGTGTGTTTACAAATGCATAAGCAGACAAAAACTAATAAACATCACTACTTGCATTCTGTTTTGTTTATGGCGGTTCAAAACACGGATGCTTCTCACTCTGTGTCTCACTTTTATGGAAAAAATAAAGAGAAGCACTTCAGAAAACACTGCCCAAATGGACAATTAAAAAAAGCCAATTTTATCCCTATAAATACTCATCTTTCTTTCAATTCTCAATCAAACTTTCTTTCATAAAGCCTTCCTGAGCCCTGTTATTATCACTTGGGGAAAAAAAGAATTCTTCTGTCTCTGAGTGTTGGCATTAATCTGTGTTGGGAATCTTCATCTAAAACAAACATAACAAGCACTGCAGATATGTTCCGAGTAAACACATGAGTATCTTGAGCTACTATAGACATAACTGAGATGAAAACAAGTCTGAAACGAAATATCTTCTATTAATATTTTCATTCACCTTCAACTTTCTCAAATTTTCCAATCTTTCCCAGTTCAAACACCTAAAACCAATTTTAAATGGTGTCTGAATTATGCTGCAAAAGACACCTGTCAATGGTCAGCAAGTATGCAACTGATAGTCTTGATCTGATGGTCAGAAAATTCCCTGGGCCACCAGCCCACCACACACAGCATTGTGTGAATACTCACAGCAAGGGCAGGTCACTCCTAATGCTCCCATCACCCAACCAGCAGATCTGCCAGTTGAAGCACACACCACATTAGGGCTTTGCTAACTTAACATGCAGAGGTTGAACCAGCATTTTCTGATTTATTCTGTTTGGCAAATGCTGTCTGATACTTACAGATTATACTCCAGGCTGGGGGAAGAAATTTTGGCTAACATCTGCCAGTTCATGACCTTTTCATTGCTTATGTCTGGATGAATGGTGCAGCCATCTCCATGGAGTTTTAGATACATGACTTGCAGGAGCACATAGGGTACCCCTTCTGTCTTCTTGAGCTGCTTCTGCCAGTGAGTAGGGCATTCCCCATTCTCATTACAGCCATATGTATCCCCAGTTTGCTCTACTTTCTTTACGTAGAGCTTTGTCAAGAAATAAACCAGTTTAGTAATCAGAGAGGCTGTGACACCCAGACAACAGATGCAGTCTTACCTGGAGGTGTACACAAGATTCTGCAAGCTGGTTCCCTCCCTTCCATCTTCTTTGTGCTTTGCTGCCAAAGTTTCACATTGCCTCATCCACTATCACTTCACTCTACATGTGGTTTGCACTAGAGCTGGCCCAGGAGACAACACTCTGTTCTGGCTGTAGGACACCACCCCCATAACCCTCTGTCCAATGCACTGGACGACCTTGGTACTGTCTGCAGCCACCGCTCTTCCAGCAGATACCAACCCCTGCCCCATGGTCGCTTAGAGGAGTATGCCTGCTGGTATGTGGATGCAGACCACGTTCCTTGATCAGAAAGTAACAGCTCCAACCCTGCACTGTCTCCCTGAATGTCATTTATTGCTTGCTTTGCAAGTTAGGAAATTAAAACACTTCTGTCTCAAAGATGACCTATCAGAAGAGAGAGGCAAGGAAATAAAGAGTCTTATTTTTGTGACTGTGGATTATCTCAACCTGAAAGAGAAGAAAGCTTCTTTATTTTTCTTCCTAATTATATTTCATAGATGTCCCAGAACAAGCAATTTCTGCAAAGCCCCTTGAAAGTGCATGGGGTGATGTGAAATATGGTGTGCTTTCCCAGAAGAGCAATTGGAGTGCCCTTTCTTTGGCAATACAAAGTACGCACTTGAGCACTCAAGGGGCAAGTGCTTCTCTTCAAATGCTCCCCAGTTGAAAAGGAGGCACTGAAAGAAAAATTGCTTTCTGTGAGCTCTGACATGCTGTGTAAGGCAAAGAATGATCCTGCAGAGACTTACTGGACTCTGGGTATATCTGTACTGCCCTCAAAGCAGCTCACAACACTATATCCTGGAAGCTTTCAGCTAAGTATCTTGGGTGCAATTCACAGCTTAACCCATGCTGAAGGGAGCTCAGTGCTGCCTGCAGCCTAGGAGTTGCTGTCTGGGTGGTTTGAGGCAGATTTCTCTACACATACTCTTTCATACATCTCCCTTCTTCTCATGGGAGACAAGTTCAGCAGAGTTTGTGACCTTGAAACTGTCCTGATGAGGGAAACCATCAGTGATGGAAATTGTGGCATCTAACCCAACCCACGACATCTGTATGGTGCTCAGGGGTGGGTGCCTCTACCAGACGATCATGCTGAGAATATAACATCATTCGATGGAGATTCCCAGTTTGTATTGGCTAAAGTGAAAGGAAAATAATCTAAAATAAATCTTATCCTTGGTATCTCTGTAGAACAGAGGAAACAGCACTCTCAGCCTTCTTTCATCTGTTTTATCTACCTATAGTCAGATGGTTTTAGGCCAAAATAACTCCTAGATATCTAATCCTAATAGTCTTTTGAGACTTTCCATTGGGGTAAACTATATCTTCTGTATTTGTTCAAGGAGGTCGTGTTCCTTTGCTTTGTCTTCTGGGCACTGCTGCAATCAGACAGGCTCAGAAGGACCAGACTGTAAAAGCAAAATGGATATTTCATTAAAACTTCAGTTCAGTGTATGTAATTTCAGCATATGTTATGAAAAAATCAGTATGTCTTTAATAAATACAGTCTTAAAAACACAAAGCTGATCCTATTTCTCACCTGCACACTCTTGGGATGATCAGAAGCATCTCACTTTTGTCCATCATCTGGAGCTAAATGTGATGCAGCTCTGAGTTTGAGAATGCAAGCTAGATTGTCAAGTTTAGATGTCCAAAACTGGGCAATCTTCAGGCAAAGGTGGACACCTTTATAAATAGGAACTAATTTTCAGTCTTCCTGGGCTTTGCTTTAATTTTTAGAGGTAGTTACCAAGGACTCTTGAAATTTGGCCTGAATTTGTATAAAGGCTTAGTTTTGGACTTAGACATTTCAGCTCAGGAACAAACCTGAGCAGGAATCACACCTTTTCACAGCCACTGCAGCTTTACTTTTGTGAAGCAAGGTCCTACTCTCATATCTCTGAAGCCAAAGGAAGGACTTGAACTGATTTCCAAATGCACAGGTTGAAGGCCATACGGGCTTCTCCAGATGATCAAAAGAAGGGTTCATTGGCTTGGATGTCATGCCCAATTTGCCAGCACTATTAAGTAGCTGCATTAGCTACCAAGAATTACACAGTTTTGCATTTGTCCCTCTAATTGCCATTTCCATTTTTAACACTCATTTTGTGAGAATGTAAGTGAAATTAAATGATAATTAGGGGATCAAATACACTGTTGAGCAATTCTTTGGTCCTAGCCTTTTGGTCATTTAGGCCATCAGTTCTTGAACAAAAATTCCAGAGGAAGCAGGAGCTCTCCACTATTTTTGTGCTACTACTCTGGGCCTTGGGAAATGTGTTAGAAGGCAACTGTGTGGCTAATCTTCCTGTTCATCGGTGAGCATAGCAGCTTTGCTTTTTTTGTGTGGAAGCCAAGTCCTTTGATAAATGGCAGATATCTTAATTTGCTTGCTAACAGACAGGGGACTTCTAGTATAACACAGTGTATTAATTTTTCTGGACAGTGAACACTTAAAATATAAAAAGCTTTGAGACTTGCAAGGTGCGATGGTTTCAGATACTGGCTTCTGAAAAGAAATATCCTTTAGGCTTAAATACATGTTTGATGCGCAAAAGCTTTCATCCCAGCTGGTCTAGAGTGTACACAATAAATCACACTGTACTTGAAGATAACTAAGATTTTGTTGATAAAGTATAATAGAATATTCACTTGGCAACAGAAGGAAATGAGCAGAAAAACATCTCTGATGAACAACCAAGAGAATGGCTCAATTTTTTTTCCACCTTACTTTTTCTGCAGCCCCAGGTTAAATCCATCACAAGGAGTGCTCCTAAAAAATGGACTGATAGGGAAACCCCATTAATAGAAGATTAAAATTACTTTAAACTGCCCTTGTTCAAGGAGGAAGCATATGGGGAATCCCAAGTGGAAAAAGAAACCACTTGATATTCCATGGATGGCAGCTGGAAATGCTTCCTTTTGACTTCATGTGCACGCATTCAAATAGGTATGACCTTGGATATGTTTGTCCCTTGCAAGTACACAATTAGCACTGTCCAGAGTGGTAGTTTACTAGTAATTTTTAATTGTGCAGAAATGGTGGTGTTTGTAGTGAAAATAGCATGTCATTGAATTACCATAAAATTCATGGTAATTAAGTGCTTTATACCTTTGGGCAATTAGCATTGTGTAGTAACTTGTTGCCATTTCCTACATTAGTTTTAATATGTAACTACACGTGCTCTGCAGGCACAGATTTGTGGTTTCCTATAATTACTGGAGAGGGAGGGCAGGGGAAGTGTGTGGGTGGGTAAGAATTAGTGATAACGAAGGTTTTATTTCATCCTGCAGGTGACATTGAAGACATATTGCCATCTGGCTTGATAAACATTGCAATACATCAGTGCTTGTTTGCCAGATGTTGTTAGACACAAATAGACAGTGGTTCAGATGCATAGGGATGATTTAGCAAAATGAATCTTGCTAAACTGGAGTGTCTGAGTTGTCACGTTGCATCTTGCTTCTACTGGCTAGGTGTGTAAAGCAGGAGGGAAATCAGAGTTGTTGAGAATTAAGCAAAGTACAGCCAATCTTCTACTGCAGACCAGAAAAATAAGACCACTCTGTGTAATAGCTAGTTCAAATTGATATTGTCATTGAAATAGGTTAACACGTGACAATGTGCCAACACCTCATGCATTCATGTAAGCACTTGTCAAACATAGAATGCAAGATGAATAAATGTTTTTACTCATTTTTTCAAGCCAGTTTTTCAATCCAGAACTTTTTAATTTCCATTTTAACCAGCATGTGCATGTGATCGTGCATGTCTAGGTTCCTGCTGTCTCCAGCATCTTTTCTTCTTCCCTAGGTGGGACGAGAAATGTAATTCTTGTATGTATCCCTTTCACACAGAAAATCAGATATTTTCTGCCCTGAGCTGCTTACACATTGAAGAAAGCCAGAGTGGTAGGAAATTGAAAGTGAACATCAGTAGGCATTGCAGAGACTGCAAGGAAATTTGAGTGGCAAGGACTCTGTATTACCCTGAAAGTACCCTGTTATTTTAGTCTGTATTATGGCTATGCCATGGATCAAGGCAAACTGGGGGAAAAAAAACCTAAGCAACAAACTCTGAAAATTTTCCTTCCTGATTTCAGTCTTTTGGTACCAGTCCCATGATCAGGTTATAGAAAACATAGGAATGAAACACACAAGTGAAAGAGGAATGAAAGTACTCTTCACTCTTGCATCTTCTGCATGTTGTTGTTTCTCTCAGAAACGTCCAGTCTCTGAAGAGAATAAGTGGAAAATGTATACTGGGAGAGTTAGGATATGGCTTGGACCTCAATAAAGCATCTATCTAGATCCAGACAGCTGCTTTGACATCTTGGTGATACTGATGCTGTAGGCCAGACTGACGGATAGCGTCAGGAGAGAAGAAAATAATACATAAAGCATTGCTGTAGAAATGTCCTCAAGGCAGGGCTCATGTCACATTATTTTATCTCTTAAGAAAGAGTGAGATGCCCTTCTGGATTACAGCAGTGGCCCATGTAGCACAGGATTCGGGCTCTGAGACTGGCAGAAGGTGAAACTATGCCAGGGGAAAACATGACTCCATCTGTCACTTGAAGAATGCTTTCCCTTCCCTTTGTGTCCCCAGTGTGCACTGCTGCAATCAGGAGCCTGCTAACATCTGTCTGTGGACTTGTTACCTATGTCTAGTCTAGTCCTGTTGATACCATCTGCTTCCAAAAGTTTCCAAGGGAACACTTTGCCACTGGCTACTTAAAGAGCTACATACTTTTGGCTATTTTAGCCAAACCTCCCACCAACATCAGTGAGCACCCCTATCAGTGGGACACTACAATTGTGGGATTTCCTGAAGAACAGCTCTTCATCCCAATAGTCTGTAAGTATGTGATATTTCAAATTTCAATCAGATCTTCACAGTCTTCTGACCAAACTGAAGAGTGGAGATATTTTTAATCTTTGCAAATAACACAGCTTTTTCCTTATCATAATTTTCTTCTATGTATCTTCCCTATCTCTGCAATGTCCACTGGAGGCATTGGAGATAAGTGACTCGCACAGTAATCAAGATACGTGTGCGCCAAGGTCTTACACAGTGACAACATAAAACTTTGTGTTTTGTTCTCAGTCTTTTCTGATGATGCCTCTTGCTTTTTGGTCCCAGAACTGATCTCTGGAGGATGCATTTCCTGGTTTTTCTCTACTCTGTGAAATGACCATTAAGCCCTATCTTCTGGTTCCCATTGATCAAACAGATTCTTGTCTGTAAAAGAACTTTTCCTCTAAACTCGTATCACTGCTTCTTTGGTAGATTTGGTGAGGAACTTTTCAAAAGTCTTTTTGGAAAACCAAATCCGTGATGTCCATTGGATAAGACTACAGACACACTCAGTGGACTGAGGCAATTCCCCTCTGTAGGTGCCGTGCTGACCTTTCCCAGCAGGCTCTCTTGTTTCACTTGCTCTGTGACCTTTATCTGTATTACAGGTTCTACTGTCATGGTAAGGCTGGAAGTCAGATATGGCAGTCTGTTCTTCCCAGAAATGCCTCTTGGCCCTTTCTGTAGGCACAGCACCCTGACAATCCAAAACTCTGTTAGCACAGAGCATCCTAGCTGTGGTATATTTGACATGTACCAGCTGCAGCACTGCAAGTTCAGTTTCTTCAGTTCTCCCTGCTAAATGCCATCCAGTCCTAGTGATGTCTTAATTGTCTTCAGGGTTTATGTCTGCAGGGTTTAAAACACCTCGTGTATCTGTATTCTCTCAAGACTCTCTCACCTACCTACTACAGAAACTTTTGATGTGAACATCTTCCCTGCATAGTTCATTGAGCTCTTCCACTGTGGGCTAACCATCCCCAAGTCCTTTCTTCATACTTCTACAATAAAGCAGTCCCATTATCTCACCACCTCCTGCTTTCTAAGTGTTTAAAAAACACGTGACTCTAAGTAAAATACCCCAAACTATCTTGCCCTTCTCAGCCTTCAGATGGCTTGCTTTATTTTGACCTGTTCTCTTTATTTGAGCAAGCTTTCAATTTTGTAGCTGCTGACCTTTTCCCTGTGACAACCTTCTTAACTTTCCCACTGAGCCATTCCAGAGGATTATTAGACTGCTTTGTTTTCTTTTTGAATTATGGTACATATTTTATCTGAGCTCCTAATACAATACTTTTCAGAAGAATTCGGGATGCTAATAGCTTCTTGGTTTTGGACGGCTCTGTTTAGGTTGTGTTTGTTTTTCTAGATCAATTGGCTCATTTTTCTGCAGTGTCTTTTCTTTCGTGTTTTATTTATGAGAAACTGATTCTCTTGAAAAGTTAATAGGGGATAACAGGTCCTTACTGGATGTCTGAGTGGATGGATAAGAATTAATCAGGGGCTCTGGGTGACTCACAATGGCAGAACAGATATTGTTACTATCAGTCTGGTTTGCATTGCTTTTGTATCAACCCAAAGCAATTTTTTTATTATTCTCCTTTCCTTCAGTGCTCCGTTATGTTCATTCAGACATTCCCCAAATAAATTCCATTTCTATATACATTTTACTTACTTTAAAGAATGGCAGTGCTTCTTGGCATGCTTTTCCCCCTAGAATTCTCCAGTATTAATATTCTCTTTTTTTAAAGAAAAAGATGTTCCTATGTGGGAAAGGTTTATTTATTTATTTATTTATTTATTAAAATAGGATGAAATTAAAATGGACCTTCATGCACCTTGAGAACACCAGACAGTAATTATTGTGTTTACTAAATGATGGATTGAGAAAATGCATGTGAAGAGGCCATTCAAGTACAACAATGTTTTAGCAATAGCTTTAAATTTCTTGAGCAGGCCCAGGTTGATTTCTTTATTTTAATTTCATTTAGTGTTTTATCTGTGTTTCAAGAGTTGGCCTTTTTCTTGATCTTGTTTCATTTTTTCCATGATAAATGCTTTGCTAAGTTCCCTCTCATAGGCAATGAGTACCATACCTTTGGATTTCACTGTTAGTGTACCCAAACCCACGGACATTTCAGTATTCAACAGAGAAAATAAGGTACTTAATATGAGAAATGACTGGTACACCCTGTTTCTTTTTCTGACTACATTAATTATTTTTGTATAGTTAAAATAGCCACTACTCATAGTCCTATGTATTTGCCTATATTTAATCCTTAATATGAATGAAAAGGTGCAAGTCTTTGATTTTTCACTTAAGGGATATTCCTGGAGTCTGTGTGTAAATTAGGAGATACATTTTGGATGGCAGTATTTATTTCAGGAAGTGTCAGTTAACTTGTGGTGCAAAGAGGGTTTCAAGGAAATTGAAATCAAGAAGGGACTGGTGGAATTACTGAAAAATAGAAAAATATCAAGGAATGTCATATGAACAAAGAATTAGAAAGCTTAGCCTAGACCAGTGGCTTCCACATGAGTCTACATGAGAGTATGGGGTCTTCCTTTTGTGTTCCTTTGCTGTTACTGGAAAGCTCTTTGGTTAGTCTTTGCTAATGCAGGTTTCTCTGCAGTTGTCAATTAATAGATGAGGTACAGTGAGACAATGATGTAAAAAAGAAAATGACTCTATACTAATCATCTCTAACGAAAGCCAAAAGAAAGGCAGGTGTAATAGCTGATGCAGTCTCCTGTCACTGCTACAACTAATGGGCTCCTAATGAACCAACTTGTGGTGGCTTAATTTCTTCACAGTGGTGAACTGTTCATCACTGATTTCTCTGAGGTACAGTAGGATGATAAGTTTTTTGGTTTTGAAACATCTAACTAAAAATAGTCTCAGTCCAGGACACTTCTCTGTGTATGTCTCTGCAGGAGATTGATGAAGATTTGTAATGCACCACACTCACTACTGAGAAATGTGGTCAACAGTGCTCCATTTAGTTTAAAACCATGTGGTCACAGAAGGAGCCATGTTTCTTGCTGACAGGCAAAATTTGCACCCATAAGTGCTATGAAGTGCAGCTTACTTGTTTGCTGAGTACAGTCAATTACTTTGTTTGTTTGCTTTGTGTTTTGGATTCTGGAAAGTACCATCTGGCTTCAAGGGGTTTAAAGAGAATGATAAATGCCTGCTGGAACACTGGCAACTTGCTATTACTTTGGTAGCTACTTTAGACATTTTTTTAACCAGAGGGTCTGTTAGATATTAAGGTTCCTTCTTTTAATAATGACTGCCCCAGGCTAATCTATAACACCTGTAAAAAATGAACTGATTTTGGTACTTAGCAAGTTGTAAAAAGAACTAAAGAAAGTTGTGTATGGCTCATATGAAAATATGGTCTCTTCTCCTTTGACACCCAGATTTAATGCGTTTGAGTTATAGCAAGTAATACCCAACTGTCAGTAGAGGCAGAGGGCATGTAGGGTTTGACAGACCCTATTGAGTGACATTTTCTCATATACCCTGAATGAACAAGCATAATTTCAAGTGATGCAAGAGGGAAGCTATTGGCAGGATCATCTTGTTATCCCATATAACAGGCTAGAGTTAACCATGAATGCTTCTGATCCTTCTGCTTGTCTTAGTCATCAAACCCTTCTCCAGAGTACAGCCAATTTGATTTGATGATCCATTTATTATTCAGTACATGCATTAACCCTTAAAAGAGCATTTATGTGGTTGGAGCCAATCGCCCTACTTCTTTTCATCCTGGTGGGTCTCATTACTTTTCCTTTCAGTTCAAATGAACTTTCACTCTTACTTGCAGACTTTGAGAACAGTACTTTTGTGAAACTGAATTGTGATTTTGGTGTTTTGGAGGAGCTTTTTCCTATGCAAAAAGGGGAAACTAGTAATGGCTATCATTGTGCATAGAAACAGGAAATATTACTGTGTTGAAATAAAGATATACAACCTTTCTGTCACTCTAATGCAGCTGATTAGTCGTATGTCTTGCTATAGATCAGAGGCAATGAGTCTGGATGATAAATGTGATCTCCTGGGAAAGGAAGCCAGCATGTATTATACCTCTGCGGAGTGTTTGAGCAGTGGCAGTGCAGTCTTACTCGATTAGAAGCAGCTTCTTCACTTCTTTCTAACCCCAGAGAAGTAGAAGCTGTTAACAGCTCCTCTGCAGAAGCATGGCATTGTCAAGAGCATGATTTCACTGTAATCATTGTGGACACTTGGATTGTTTACAAGAAAGAGAAGAAAGGAGGGAAGAAAGAGAGAATGATCAAATTAGAAACATGCTGAAGCTGAATATAAATATTACACAGGCAGGTTTTTGATTGAAAGTCCTGTACTGGATCCTGTATTCAAAACTTCAAAGTTGGAACTGGCTGAACAGCTGCTGTTTAATGTGAGTGCCAGAGAAAAGAATGATCATGAAACAGACAGTGGGCTTGAAGCAAGGATTTCATAATTAATTATTGCTTAATTTGGAACCAAAGTGACGTGTTGGGCTTTAGCTCAAGGGGAGGCACAGAGGCATTATGGATGAGAGGGCTGAGATCCTTCTCCCAACCTCTGATTCCTACGAGTCTGGTCAGTGAAACGGGAATGGGGTGAGAAAAAGAAGATGGAATTCTTCACAGCACTGTATTTTCTGGTATCTAGAGTTTTAGAGGAAGGATTTCAAGGGTGTTTCTGCTGTTCTGGAGATTCAGGACTAGCTGGTTCTGTGTCAGAAGAGTTTGAAATGTGGGCTAATGGCAGTAATAAACTTCACTTAGATCATCTTAGTGAATCAATGTCTAGTTCTAGTCAGTTTTATAGTGTCCCTATACAAAGTCCAGAGAGAATACCTTAGAAGGAGATGTCTTCATAAGTCTAGGTTAAAGTGTGTGCTTGGGAAATTTGGTATATATTTGCACATGACACGCACATGCTGGAGTAGATAGCCCAGAGATGTGGTGGAGTTGCTGTCCCTGAAGGTGTTGACCAGGATTGTTCCAGAACAAATGCATTCTGGTGGAAATAAGGAGATAATAGCAGCTAATAGCAAGTCCTTCATGGAATAAATTAATCTTTATTGATGTTCGTGAATGGTTAATGAGTAGCCTGTGATTTGGTTTGAACTTCTAAATTAATTGAATTAATTTTCTCGATATTTTTGATAAGCACTTTCATTTTTTAATGGATTGTTTATAAAAAATTCATTGCAAATACTCCTCAGTCAAAATGTCATTGATGTTCATTAAATCATATGACAGCCAATATTGTGTGCTTTGCTTACAGCTAGACAATGAACTATTGTTAAAAAAAAAAATTGGTTTTCTAAAACCCTATTTCCTCTTGAAACTGAACTTGCTCAGGGAAGTGTTAGAGTCATCAACCCTGGAGGTGTTTAAGAAAATATTGGATGCGGCACTTAGTGCCATGGTCTAGCTAATATCATGTTGTTCAGTCATAGACTGGGCTTGTATTCCTTCCTTAAGGAAGATTTTCCCAGTGGGGACGGGCAAAAGGTTAGACTATAAGAGAGGGCTAGTTGCTCAGCCTGGCCCTCTTCTCCAGGAGCTTTCCTCCAGCACATTGACATAAGGCTCCATCTCCCCGCCCACTTCCGGATGTGGATGGGACTGGCTTCTGTGCCATGCCAATGGAAAGCCCTTCCCCTGCTCGCATTCATGTATAGCAAGGATCAAGTGCTGATTCCTGTCTGCATGGAGCGAGCCAGAGCTGCATTCAGGAACACATGGTGAGCTGAAAAATTCCCCTCTTTCCCCTGTAACCAAAGCAGGACGAGGGGAGAGACAAAGAGAGAGAGAGAGCCCCAGGATGGGAACTCTCTCTCAGCTGCATTTGCAGTGAGGGGAGGTACCCTGCTGATGCGGACATGCAGTCGCCATCATTGTGTGCTCATCCTGTGGCTGGCCATGCAGCCACCAACATTTTGAGCCACTGATCAGCAGGATGAGAAACTTTGTCATTTCTGCCACTGAGAAAAGGTGGCCATGCTCAAGTATTGAGGACAGAAGGACCCTTAGGAGAGGCATCTGAGAATTCCTTTGTGCTTAGCTGAACTTCTGAAGGACTCAAGAATCCTTAAACCTTTGGTAAGAAGAGAGACTGAATTTTTAAAATGCATGTTTTCTGCATTGAAGGTGCAATTTAGGGTCTGAGGAATCAGACCTGTCTAATCAGCATATTGTTGGACAAGCTGTGCTGAAGAACTGAAGAGTTCACCAGTCTGGAAAGGCCGAGGGTTCAGCGTCTGCAGACCATAGCATGCGACTCATGGGAGACCTGACAAGTGTCTCAGAATGAAAGAAGAGAGGGTGGTTGTACCCATCTCTGCTTGACCAGCATACTTTTCCCAGGTCTCTAATGTAAAAACCCAAAGACCTCAGAGATCTTTTCCACCTTTAATGATTCTATGATTCTAAAGTTTCTCCTCTATCCAGAACACTTCTCAGCACATAACTAGCAGAGACCAGAGACCAATAAAATGACTGTGTCATCTATTGGAGATAGGAAATTGAGTTGTGATTTCTTGTTACATCTCACTCTGTCTTTTAAGCTCCTCCTATAATCTTTGTCACAGATGTGCTGGTGCAAGTAGTAGTTTGTTTTATTCTGCAGCTTTACCAGGTCTGTTCTGTACAGCCACTGACAAACTTGCAGCTGCAGTACATGTTCTTGCAATCTTACAGCTTCATTACTCTGGTCACCTCTTTGCAGAACTTCTCAGCTTCAGAGTCTGTACTAGATGCTCTGGCACATTTTTTATTTGATCTGAGGTGGTAAATAAAAACACATACACAGGCAGACATGCTCACACAGACAAAATATACATGTGTATGAGCCTGCTCTGCAGTTTTTCATCTGTAGACTACATAAGACTGTAAATCAGACAAGACTGCAGAGAGAAGTCCTTTCATTACTACACAGGCAGTCCTATTGCACTTCTAAAACCTGTTGATATTTGCTTGACTCTTTGTGGTCTGTTAAAGCAAATACAAAATTGTTCTTGAAATTCACAGTTTCTGGGCTTGATACAAATAAAAGTGATTGACAGGATTTTTCCCAGGAATTGCTAAGGTCTATGTCAGACAGGACAACAGGACACCAACAAAGTTAAAAATGGAGATTTCCAACAGTTTAAGTGTTAACTCATCAGCCCTAGGAAGATGATTTTTTGAAACCCCAAACCCCGTATATTATGACACGTGTAGTTTTATCTCATTTTCTTGGGAGTTGGATAGAAAGCACGTAAGCATCCAAAAACACGTGCACTGGAAGAATGTATTTTGGAAAGTGTCCCATCCTGGTGGAAAGGGTCGAGAGAAGGAAGAATGTGAAAAGACAAACTTGTTTGTTCTTCTACTTAGGGTCCCTGGGATGATAAGTGGTAAATATTTGTTCAGAAGAACACAGATGTGATGCACAAACATGTGAACTGCAAGATAGAAAGAAACTGAAAAAAGACAACAAATTAGAAGTGATACTTCTATCCTTTCTTTCAGGGAAAGAAAAAAAAGTCAGGAGGTTTTCTGACTCTTGGCAGAAATAAGCAGAAGGAAGTGGGTGTTTGTTTTCTTAAATTTATTTGGAAGATAAAGAAGCCAAAACCAGATAGTTCTTTCTATAATTGCAGACGAGCATACACATTTGCAATAGCTGACTGCCTTTTGCTACTTCAGTGTGACACTACAGATGTTCTATTAAGTGAATTGTAATATTCTCTTGCCTTGAGAGTCCAACGTCATGGGATGATGTAACGGGATGTTCTTCCTTTTATGTTCTTTTTTATTCTTTTCTCCCTTTTAGTCATTTAAATGCCTAAGCAGGTGATTTGAATGAGTCAGGAGTACAACCTTTTTATGTACTACGTATCTTGTGTCCTACGTTAAACTGTTTCTACTGAGTAATAGAAAAGCATGTAGTCTTTTTCGTTAGTAGATTTATGCATAATAATCTTATTCCGCAGCACTAGGATGAGTTATTAGCAGAGATGTGTTTCTGTAGTTGCAAGAAGGTGATTTTTTGATAAATTTCTGTTTCAGATATTCCTGGTGCCTGCATCATGGATGAATGCAAAAGAAGTGTCATTTATTTGTGAATCTCATCTGCCTTTATTTTTAAATGTGAGCTTTTAGGGAAGAAAGCTTTTAGGAAAGAAAGACCAGCTGGCAGAACTGGGGCAAAACAAATGCTCTTTTATGCTCAAAAATTCTTCTTTGGATCTCTGACTAACCAAGACTCTGAAAGCGAAAGTTTTTTTTCATTTGTGTTGTTTCATTTATTAAAAGATGCCAAATGTATCTAGCCCTTATGCCTTAGGCCATGGTGGCTATCAAATCTTTATTGCATTTTTGGAATTCTGCTTGCATATTGTGATCTGTCTATGTGAGTATGGCTTCTTACTTTTTATCTGTTTGATCTCCTCATGGTAATTTTCATCAGCTTATATTCAAGCCCTTCTTAAAAAACATCTTACCTTTATTGCACAGAATATGGACTCATAGAATAACAGAATCACAGAATTTTAGAAGCATAGATTCACGAAATAGCTTGGATGGGAACAGAATATTGAAGATCATCTAGTCTAACCCACCTGCAAGGACATCAGTTTGCTCAGAGCCCTGTCCAGCCTGACTTTGAATGCTTACAGGCATGGAGCATCTACCAACTCTCTGGGAAATATGTGCCAGTCACAGAATGACAGAACATCGGGGATTACAAAAGACAATCCCCATGACACAGCAGGATCACCTAGACCAAGTCACACAGGAACACAGCCAGGCGGGTTTTAAACATCTCCAGAGAAGGAGACTCCACAACTCCCCTGGACAGCCTGTTCCAGTGCTCCGTCACCTTCACTGGGAAGAAATTCCTTCTCACATTTATGTGGAACCTCCTACGTTCCAGCCTCCACCCATTGCCCCTTGTCTTATCATTAGTTGACATTGAGAAGACCCTGGCTCCATCCTCCTGACACTCACCCCTCACACATTTATAAACATGAACCCCTCAGTCTCCTCTTCTGTAAGCTAAAAAGAACCAGCTCCCCCATCCTTTCCTCATCAGAGAGGCTTTCTACTTCCATCATCTTTGTTGCTCTGTGCTGGACTATCTCCAGCAGTTCTGTATCCCTCTTGAGCTGAGGGGCCCAGAATTGGAGACAATACTCCAGGTGGTCTCACCAGTGGAGATCAGAGTAGAAGAACCTCTCTCAATCTGTTAATCACCCCTCTTCTGATCCACCCCAGGATGCTGTTGGCCCTCTTGGCCACAAGGGCACACTGCTGGCTCATGGTCATCCTGCTGTCTACCAGGACCCTCAGGTCCCTTTTCCCTACACTGTTCTCTAACAGGTCAGTCCTCAGCCTATACTGCTACATAGGGTTGTTCTTGTCCAGATGCAAGACTCTACACTTTGTCTTGGATCTTCCTGGAGCTTGAGGGCTCAAGAGATGGTCACAGCACTGCAGATTTGGTCTCATGAAAGCAGAATTGAAGGGCAGAATCACCTCCTTGAACATGGTGGCCACGCTTCTTTAGATGCACCCCAGGATATCATTGACTTCCTGGGCTGCAAGTGCACATTGCTGCCTGATGTCCCACTTTTCAGTAACCTCTACCCTCAAGTCCTTCTCCACAGGGCTGCTTTTAATTCCTTCAGCCCACAGGATTGTCATGACCCAGGTGCAGGACCTTGAAGCTGGCCTTGCTGAACCTCGTGCAGTTTAAAAGGGCCCACTTCTCTGGCTTTTCCACATCCCTCTGGATTGCAGACAATTTTCCAAAAATAATATTCATATATTTTTTGGAAGAATATCATTATGATTGCTATCGCTTCTTTTGTAGGACAGCTACACAAATTATCATCCCTGCTTTCATTGTAACAGCTTTCATATATTGCTGAAGAGATTTAAATAATTGATCTTGTTCTCCATATAAGTCATTGAGTCATACAGCTACTGATCCACCACTATTCTTATGCCAGCTTTTGAGCATATCCAGAACTGGGAGATAAAAAAAAAAGTTATAACATACTCCTTTATAATGAAAGTCTATTGAAACCTACTTGGCAAGACTACTGTAAGATTTCCAGATACATAAAGGACCATCATCTGATCCTGATTAGACCAATCTGTCAGCATGCGCATATGTCCACTGAGGGCACAACAAAAATTCCTATTACTGTCAAGAACATGGTTAAAAACCTACTGCTTAAACTAAGGATTTGACATGACTGTAAAAGATCATGTGAATAAAACTACTGTGTCTGTGTGAAATCCCACCAGCGCTGATGGGGGGTTGTTTGTCCAGAACAGTTTAGCTATGCTTTCATTTTGGTGAGGAGAATAAGCTGTCTGACATTAAATCAACCCATAGCCTAATCAGCCTGCAGGAAATAACAAACTTGCTATCTCTCTGTGAAGCTATGCAGGGCAAGGTTAAGCAGCACTGGGAAATCCCAGGCTTTAGACTAACATTCACGTCAGTTGAAGGGCTTTGGATGCAGAAAGTTGAGCTGTCTCAGACATGACACAAGAGATCACTTGCAAGAAGAGCACATACTCCGGAAAACAACTCAGCTGTGGATGTGAGTGGCAGCTTCCAAAAGAATTATTGGTTTGCGAGTGTGAGAAACTGATGTTAATAGTGGTTGTAGTTAAGTGCCTGTGGACAGAGTATTGGATTTGCTCAGAACAGCATGAGGGGAGATCATAACTGTAAGTGTTGGACCATTGCCTGCAGCTTTTACACCTGGGCTGCTGAACAGTTTGACTCTCCTATGCTGTTTGACTATTACTGTAATGCACTTCCTACCTACCACACTGCCAAAGCAGGGGCATATAGATCATAGGATCATAGGATCATAGGATGTTAGGGGTTGGAAGGGACCCAAAGAGATCATCGAGTCCAACCCCCCTGGTAGATCAACACTAAGGTCTTGCTTCTCTGGTCTGCGGTGCCAGGTCTTTCTATCAAGATATGTCAAGAACAGCAGAACAGGATTTCTGGAGACATGGCAGCACACCCAGTGCATGATGTAGGTGGAGAGGGACATGGACTTAAGTTACAGTATTATAACATAAGTTTTATGTATAGGTAATATTCTGGTATAGTGTACTATATAACCAGGGGCACCTGGTGGGCTCAGTTGGTAGAGCATGGGACTCTGTATTCCTGGGGTCATGGGTTTGAGGCCCATGTAGGACATCTTGAGACAGTACTGTAGGCTGACCCTGCTCCAGCAGGGGTGGTTGAACTTAGATGATCTTTTGAGGTGCCTTCCAACCTGTAACCTTCTGTGATTCTATGTGATTCTGTGATTCTGTGACTATACTGTAATATAATATAACATAGTAATGTCTACTATATGTAGAAAAAAAATAAACATGAGCTATTTAGCTGCTCTGAGCCACAATCACATTCAAGCAGCATACAGTGGTCATGTGTGTAGAGACTTGTGTTGTCCATAATGGCAAATGAGTTTTAGTTCAGTAGCTGCAAACTTTGATCCCGACATCAGACAAAATCTCAAATGTATATAACAAAACTGCCACTATTTTTAGGCTGCAGCAATTCTTTTCTGAGGAGACAATTCTTGTACAGTGTATATTAAGTCCTCAAAAAGCTTTTTCACGTGGTAAAATAGATTTGGAGAACAAAAGCACCGAACATTGCAGCTTGAATAAGAAGACGAACTTTATTGTTAGCTTTGAAGCACTGAACAATGTCTGCGACTTGTTCTGTACAAGAGAAAGGGAGAAATAGAGATTTTCACCTCCATTTACATTCTAATGTTCTCTCAAAATAGAATTCCTCTCTGGACATTGAATAAATACTATGCAGTAGCTTGGGAATATTGCTTTAATTTATGTGGTTGATGACAACAGAATTGGTTACAAGCAGTTACCTTTCTCAGATGTTTATTGCTGCTGCCTGGGTGAAGGTTGAGTGGGAATAAGCAGTGAGGTGAAACTTTCCACAGTAAACAGGGCTGCACTGGCCTGACAAATCACTTTTCTTCTGATTATTAAAATGATAGTCTGGCACAGCTTGTTCTAACAGTAGTCTTTCTGTGGATAATAAATCCCGTGGTGAATGGATGATGCTGCCCATCAGTCTCATCGGGTGTGAGAGCCGGCAGTGGTGGTGATGGCAGAGGGAGAGTGTGAGTGAGCTGGCTGCACGAGAAGATGTGGCAGGTAACAAAATGTGACTTGTAAATTGAGTGTTGTTCTGCTACTCAGTTTCCTGGAAAATCATTTGTTTCCAATAATTTGTTTTATTAGCAAACAGAAAACCAAGCAGAGACAGAAGAACTCTGAGAAGAGATCCATTTACCAACAGAAGCACGCAGTTTTGGATTTGCCAGAGTTGAATCCTTTCTGGTACCAATACACATTTGCATACTCAGTCTTCTGCAGAACACCTGCTTCGTGTCTATCTGCAGCCACTTGGGCCTGTGTGACTGTATTTGAACTGCTGTCATGGTGCATCTTGCCAGCAGCAATGGGTCAAAGCAAAACCTGAAATACTGTCTGCCCTTTTCTCACTGTGACAGTCTACAGACTGTTAAAGTTGTCACCACAGTGCAAACAGCTCACTGGTGTTTTACCAGTTCTCATTTGGCATTACTGTCAGCACAGGAATATTGAGGAAAAAAGAGAAACTTGTGTGCTGGCTTTAAACCAACCTGAGTTTAAGATGCATGAAGAAAACCCATCTTCACTCTACATTCTCAACAGCAGTCCAGTAGGAAGTCTGCTGGGCACAAAGCAAAAATGATCAGGCAGCAATACAGGCTACATGCAGGCAGTATTTGGTGCTGACTTTTTCTCTGTGGTTAGTGTGTTACCTGAGGCAATGCTGGTTGTTTTCAAAGCTCAGTTGAGGGTTTTACACTGCACGCTGCATGAAAAACATTTGGAGACTGGGCAAATTGAATGCCATCCAGAAAAGTTGTTTTCATTGTTTCTGTGTCTTCTATAACCACATTTTTGTATTTGAAAGGGCATGCTACCCAGTCAACTAATTTTGGACACATTCAGAAATATATTACATTATCAGTTTCCATTCTATAGCACTGACTTGCTGGCTGGACAGCCAGAAGCTTTAAGATCCATGAGTTTGATTTGTTAGTTTTTCACTGTGTTTGGACCTGCGCAGAATTTATTGTCCAGATTGTTCCGTATGTTACTACCTCTTGCCCCTGCAAATTGATTTTCCATGCTTTTCATTGGAACCATTGAAATAGTGGCATGTATTGGTGAGGAATTAAAAATAGACTTTGGGACAGCAGGGAGTGGAAAGTAATTTTGGAAAAAAAAAGAAACTGCAAAAGCACTGAATTTTTTCAGAACTGACGTTTACTAAAATCCTATCATCACTTGGGGATCAATCGACATAAAACTCAGGGCAGATGCAGCAGCTGACATGCCTTTTAGCACCTACTTTATTCTGTCTGTCCCTTGATGATTTAAATTTATACCAATATTGTCCCCACTTTGTTTGTCTTGACTGGGCGCCTGTAGGATGTGGGGTCTGACCAGGCCAGCATGATGAATGGTGGGTTCAGGTCAAAAGGTTTTGCTCCGATTGTACAACCATTATGAAATTGAAACAGACTGCAGGCTCTGGTTCAAGCTCAACTGGGCCCTCACACAAACCAATAAGCTCTCCTCCTGGCATTTTTCCATTGCTGTGAAGTATGTGGGGCTGGGAAAGAACTTATCTACTGGTGATCTACTGTATCTGCATGTTAATTTTTAAGGGAAAAAATTTGCGGGAGAGGATAGAGATAAGAGGAAGATTAAAAAGTAGACTAAAAAAAAAGGAAGGGTGGAAAAAAAGGGAGTGGGGACAGTGAAGCAGAAAAGGGACAGAGGTCCACAGAAGGACAGACAGGCTGCAGTGTGCTACTGGCCAAAATGCAACCAAAACCAGACTCCCGAGACACACCAACAGCAAGGGGGTACCAAAAGGAGGGGAAAAGGAATGCCCTGTCTCCATTTAAGGTCCCCAACCTCTGTCTGGACCACTCCACCTGCTCAACCTGTCCCCTGTAGCAGCCACCTCTCCCCTTCACTTCTGCACCCAGCTGACCTGCACCCCGCTGCCCTTGGAAGGCTGCTATGCAGCAGGAGGGAAAAGCAACCCCCCCACCCCAGCCGAGAAGAATTAACTCCTTGTATGCTGGAAGAGAGTTCAATGNCCACCCCGCTGCCCTTGGAAGGCTGCTATGCAGCAGAAGAGTTAACTCCTTGTATGCTGGAAGAGAGTTCAATGNAAAAGCAACCCCCCCACCCCAGCCGAGAAGAATTAACTCCTTGTATGCTGGAAGAGAGTTCAATGCAGGAATACCTTAAGCAAACGTGATTTCACCAAATCCAGAACACATCTCCATGATCACCTGTTCTCTTTCAGGTTCTCATAGTCAGTCTGTGCTTGCACATTTTCACTTCAAAAAGTACAGTACAATAAGCCCTGATTTGCGTGTGTGTGATTTGAGCTCTGAATGCTATAGCAATCAGAATTAATTGCATTGATATTTGATGGCCATGGCATCAGGTCTAAGGTAAATTAAAAAAAAACAAACTTCCTACCTTCTTGTTTGAAGTTCAAAGGTTTCCTTAACAGTGTCCTGTCCAATGCATTCAGACTAGTAAATGCTTAGAAAGAAAGATTAATCAGCAAAGTTTTGTTTGTAATACTTCCTAATTCACAGCTAAAATGATGGGATAAAAAATAAGGTGAAATTTAGGCAGATAGTCTATAGTTGTGTAACTCTTCAAAATGAAGGACTGTTGTACTACAGATTATTGATTTCTATGGAAACAAGATAATGTGTCAGAGAAACTGCCCCAATATGGTTTGTGCTGCACCTCAGCTTTTCTCCTGCACCAGAGGCAAAGGTACCAGACCTGACTGTTCACTTGTATCATGGGAGGAAGAGTCATGCACAGCTCCATAGACTGTGGTGCTAGGGCTGAAATAGAAGTGCCATGGATCACCAGTGAGAGAGCCTGAGACATGGGTGAGATGTAAGTGGCTAAAATTATTAAGGATCTGGAATATATGTCATGCAAGAAGCATCTGAGAAACATGGGAATGTTCAGCCTAAAGAAGATAACATTAAGGGGAATCTTATCAATGTCTGTAAATACCTGAGAGTGCAAAGAAGGCAGAGCCAGGCTCTTTTTCGTAGTACCCAGTGAGAGGGCAAGAGGCAATGGGCACAAACTGAAGCTCAGAATTTCCATTCAAATGTAAGAAAAAGACTTTTTAACTATGTGAGTGTCTGAGAACTGAAACAGTTGTCCAAAGAGATTGACTAATGATCATCCTTGGAGATATTAAATATTTAACTGGACACAGCCTTGACCAACCTGCTCCTGCTTGTCCTGCTTTGGGCAGTCTTGCACAACATCTCTAGATGTTCCCTCCCACCTCCATCATTCTGTAATTCTAATGCAAGGGGAATTTCTTACTGAAGTATGGATTTGATTCACCAACTACAAGTGCTAACCCTTCTGTGTGAGATGCTATTTTCAACAGTACTTGAATCTCAAAAGTGCTTTGTGCTGCTGATCAGCTTAGGATGAATAGCCTCAGATATTGCCCAGAAAGGGCTTACAGATCTTACTTTCCTTTCATTTTGGTATCTAAGACTTTAAATCATGTAGCTTGGCTCTGTGAGTTTCATTGATGTAAACTGAAGATTAAAAAAAAAAAGAGGGATTTTACATTCCTGAAAATAATATGGAGGGCATCATAATGGATTTTTATTATATCTTGTAGATGAAATTTAGTGCCTACATCTTTCTTAATCTCAAAATATTATAAGAAGTTAGAAATAATGAGGCAACCTCAATATTCCTTTCAGACTTGTCCCGTTCAATATGTGACTACTTCTGACTTATTCCATAATATTTGACGGATATCAATCTCTTCCCCAAAATTTATAAGGTGTTAATGTNAAAAAGGAAGGGTGGAAAAAAAGGGAGTGGGGACAGTGAAGCAGAAAAGGGACAGAGGTCCACAGAAGGACAGACAGGCTGCAGTGTGCTACTGGCCAAAATGCAACCAAAACCAGACTCCCGAGACACACCAACAGCAAGGGGGTACCAAAAGGAGGGGAAAAGGAATGCCCTGTCTCCATTTAAGGTCCCCAACCTCTGTCTGGACCACTCCACCTGCTCAACCTGTCCCCTGTAGCAGCCACCTCTCCCCTTCACTTCTGCACCCAGCTGACCTCCACCCCGCTGCCCTTGGAAGGCTGCTATGCAGCAGAAGAGTTAACTCCTTGTATGCTGGAAGAGAGTTCAATGCAGGAATACCTTAAGCAAACGTGATTTCACCAAATCCAGAACACATCTCCATGATCACCTGTTCTCTTTCAGGTGCTCATAGTCAGTCTGTGCTTGCACATTTTCACTTCAAAAAGTACAGTACAATAAGCCCTGATTTGCGTGTGTGTGATTTGAGCTCTGAATGCTATAGCAATCAGAATTAATTGCATTGATATTTGATGGCCATGGCATCAGGTCTAAGGTAAATTAAAAAAAAACAAACTTCCTACCTTCTTGTTTGAAGTTCAAAGGTTTCCTTAACAGTGTCCTGTCCAATGCATTCAGACTAGTAAATGCTTAGAAAGAAAGATTAATCAGCAAAGTTTTGTTTGTAATACTTCCTAATTCACAGCTAAAATGATGGGATAAAAAATAAGGTGAAATTTAGGCAGATAGTCTATAGTTGTGTAACTCTTCAAAATGAAGGACTGTTGTACTACAGATTATTGATTTCTATGGAAACAAGATAATGTGTCAGAGAAACTGCCCCAATATGGTTTGTGCTGCACCTCAGCTTTTCTCCTGCACCAGAGGCAAAGGTACCAGACCTGACTGCTCACTTGTATCATGGGAGGAAGAGTCATGCACAGCTCCATAGACTGTGGTGCTAGGGCTGAAATAGAAGTGCCATGGATCACCAGTGAGAGAGCCTGAGACATGGGTGAGATGTAAGTGGCTAAAATTATTAAGGATCTGGAATATATGTCATGCAAGAAGCATCTGAGAAACATGGGAATGTTCAGCCTAAAGAAGATAACATTAAGGGGAATCTTATCAATGTCTGTAAATACCTGAGAGTGCAAAGAAGGCAGAGCCAGGCTCTTTTTCGTAGTACCCAGTGAGAGGGCAAGAGGCAATGGGCACAAACTGAAGCTCAGAATTTCCATTCAAATGTAAGAAAAAGACTTTTTAACTATGTGAGTGTCTGAGAACTGAAACAGTTGTCCAAAGAGATTGACTAATGATCATCCTTGGAGATATTAAATATTTAACTGGACACAGCCTTGACCAACCTGCTCCTGCTTGTCCTGCTTTGGGCAGTCTTGCACAACATCTCTAGATGTTCCCTCCCACCTCCATCATTCTGTAATTCTAATGCAAGGGGAATTTCTTACTGAAGTATGGATTTGATTCACCAACTACAAGTGCTAACCCTTCTGTGTGAGATGCTATTTTCAACAGTACTTGAATCTCAAAAGTGCTTTGTGCTGCTGATCAGCTTAGGATGAATAGCCTCAGATATTGCCCAGAAAGGGCTTACAGATCTTACTTTCCTTTCATTTTGGTATCTAAGACTTTAAATCATGTAGCTTGGCTCTGTGAGTTTCATTGATGTAAACTGAAGATTAAAAAAAAAAAGAGGGATTTTACATTCCTGAAAATAATATGGAGGGCATCATAATGGATTTTTATTATATCTTGTAGATGAAATTTAGTGCCTACATCTTTCTTAATCTCAAAATATTATAAGAAGTTAGAAATAATGAGGCAACCTCAATATTCCTTTCAGACTTGTCCCGTTCAATATGTGACTACTTCTGACTTATTCCATAATATTTGACGGATATCAATCTCTTCCCCAAAATTTATAAGGTGTTAATGTGGCTTTGTATTAAGATTCTATTAATAAAATATGTGTAAGGGGTTAAAAATGATGGATAGTGGCTGTAAATGACAGGTTTGAGCCATGTCTAAGTTATAAGCACATCAATAGGTGATGATACTGAATGTTATAAGAGCTACTCAATCAAGCTGTAGATCTCTTCGTCATCCATTTTTTCAAAGTTCCACTCATCAGTTATTAACCCTTTATAGAGTATCTCAAAGTAAAATTTTAATTAGAAGTAGAGTGTGTCATGAATAGAGACGTCTCTAGTATTTTAAAGACTTCGGTGTGTTTTCTTGAAGATCCCGCTGATGATTGTCTAGGTGCTACCCATGCAACCTACAGTTGGATTTAGAAGTCCTTGTCCATTCATGAGTACTGAATGTAAAGCTTCCAAAATTTTTATGGATCAAACCTAAACTTACTAAGTTACATTAAATCAGCAGGGTATAATCAGGTTCTAACACCTGAGTAAGTTCCATCTTTGTTTCTTTTCAGTTACACATCAGATTTGTTTATTCTGAGAACTGAACTTCTTCCTTACGTCCTTAAAATGCACTCTATAACATAGTGATCCTAGGTACTCTCCAGACAAGATAGTGGGTGTAAAACACAAAGACAAGACACTGATGTAAATAAGTAAATGTATCACTAACTTAGCCTGAACTCAGCCAGGCACGTCTGTTGTACTTTAAGATAGAATTTGTGAAATTTCAGTATTAGTATGCAAAATTGGTATACAGTTGTGAAGCAAGCAATGACCTGCCTAGAAGTCAGAACAACACCCTTGAATGAATGTTTTGGAATCTGTAGAGCACTTCATGTGTGTGTCTTTATTTGTTGCTTACTGAAGAGAAGTTCTTTGAAGAGGGCAAAGATTGGTTTGTTATTCATGGCCGCGTCATGCCTAGCATATGGCGTGGGCTTTGAAAAACCCCACAACTGCCAAGTACTGAGAACATAGGGACAGATCAACAGCCAGCTCACATATGCTTGAATTTTGACCAAGTAGTGTAGCTACAGGTTAACAACCTAGGAATAGCTGCCCTCGAGTCATGGAGAGAAGCTGTGGAATTGCACTCGCATGGACCTCATGAGGCTAAACAAGGACAAGTGCAAGGTCCTATACTTGAGTCAGGGCAATCTTTTATGTCAATACAGTATTCTTTATATTAGACAGCTGGACATCATTGTTGTGTTTTTGTAACAGACAATTCCCCTTTCCTTTGCCTTCCTTCACTCTCCAGAACCTTTTCTGTGTATCACACATCTGCATTCTGTAACTAACTGAAATATGACGTGGCTGATCTCATTTCAGAAGCTACGCAGGGTCAGGCCCAGTTACTACTTGAATGGGAACACTGGGGGCTGTAGGCTTATCCTGCTCTGGCAGAGGAGTTGGACTTGCATGGTCTTTGGAGGTCCCTTCCAACCTGCAACATTCTGTGATCCAAAAGACATTGAACAGGATGGTGCAGAGATCTGCTGGTGATGAGAGTATAGGCTTTAGTGCATTAAGTAAGGACTGAAGATACCTGTTAGTTTAATTCATTTTGGTTTTTCATTATTCCTTGATGTTTAGAGCCAATTAAAGTTTCGAGCCAATTTCTCAGCGGGCATGAATCAATCTAGTAAAATGAAATCAGTGAAGCTGCATTGATTCATATCCACTGAGGATCTAGTCCATTCATCGATGTCAATTGAAAAGGCATATTTGGCACAGCAGACTTTGGCATATAGGACAGAAGTATTCACCATAAAAGCATTTTCACATTATCTCTCTGACCTATGAGGATATACAGGCACTGCAAGTTTTACAGATGTGTCTGACTTGCTGGCATATGAACAAATAAACAAAGATAAGCATAGGGCTGCAAATTACAGCTCAAGTACTCTCCAGCATGACATTTTGTAGTTCTGCAATGTCTCTGAGCATTCCTGCTACCAGAAACTTAGAGGGAAGAATGATGAAGAACTAAGTCAGTCTGCCTTCATAATCTCTACATATTACTGAACTAAAAGAATTTTTCTCTTTGCTCTGCAATCCAAGAATGAATAGGCTACTAAAGCTTTGATTCATAGCAACATTAACAATTGGATAAATTTTTAGTCCGATACTGGTATGGATAAAACATCAACTTCTTTTTATGTTGGTTTAATGTATAGCCACCAATGCTTCTTGTGGCAACGAGTTAATCACAAGCCATATATTAGGCATGCCTTTTGAATTCCTGTCAGCTAATTTGTATGGTCTTCTCTTCCCCTTCGGATCTTTTCAGACTCTTCATTATTTTCATTGTGTTATAACTCTTTCACACTGATAAAAAAACCCCAGTTTGTGAGTCTTTTTTAAGCTCAGTCTTGTGCCCACTATTCTGCTCTGAAAATCTTCAGGTTCTACCATATCTCTTCTGAGATATCTGGCCTGCAACACATGTGGTCACCCAGAGATCCTTTGGCCATGGATTCTTTCAAGAACATTAACAATTTTTTGTGTTGCTTTCTATCATTAATCCTGGATCAGCATTCTGCAAGTCTGAATTTCATCTCATGCCTGCCGCTCATTTACTGTATTGATTATCTATTAAACAGCACACAATAACAGTAAGTTTTTGGATCATGCTGTGCATGTGCTTATGGATGGGATTATAAATGTAAGTTAAAGAATAATCTGGAAGCAGTATTAGGGAGAAACCACTTGCCAAATAACCTGGAAAGCAAGGAAAGGATGAAGAGCTGACGTAACAAAGCCTGTAGTCTAATATTTAAAATATCTGATTACATCAATAGCTCCCGTAATTTTTATTAATGGAGATAATTTTATGTATCTTGAAGTTGATGACAAGGAAGTTACTCCTTAAATAACAGTATGTCACTCCATTTGTGCTTTGAAATATTGTGATGAGCCAGAATAGCTATTTACCTTTATTATAGAGATTTTCTGTCCCATTTGCTTTAAGAACCAGACAGTAAGTGGATTGAAAACACTTGCTTCTTTTGCTGGCTTGTAAATGACTGGCAGTGGTCTTAGAGTTGGTCCTTCTGCCTTTTTCCAGTAAGTTAATTAAGATGATTAAATGATGCTTGTATTTAACATCTTGAAAACAAATAGAAGGATGTGGTTATTGTCACAGAACATGAAGTTAAGGTGTATAATGCACTGCCAGAGGCTGTTGAAGCCGCTAAGCATTTGCATAAACACTAAATGCATCCATGGGCTGCATGGGTACATTCATGGAAGAAAAACATATTCAAAGCTATTACAAAGACATTAGTTTTGGCTCAGGGGCTTCCTATGTTACAAATTGTGGAGGAGAAGGCTATTCTGGAAATCTGTGATGATGATTGCTCCAACTTAACTGTTTTACAGATGGCTGCAACGTCACTGCTGGAGACAGGTTATAGGGCTAGTTGGAACCTCAATGTGACCCAATACATCTGTTGTTTTGCCACCTCATCTCAATATCAATGATTTTGAGTGTTCATACTCAGGACTGCACTGAGCTGTGCAAAGGGCCCTGAACAAACACCTAGCTCACTTTGCCCAAAAGCAGGAGCAAGGGGTAGGAGAAAGGGAAGGCACTGGCAACAACAAACCCTATTGAGCTTTGTAGTAGATGACATGTCCAGCATCCTTTTTGAACTCTGCTGCTATGCTGTGTCAGAGAGCACTAATATCTGTCATTTTTCAGGCTTTCTATATTCTGCCTGATAAAACAGGATTGCATTTCCAAGTCACGTTACTGTGTCTAACATCCTATACTGATGGATAGTTATGTTTGTTGTTCTGGTGGGGTTGTGGGAAGACATACAGACTTTCATTCACAACTTGCTTTGCTGTTTGATTTATACTTCCATCCAGTCTGTTCTTTCTTACTGTATAAGGTTTTGTACTTTTAAGTACACTGTAAATAATCCCAACTAATAATTTCTTGGATTTTCAACATAAGATAAACATTTTTACAATTAGATTAGTTTTGAAAATTCCTACAGATGCAGCCATGTGAGCTCATGCTTAAAAAGCTGCTTGTGAGGATGTTAAGAGGAAAGATAAGCAACTGACAGCCACGGAGGTCAAACTCCTACAGAGTAGAGATTACTGAGGTAAAGGTTCAACATGCTACCCTCCGTATGTTAACCACTCAGCCCATGAAATCTCAACCTGGAAATGCCACTGAGGACATCCTGGAGTTTCTGTATTAATAAAAAATGGGTGAGTCTGGAACGTATTCCAATCTGGTCCCTGGCTTACTTTCTCTACTAGAACCATTTTGCATCACTGTGCAGCCCTGGCCTGACTTGTAAAGAGTCCTGTCTTAAATCAGCACTAAGAAAGGAGAGCATTTGCTGAGATGACTGTGAGAGATGCCGACAGAAATGCTTTATATTTTATGTATAGTGCAGCAGTAGGATAAAACAAAACAAACGCTTACAAACCCATCAGGAAGCAATTAGGTATCTGAAAAAAAATTACAGGAGAAAAAAAATAGCCAAAGCTCTGCATTCCACTGCATTTCTGCAAATCTTAGCAGAATACATACCCTTCCATCAGTTGTAGGCATTCTCAGTCTGGTTAACACAACAGGAATGTGACCAGTTTGTTCTGAGTGGGATGAGCATGGCTCTTCACAATGATTTTATAGAGAAAAACTTCAAAGAGTATGTGTTTGGAGTGAGATTGTATGTCTCATTGAGCCTTGCTGTAGTGCAAGTACCCACTTGGTACCAAGTCACCTGCAGTGACCTGATCCTTTTATTACACTGTACTATTCCTTCTTTAAGCAGGTCTCTTGGTGAAGCAGAGCCTTACTTTGCTTCTCTTAAAGTCGTGGTGGTGAAGGAGAAAGACATTTTGGCTATTTGCTGTCTGAAGTGGCAATGCTCGTTAGTGAGTAACTTGTGGAAAAAACATTGTCTTTATGAGCCTGCATGGGGAACAGCTACATGTTTGTGACCTGGTTCAAGGAAACCTTCACAGTGATCTTCTCATGGACATACCAAGTTGTACTTTTATGGGCCCATGTCTTCTGTTGTAAGTTTTCCTAAAACTAGCTATATTTATTCTTACAGCTATTTGAACATTGCTAATGGGTTTTGTCACACATAGGACTCAAGTGAATCATAGAATCATAGAATCATTAGGGATTGGAAGGGACCTCAAAAGATCATCTAGTCCAATCCCCCGACACAGCAGGATCACCTAGACCAAGTCACACAGGCTTGTCACCTAGACCAGTCACATCCAGGCGGGTCTTGAACATCTGCAGTGAAGGAGACTCCACAACCTCCCTGGGCAGCCTGTTCCAGTGCTCCATCACCCCCACTGGGAAGAAGTGCTAATAAAGTCATGGGGCTGGAACAGGGGATGTAAATGGAGATGCTGAGAAAGCTGGGTTTTTCAGACGCAAGACAAGAGATCTTGTTCCTCTCTGCAGCTACTAATGGAAGGCTTTCTTGAAGATGGAGCTGCGCTCCTCTCAGAGGTACACAGATAGAGTTGTTTAGGACAAGAATCAGCACCACAAATTGAAATATGGAAAATTCTGATTAGCTGTAAGGAAATACACTGGAAGTGGTTGCCCAGATGGTTTGTCAGATATCCAGATCTGATGGTCCTCAGAGCTCCATGGGGTAAATTTACAAGAAACATGATCAAAATGGTTCCAGCTCAAAGCATAAACTAGACTTCACAACCTAAACTTCTCTCTAAACTATCCTGATTCTATTATCATTATTCTATGCATGCCATGACTCCATGGATATTATGCTTTTTTAAGTGCTAAGCTTCTTGGCAGAGGTCTGGCTATGAAGTAAAAGTTCAGTTTGCTGTTCTTTCAAGAGACCATTGAGACATTATACAAATACTCATAGTGAATATCACCCAACATCTCATGGCCACAGAAATTGTACATATATATATATATATGCAAATTGTGCATATATAAATATGGAAAAGTTGTCACTAGAATACAAGTTCCTGCCTGCACATATTTGCAAAGTGATGGAATTCCTCTGGATTTTCGATTCGCAGGTGTAATCTTGGTTTTTGTTGGTTTCTGTCTGGTTTAATCTAGATGGATCTCTTGCGTGACTGCAGAGGACAAAGGAGAAATATTTATATAGACTGTGACTAAAGGCAAGAGATACTGCAAAGAAAAATATTCTGAAGTTTCCCAGCGTGGCAAGAGTTATTCTAAGTACTGTAGGAGCACATTACAATAGAAGAAAATAGCAGGACCAGAGAGGGAATGACTCACAAGCCTGGGTGTTAAGACAATATCTAAAGCGGTGTAAGTTGGTTAAACATCGTTCCTTAAAGATACAAATTACAGATCTATAGCTTTTTTAGGACAGCCTTTGTGTTTAAAATCTAATCTTACTTCCATTAATACCTGAACACATTTTTTAAAGTCGGGTAGTACTAGTTAGATATATTGGAAGTACATTTTCAGCAGTATTCTTGAACCCAGTGTTTATGAATCTGTTTTGTAACCTGGACTAGTATTCTTTAGCCAAAGAAGTGACCTTGGATTTCCATGCTTGGAAAAGGTATCATTTAGATTGAGGTAAAAACATCTCTATCCACATTGTTTTCCTTCTTGGTTGTTTTTATCCAAACACACACATTTGGTGATTCTCCGTGGCCACAGTATGAAGAGACTGTGCTGTCTGGCCAAGGAAATACTTATGAAAAATACCCCTGCCTTTTGTGTTTAGTGTGGTACTGACGTGTGTTTAAGGTACTGTAGGTTTTGTCTTCAGAGAGAGACTGTTATTTTGGAAGGTTTAACTGCAAAGGTTAAATATCCTAGTCAGAAATTCTGGGCAGAGCATAGAGACCCCCTAAAGTACATGCAGTTAAGTGGCCACGTGTCAAAGGGCAAGTATGTGAGCGCTAAAGACACTGAGACATTTTGAGCACTGAGATACAGAGGCTGACCATATGATGAGAAACTTGATAACATAGCAATGGAGCCATGTAGGAAGATAAAAAAAAAGTAGTTTTTCTAGATTACTGAGCAGATCAGCCACATAATGATGACTGAACTTCCATGGGCAGATTTTCTGGAGTGGACAGAATTTACTCTGTGTGAATAGCTTTCTGTGGGGATTCAATACAGTAACAAAAGTAACCCCAAGTACTTGCTCCTACAAGCATGAGAGGAAGAATGTTGCACTATTCTCATCAGCTTTGATCAATCCTGTTAGACTAAGCCAGTGAAATAAAAATGGAAAGTATGTTCAGATTTGATTTCTCTATATTTTCAATTCTTTTGAGGTCGCAAATTGACAGAAATGTGAAAGGAGGGAGAACTGAAGAATCATTCCCTTTATTATAATCACAGCGTATCAGGTTGGAAGGCACCTCAAAGATCATCCAGTCCAATCCTTTAAGCTAAAGAAATGCACTTTAATTGAGGTGGCCCAGCACCCTGTCAAGCTGAGCAGTCTGCAGTTAAGGAACCGACCACTTTCCCCAGAAGACAATTCCAATGTCTAATTGCACTCATGGTGAAAAGTTTTGCTATGGAACCCAATCGGAATCTCCCCAGGAGCAGTCTGTATCCATTATCTCTTGTTTTTGCTACTTGTGAAAAGGGAGTCTCCCTCTTCTTGGTAGACACCCTTTATGTACTGGTACATGGTAGTAAGGACCCCCTGTTCTCAAGGCTGAGCAAACCAAATTCTCTCAGCCTTTCTTCATATGGCAGATCTTCTAGACCTTTGATCTTCCTTGTAGCCCTTCTCTGGACAGTGTCAAGCCTGTCTTCACTTTTTTTTTTGTAGCGGAGACCAAAACTGAGCACAGTACTCAAGGTGTGGTCTGATCACCAGTGCGTAGAGTGGGATAATGACTCCTTTATCTCTGCTGGTGATGCCCTTGTTAATGCAGCCCAGCATCTTATTTGCTTTCTTTGCTGCTGCAGCACACTGTTCACTCATGTTGAGTGTTATCTATAGAGTAACTACACTTAGAACTACGATATGTGGAGAGAATGAAACAGGTGCCTTCCCTTAGGAATCAGTAGTATTATGGATGCTCTGGAATATCCAAAGTGTCTGTATGAGGCTGATGGATATGACACTCTACAGTCCCATATGGCACTTAGGTGCATTGTTTTGTCATTCAAATTCTTGTTTAGAAGTCTAACTTAAGTCGGCCATCAAGGTCTCCTCTGTAGTCAGTGTAGAGGGAGAGCCATGAGATGTTATGCAGATATGCTATTCTCTTTCCTCTCGTTACATAGGGGAGGAAACAGCCTAAATGAAATCCTGTTTCCATCTGGCTGCAGTTAAGTGAGATGAATCCTGGAGCACTGGTATGAAATGTAGTGGCCAGAAGAGAATGTCACTGCGGCTGAGTGGGGGAATCCCCCATCCCATACATCTATCTTCAGCTTTCCTCTTCTGTCTGTGTGCCTGCACCACTTGCATTGTGTCAAAGGACCTAGACTGCTTTTGTGAGTTGAGCTAATGATGTCTTTTGGACACTGTAGCTGGTGCAAAAGATGGCAGGAAGGAAGAAAGACTAGCAGCAGCAATCAAGAACAAAAGCTTGAGAAAAGTGGAAGAGGTTAATGACATTGGCTTGACAGACCAGGACCACATTTCAAATGACCAAACCAAAAGTCTTGCATAGAGTAGTCTAAAGTTAGGCCACACAGCCTGCACCTAGATAGGAAGCACACATGGACCATGACAATAAGACCTCTGTTGAGGAATTCAGAGGATACTGGAAAAACTCCCTACTTGTGAGATGCATATGAGGTAAAGCAAAGAGCTTTGGAGATGCGTGGAGGACACTGTGCCATGGAGTGTGTGGAAGAGAGCCCTGAAGTAGCTTGGAGTAACACTGTAACGTGTGGTTGGTGGACTACTTGACTCCCTTCTTTTTGCAGTTCCTGAAAAGAGATTCTACTGCACACCTTTCAGGTTGGTGTGATGGTGACTGACAGCTGACTGCAGTGTGGCAAGGGAAAATGGATGTTGGGAGTGCTCGCAGACGTGCGAGTGACTTCAGGATTGCCAGCTGAACTCAGGCCATCACTGTCCTCCTCTTCCCTTCCTTGAATGGTGCTGGGCATTCTGACCTGGATTGTCCCACATCTTGGACAGATGCTGAGTATAACTCAAATCTCCATAGATGAGATGCTCAGACTGCAAAAGTATCATACAAAAGTATCATACAAAAAAACTTTCTTTCTCTTTGCCTCATTCTTTTAGAATTAAACATAGAATAGATTAACTGCTGGAAGGGACCTTTAAATGTCATATAAGCTCCCTGCATCTTCAAATAGAAGTTGCTGAGAGTCCTGTCCAGCTTGACCTTTAACATTTCCAGGTATGGGCCATCTAGTATGGGACTCTGAATCCCAGGGTTGTGGTTCTGAGCCCCACGTGGGACAGTATATCTTGAGACAGTCTGGGTACAGCAGATACTTAAGGTTTATCCTGCTCCAGCAGTGGGGGCTTGGATTTAGATAATCTTTCAAGGTCCCTTCCAACCTGTAAGATTCTGTGATCTGTGATCTATCTGGAAACTTTGTTCTAGTGTTTCATCCTCCTCATCATAAAAACATTTCTTCCTTATATCTGGTCTAGATCTACCCTCCTTTAGTTTAAAACCATTATCCTTTGTTGTATCATGACAAAACGATTTTAGTTTACTATCAGCTTGGTGGCTTCCAACTCTTCCTGTTTATTGCCCATGTTCACATAGATGCACATCAGCTGGGCCGTCACCTTCTGTGTCACCTTCTTAGAAGAATACCCTTTAATTCCTTTGGAGTATTTCACCAATGTTTCTGTATTGGCTCCTATCACCTCAGGAGCCCCTGGCTCATCCCTGCAAGACTTTGAGCATGTTTCAGTGTAGCCAGCATATCTCAGAGCAACAAGCACACACAGCAGAGCTGGATGGTTGCATGAGTATCTGCTGCTGCAGTGCAAACTCCAGCAGCTTGACTTCACCACAGATGAAGCTGTGCTCATGGGCAGCCTTGGCACAGTTTGTCCTTCAATACACATGTACACTCCTGCTTCAGTAACTATGAAGCATAGGCTGGGGGGTGACACACAGCACTTATTACATTATTAAACAGCCCAAATGAAGTTCCTTGTTGATCATCTTGGGCTTTGCTCCTCAAAAAAATGACACATTGTGAGGCAATCTGCAAACCATATATCCAAACTGGATATTCAAGACTGAATCAGGTATAAAATTACACTTCTTCAGTCAGCCAGAGACCTCTGTGCTGGGCTCCTCCTGCACCTTTACGTAACAGGAGCCATTCTCTGCCTGGAAAATGAACGAGAGCTGACAGATCAATCAGCCAATGGGTAATAAATAGAAAAAGGGGAGAAGTATCTTTTCTGAGGTGATACAGCAGATCTGGAGCACACCTACATCTGTCTGCATTGCCTCAGAAGTTCACACACTCCTATACCCTGTTCTGATTCGGTGTTATCCTCTGCCTTAAATAATTTTTAATGCCATGTGGAGGACCAGGCAATAAAATAATTCAGTTGCCAAGGGCTCATTACATTGGTAGGATTTTGAAAAAAGCCTGTTTAGGGAAGGCGACACATACTTACTGGTGGTTTCAGGATTGCCATTCACTAGTTAGACACTGCAAAGAGAGTAGAGATCACAGTGTTTGTGGAATAATGTTTACTGTGATTGGATTGAAACGCAGCTGCATACTTGCTCTTGAAAACATAAACCAAGATGACAGTTTGAGCTAAATCTCTCCAAAAAAATTTCTATCATAATCCTTGGGAGGGCATGCTCTACAGAGATACATCTATCTTTGACACTGCTTCTGCATCAAAATAAGAACAGAGAAAGATGTGCATGTCCTGAACAGAGTAAGTGCTAATATTGTCAAGTCTTGACAGACTCACAAACCGAGCTTGTCTTTCTGAGCAGGGAACTGCAGGCCTTGCAGAAAGGCTCAGCATTATCAGAGCTTTCCTGAAGAAAGATACTCAGCTGTCCCAGGTCTACTGGAGCACTCCCGTGTCTGTAATGGACCCTGCTACAGTGTTTGGCCTTTCATGAAGACATGAAAATGTCCTCCTTTAGCCCCTGTCTGATAACTGTTTTTAAAACAGGGAATTTTCCTTTCTGTTTGGAAATCCTAAAGGATTGGTTATGTCCCTCCACAGTTTTTCCACTCATCGAGAAATACTTGCCCCTTGGTGCCCTTTTCCTTCCAAATGATCACGCAGACATAGGTTCAGTCTGACATAGTTAATTTAAAAAAATATTAAAGGGCTACAAAATCCCATTAGCTATATCATTACTGGTGGCCTGAGGGATAGAGCTTTGGCTTCAAATCCATCAGTTTTCAGATAATAATGATCATCAGCAAGTAAAGATGGACGAGGGATGTTTTATCTGCACTTCATCAGCTATATACAGGTAGTAGATCTTTTACTGAAACCACCAGATGAAGGGGATGATGGAACATGAAACTGTTTTCAGTCTCCAAGAGACAGTTTCTGTCTACGAGAAAGTGCTTGTTGACAGTAACTGGTGACAAAAAGTATTTATGAGCTACTGGACAGTAAATGACACAAAATCTCAGCAGCAAAACTGATCAGCTGGGGTTTACAAATCTGATCTCTTTTGTCAGCTTGGCAAAAGCTGAGAGACTCGCATGGACTTGGCAACTAAGGATCCTTTGGGACACCAAAGTGACCTTTGAAGTTAATAGCCTAATTCTTGCTACAACAAAAAAAATTAAATTCTTCATGTTTTGATGAATAATTTTCAGCATTGTTAATTAGACGACCTGGCCCTGGCAGAGACACAGGATACAGGAGGCTGCTTTTTTGCTTCCTGCTGACTTTTGGGGACTGATCCAAATCATATTGGAATCAATGGGTGAACTCAATAGGGCTTTGAATTAGGTCATTAAAATTAGTATCTATAAGAAAGTCACCTTATCTCTCTGAGCCTCTTTGTTTATGTCTTCACACAGGGACAGCTAATAAATACTTACAACAGGGTGTACAGAGCATTTTCAGGTGTGTCCATGAACAATATTATAGAAGGACGTATTAGTTATTCAAAATGTCCAGATCCTTTTATTCTGAAGATTATGCAATAAATATCATCGTTTGTGATGGAATTAATACCTAATATGATAGTACTTGTCAGTTAGCGGTAAAGGGATCACAAAGAGCTGCAAATAAAGCAAATTAACATATATGAAGTAAACCATTTGTGAGAACATCTAAAATCACACAAAAACTTAATGAAACATAAAGAATAATTATAAAACAAGCAGAAATGGAACTAAGTTGGGATAACCCTGTAGTTATTAATTCTCAGACTTGTAATGATTAGCAGTGATTAGTAAGTACAAAATACACAGAGACTCTTATTGTGCACTATAACGAACACAAAGGCTTAAAAAGGCATCAGATGCAATGTTAATTAATGCAGGGTGGATTCTGTCATGGATTAACTCAGCCAGCTTCGTTTAGGCAGCTCCAGGAAGGAATCTTATCTGTTCATGTCGCTATTATTTACTTTGGAAGTGGCAGGGTTTTTTCTAATATTTTATTTTATTATTTTAGGCAAATTACAACCCCCCAACCCTGTGAATCTATTTAATTGTTGCATTCCAATGAAAATGTGTTATCCATATTTATAGTAAAAGGTCTTTAGTTTCCAAAATACAATAGCAATATTAATCTGGATTCCAACCTGGCCTGAGACACAGTCCAGTGCCTGTTTCCATCATCCCAGTTTTGCACAGGAGGGAAGCATCAGCCCAGTGGCACACACCAGCAGTTTTCTATTCTGATGATGGAGAAATCTTGGTCCCAGCACGTAGGGATGAAGACCCAGCAGCCTACATGTAGGAAACATCAACCATAAAACAAGCAAGAAAAGAAAACGTAGTTCTCTTGAAACCTGTAGTAAAAGCTTGTGTTTGCTTCACAAGGAGTGATATCTTTTACAGGCTTGCAGTGTTTGTCACAAAAGCTAGGAAGTCAAGTCTCTGTTTGTAGGCTTCTCCCCTGGGCCCACAGGGCAGCTGCAGTGAGGGGAGCCTGCAGAAGAGGCTGCAGCCCTGCACAAAGGCAATTTTTCTTCCCTGGGCTAACGACCTCTAGATCTAAAGGTAATTTGATTTCCTTAGAGAATGAAAACATAGTTTATATTGTTTTAGAGAAAATGCTTTTCAGAATGACTCCTGGAACTGAAAAAGCCAGAAAAAGAGTATTTCCTCTCACCAGTAACAACCCGGAGGTCGTGCCTGTGGCAGGGCAAATAACTGTCTTTTTTTTATTTCTCATGAGAGAATTAACTGTATTTTTCACTGATGGAGCACAACTTCAACTAAGTAGCATAATTTAGTACAAAGTTTGGGCGAGTGTGTCTTTTCCCTTTGATACCAAAGTTTTATTTTTAGATTCACAGAACAGCAATCTTTAAATTACCATATTTAAACATAAAAATGTGTAAGGAGATAAACATAAAAATACTTGAAAATAGGAGGTACACCCCAAATGAGCCCATTTCTTAATGTTTTCTATTAGTGTAACTACTATACTAGCAGGCAAAAAAATCCCAGAGCACCGATTATTTGTAGCCTATGCTTATATTTGTATGAGGGTGTTTGTGTGGGGCAACCCACGTGGGCCTGAAAATGATGTGAAAAATTGTGACTTTTCACTGTCATTAATAAGGTCAAAATGTTCTTTCCTTATTTAGAAGGAAAAACAGAAAAAAAACCCTCAACACCCAAACAACACCATAAAAGTGAGGTGCAGCACGTCCAGAAGTTAATATAAGATCCGCATGTCAATCTTTCTGCGGGAAGTATTTTGAAAGCCAAAGGCAACTCAATAAAAAAGGCAGCAGAAGCAGCAACATTTCAATTAGGTGAGAAGGGAGTAGGCACTGACAGTTCATTACTGAACTGGCTCTCCCAAGTACTGCCTTTTATTTTTCACTTTGTCCTAGTTAGTTCATTAATGCTGGTCTTCAATTAGGAGCAATATTTCTATTGAGATCTTTAGCCAGTAACCTTTGCTTTTTTTCCTGCCCATTTCATAGGTACAGTCACAGAATTATAGTGTAACTTTTGAAATCTGTGGGCTGAATCACCATTAGTGTTGGTACATTAAATCACTGAGCCCCAGAGAACAAAGATATTAAGCGGTGAAGTAGCAAGAACAGGAAGAAAGAGATGGAAAAAGAGCAAATCACTGCAGAACTGACCAGTCCCTGCTCTTGTCAAATGCACCTGCCTTTCCTGCAGCTCTCTTGCCTTTAGGCATCACGTAAATGCTTAGAAGAAGTGATATCAGTCTCAGACCCTGATGAGGACCATGGCAGCAGTGATCTTTGCTTACCGTTTCTGCCTCTGCAGCAATAACTTCAAGCGTGTTTGCTGTGCAAGCTGGAGAGTCTTCACTGCCACATCCAAACTAAACAGCTTGGATGCAAAAAGTGCAACTAGTATGTTCGTCATCAAAGCTTTCTTCAGGGTATCTAGCTCCTTATAACTGCTTCAAGTCCTTTCAGTCTCTCTCTTTTACCTTTCTTTACCTTTCCATTTCTTAGCTGTTTAGATGAGAGAACAGAGCAGGGATGGGAGTCAAATAAGTAAGATAAAACACATTTCCACTCCCTAAACACCTGCTGAGTGGTGGAGTGCATCTTGTTTTAAAGTTGCTGGTTTTTGATTTCTTTTTAATCTTAAATTGTGACGCTCAAGAGGTAAAAAACAGTGCTGAGAAGATCCAAAGAAATTGCACTGACTTAAAAAACCCAAAACTGTAGCACCTAATTCCATGTTAATGAATCCTTCTCTGCATAACTTCATTCAAAAGCCTGCCAATATACTTCCAAAATAAAAAGCTTGTAAGTAACACATCTAAAAGCTTCCAGTTCCTGAAGGATATATGTATTTTGTCAAAGCAAGAAGAAATTGTTCAGTGTAATACAGAAAACCTGTCTGCTCCCTAGCCATGACAGTTTATTGCACCACAACAGGCACGTCTATATCAGGAGGCATAAGAAATAGCAGCTGTTATAAACTTGGAAATTTAGTATTTCAGAGCTGTATTATGCTAAATGGTTTACTCCTTATTGATTTACACAGTTATTAATCAGAAAAGCCAAAGCATATAATCCCACCTGATCTGCAGGTCCTTGGAAATGATGGTTAAAGCTGGCAGCTGGCTTAGCGGAAGAATGGTGCGATGAAGAAAGCGAGTGAGTAACACGTTGCATTATTCATGTAGTTCCACCAACAGAGACACAGGACTTCCATTAACTGTTGTTGCCTAAGACCACGAATCAGGATAAAAGCTACTATGAGACAAGCCTATTGCCATATTTTTCCGGGGTTTTGTGCTGTTTGTGGGGGTTTTGTTTGCTTTGATTTTGTTGTTCTAATTTTATTTTTTTCCCTTTATTTTACAATGTTTGCAACCTATGGGAAAAAAAAAAAAAATCAAGATTTTAACATTTATTTTCTGTCTGACACATGTGCGGCTCCTTCTGACTTTCCCCATGAGTTGTACAGCCAGCAGGGTGCCCAGGTACCATGAAAGGCCAATGGCATCCTGGTTTGTATCAGCAGTAGTGTGGCCAGCAGGACTAGCAATGTAATTCTGCCTCTGTATTCAGCACTGGGGAGTTCTTTCCTTGAGTACTGGGGACAGTTCTGGCCACTCACTTCTTGAAAGAGACTGAGGNGATTGTAATGTTGTTAGGTGATAGACTGGGCTTGATGATCTTAGAAGTTTTTTCTAGCCCAAATAATTCTGTGATTTATATACTGCATTTGATCACAAAAGTCTGCAACATGATAAGGAAACATAAACTGACGTGGCAAGTGCACATGATGCAAATCACCATCACAAAGTAAAAAGCTGCATATGAATAGGACTACAGCAGCACAGGTGATATCCAGCTGTATCCAGGGATTACTGTAGTATTGGCAAACAGACAACACTGACACCAGGAAGGGACCCTGTTGTTTTGTCTGTTTACTGTTTAGCTAATGTGAGCTAGACATGTGAATTCAGTCAAAGTCCACGCAGGGGCATATTCAGAGAACTGCTTGTCACAGGATTATAGAACATCAGGGATTGGAAGGGACCTCGAAAGATCATCCAGTCCAATCCCCCTGCCACAGCAGGATCACCTAGACCAAGTCACAAAAGAATATATTCAAGCAGGTTTTAAACATCTTCAGAGAAGGAGACTCCACAACCCCCCTGGGTAGCCTGTTCTAGTGCTTTGTGACCCTCACTGTGAAGAAGTTCCTTCTGATATTTATATGGAATCTCCTATGTTCCAGCTTACACGCATTTCCTCTTGTCTTATCATTAGATGACACTGAGAAGAGCCTGGCTCCTGACATCCACCCTTCACATATTTATAAACATGAATGAGGTCACTCGTCAGTCTCCTCCAAACTAGCAACCCTTCCCTGGAACAGAGTATGTGAGAAGGGAGCGATGAACTCTTTTCTAGACATGCTGCTCTGTTGCCCTACTACAGAAGGAAACTAATGGATTAATTTTGATACCTTAATGAGGTTAGTCCATATCTGAATTTACTTACTCCCCTCGCAATTCTAATGTCAATATGCCAGATGTACAGCACTGGGATCTTCAGTTATAAAATAGTGAAAACTCTAAGATACACTCATATGCTCATAAACACATCTTAATTTAAAATTTTCTACCTCTGTGTGAATGTCTAAGTAAGAGATCTGATTTTAAATGTAACTGAATTCTCTTCTGCCCTCAGTTCTTTTTTTTAAACTTTTTTTCCTCAAAAAAACTTACTTTTCACACTACAGTCTTCCTGTACAAGTTTACACTGACAAAAGGCTTATGGTATACCCCTGCCATCTCTTTCACTTCAGCAATTACAGAACATGAATACAAAATTAAGCAAATTGTACTGTGGTGGATGAAGCTGAAGTCTTTACCGAAAACAAATCCCAGTTCATTCCAGCAGCAGGCGCGTGAAACACTGGTTCTGACAGGCAGGAAATGCAGTTTAACTCGGGGCTCTATCCAAGTGACACCCCGCTCCATGTTTTTCAGGCTGCCTTATTTTACTGTGTCCAAGAAAATAGCTTTCCCTTGTACTAGTAATGTGCATCTTATGCTCCATGAATAATGCATGTTCCCTATGTAACTCTTCATTTCAGATTTTGAAGGCATCAGCTGCTCCAATTTCCTGTTTCACACCATGGTGTGGACCCGCCATGATTACAGAGTTCCTGAAGTCACTCGTTTGGACAAGGAAATAAATTCATACGAACACCTCTTCAGACTCCTGTGATGTGATTTTTTAGGATTAGCAAAATCATTACAATATTTGGGTTTTTTTTCTTTTTGGTCCAGAGAGCAGGTAGTCTAAAGCTGTGCGGCAAGATATGTGATGGTAGCACTCCTGATGTATTTGCAAAATTACTACTACATCTGGTCATTTCTGGTAGCAGATGAACAGAGCTTGGTTTGAGAACTGGATATGCAGTTTTTCACTGTGTCTTCAGGAAGTAAACTTTGCCAAGTTTATTGGAGATATTTGCCTTTTGTCTGGATTTTTACCACAATCATAATTCTCTTCTTCCTGAAACATTTTGCTTTGTGCCACTTGTCTGGCACAACGGCATCCAATTATTGCTGATTCTGCTATAGAGAACGGCAGCGACAGGGACAGGACTTGGGTCAAAGCTTCCCAGCAGCAACTTGCTCCATGCAGAGACTTTCCAGAAATGGCAGTTACTGCCGTGAATTAAACTTTCTCTGCCTTCCTCTTTACTGTGCACCATCAGTTCTGGTCAAAAAGCCTATTTATTTTTTTTCATCACTTGATGTGCTTTTTCCTGTTTATAGAGAGCTTCCCAAAGCTAGAAAATAACATCAAATACAGGAAGCAACCAGTGTAGCACTTAGAAAATGCCTTCCATGTAGAACACAATTTCTTTTTGCTTTAGATCTCTGGTATGTGATATGTGAAAACACTTCAGAGATATTGGTAGGACAGAGATGAGAAATGAGTGGGTAACAAAGACTCTTGTGCTGCTAGAGAAGGAAAATAATGTACAAAGACAGAGACAGACATGAGGGAAGAAAAAGTTGGAATTTAAAAGCAGCAAAGGTGCCAGAAAGACTGAAAGACTAGCTACAAATGATGGGGAAACACAAAGAACAGAAATAGTGCTTAACATTAATCAGGGTCTAAAGTGAGCAGGAAAGCTTTAGGGTGGCAGTTTGAAAGGGAATCAGTGGTATGGAGCAGGTCAGAGAGAAGAAAAGGTTCCCAGAGGGTGCAACAGCATACCTAGGAAACAAACCCTGTCTAGTGGAGCCTCCCACAGCAGGTGGAGGGGGTGAATTGGAACAGCTTGAGCTGGAGGGATGGAGCACAAGGCCAGGTGGGGTGGATGATGTAAAGCATCACTGGACTGAGCCACACAGGTCAGGGTAAGTCTAAGGTAAATCAAGTATATTGTTAAAGCAACACATATGCACTTCTAAATTAACACCCCAGACTTCACAGAATCACAGAACCTTAGGGATTGGAAGGGAGCTCACTATAATGCTAATGATAATGTTAGTGTGCCCTGTCTGAGACTCCTTCGTTGAGCTTGTGGAACAGATAATTATTTTAGAAGGCAGGGTCAGGGGTGAACTTTGTCAGGCTCACGGTGGAGGAACCCCAAACTGATAAACAACCCAAATGATTCCTTGTGTTATTCTCACAACATGGGCATCTGTGACATGATTGCTCTTTTAATTTCCTGGACTGTGAATGATCATATTTAAACCTTCTACATCTCATGCAATAAAGGACATTTCATCCGTAACATGCAACTATACATTTAGGCTGGGTCATGCCCGAGGTTAGTACATCTAGAATAGACCATCTGAGCTTTAATAAAGCTGCAGCTTTTATCTGAAAAGGAAAAAATGATAAATCGAAGTTTCTGCAAAGCTACTCTGAACAGAGGACAACCCTGCTTTGGTAAAACATAAGAAAACATGGAGAACAAGAAGACTGAACACAAACCATTTTTAAAATGTTAGGTTAAAGAATAGAAACCTGAATTTTAGAGAAACTATCGCAATTATTTTTGCACATAAAGGTTATCTTTAGTTCTGGTCTTAAGATTGTTTTGGTCTCAGTCTAACAAAGCCAGTAAAGCATCTAAAAAATGTCCCACCAGGAGACGTGACTAAGATCTCATCTGGATTAAACAAATACTTAGAGGCTGTACTGGATCTTTGCAGAAAATTGATCTAGTTGCTAAGGTGATGTTTGTCCCAGTAAACAAATTGGTGAGGGACTATTTCTTTGGCTTGCTGAGGAATAGCATGGCACAGCTTTCAGCTAGTGTGCCTGTGTCTGATCTTGTTTTTCACTCAAATCTAGCAGCTGTCCACCAAGTGGGGGCCTGGAACTGTTCTCACAGAATCACAGAGTTGTTTGGGCTGGAAAAGACCTCTTAGATCATTAAGTTCAGCCCATAACCTAACATCACCACAACCTAGACCAGGCCACTAAGTGCCACATCCAGTCTTTTCTTGAACACTGTCATAGATGGGGACTCCACCACCTCTCTGGACAGTCCATTCCAGTGTCTGATCACCCTTTCCATAAAAAAGGGCTTCCTAACAGCCAACCTAACTCTTACCCTAGCACAGCTTCAGGCACTGACCTCTTGTCCTATCATTAGCTGCCTGGGAGAAGAGCCTGATCCCCACCTGTCTACAACTTCCCTTCAGGTAGTTGTAGAGAGGGAGAGCATCCCCCCTGAGTCTCCTCTTCTCCAGGCTAAACAACCTGAGCTCCCTCAGCCTCTTCTTATCAGAGTTTCCCTCCAGTCCTTTCCCCAGGCTCATTGCTCTCCTCTGGACCTGCTCCAGTCCCTCAGTCTCTTTCCAGAAGCGAGTGGCCCAGAACTGTCCCCAGTACTCGAGGGGAGACCTCCCCAGTGCTGAGTTCAGGGTCAGAATTATGTTCCTAGTCTTTCTGGCCATGCATCCTTGCATCCTGATGGGTGAAAGCATGGGCATGGCATGTCTGGAGCTCTACCAGGGCTGTGCTGATGACTGCTGTGTGCCTGGACATCAGGCTTCACTTACAAGCTCTTTAGTTTAATGCTGTTATTATCTCCTTTTAGATTTTTCAACGACCACTTACTGTAAAAACCTGAAATGATACAAAATGGGATGTATCACTTTTAGTATTTCCTAGTTTAAGGTTCCCTCACTGTGAAAAAGGACTGCATCTCTGACAAATGCCTGCCTTGCATACCATTTGCAGATATCCTGACACGTATGGCAGGTTCATCTAAGATACACAGGTAGCATAACTGGGTATATTGAGATACAGAAGATGATGCAAGTGAGTGTAATGTCACCTGGATTCAATTTCCATCACTGCAAGAAAAGAAGATAGAAATTGGAAGAGTCTTTAAAAACCTCAAATAAACAAATCCTTCAAGTCATAGGGAATACATCTCAATAATAAACCTGTTGGCAGGTAAAATGCTGTCATATAAAGAAGAGCTCTCTGGCTCAATAGGAAGTATTTGCAGCCTGAACTCTGCCTTACAATAAAGAGAATATATGCTGGCTACAAGCAGAAGCACTATGTAGTAACACAACCCTACTACGTTTCAAAGCTGTTTTTACTGAGCTCTGGCCACTTATCTAATTCATTCTCTTCAACAGGCTTATCAAAAATAACTTTATGTTTATTTAAGAAAGAAAAACCAAACTAGCCAACAACAAAAAAAAAAAAAACCCAAAGAAAGCATCTGACTGTCTCCAAGATTATGAATTTCATTTCTTTTAACTCATCTTACTTGATGGAAACAAATGGCAGTAAGTTTTGGAGGAAATAACAGACAGACGTCTATAAAAGGTTAAATGAAATCATATGTGAACACTAAAGGAGGTATCATGTATTGGGAAAGACAGGTAGTGCTTTCAGGGTGGTGCTGCTGAATTTGATTTAAAAGTCACTTAAACTAGAGTGGCAAGCGATATGTGGAAGTATTTTAAAATTAAAATTCTGGTAAAGCCTGATGGAGCAAGATTATCTCACATTTTATATAAAAGGTCTTGTTCTGTGCTTATTGGCTTTTGTTTTCATTAAAGAAATGCAATATGGAAGAAGAAAAGGACAATCAAAACCAATAAAAACGTGTGTGATGCTATTGACTCCAGTAGGAGATGGACTTAGCCAGTATTGTCTGTCCTGGCACAGGTACTCAGCTTGGGTTTCATCTCACATAGCTTTGAGATGAGTTTTAACTTCCTAAACACAGGTCACTAGGCTGATTTTCAATGTTTAAGGATTACAGGGAATTCACATGGAGCCACCAGAAATGACAGTGTACCTTTGCACACCTTTCTGGAATGGCAGCTGGAGGCCTGCTGAAATACCCTGCCACATACCAAGGGTTGCTAGATGCCTACTTGTAGGCAACCAGATTCTCCAAGGTCTGTCTACAATCACTGTAAGGGTGATTCCAACTCCCAATTCAGACTCTTGCATTTTGATGTGTACAGTTAGGTGTGATCAGGTGTATTAGTAGTTATCAGTAGTAGCTGTGAGTACTACTACTTGTAGTAATAGCAGTACTCACAGGGTTAGCTGGAGCTACTGTCCCTACTGCCAGAACTATCTTCTCATTTCTAATCCAGAACAAGTTTTCCTAGCAGAAATCATACTTGGGACTGAAGTTCAGAGATGACAAAAGCACCTGCATTTTGTCACTGACCAGCAGGGGAAGTTACATCTTGTGATTGTCAATTTCAATTGTTTTTACAGCCTTCCTCATCCAGTAAGAGCTGAGAAACTTACCTGGTTCAGTCCAGAAAAATGGTGATTTGTTTTTGATGTTAGGATCCATCGCTGCAGTTCCAAATGAGCTAGATGGAGGGAAGACTTAGCACAGAATCTAGATTCTGTTGCCTGAACATGGGCATGTAGTAACAACTTAGGAGCTGTGGTTCTGCCCAGCAGCCCAAAGCCTACAATGAAGCTTTGACTGAACCTCGTGTTGCCAAGCTTTGCCATCAGAGTTTTGGACTGGGGAATAAAGAGATCTGCTATTTCATCTTCAGTCTGGAAAGGGGTAAATTGCCATTGAAGGCATACAGCTGTTAACAATTCCATATCATTTAGAAACTAATAGCAGCTAGTGCCTTGGAAGAATTTCCATATAGTTATTTACAAATCAGCTATCTACAGCAAGATATGCGTGTGACTATAATACAAAAATGCACTTAGTAGTCTGAGAACATTCCAGACAAACATTTTGAAGGGTTTGTGTGTGCTGAATTCCCACTGTTTTCAGTGAGAATTAGCCATCTAATCTCCTCCAAGCCTGGCTTGCTGTCCCAGGCTTTCAAGCATATTCCCTTCATATCAATTGCAGTTTTGATACTCGTGTCTTCAGTTCTGTGCAAATGTGGCTGCAAAGCAGGAGCCAAACCCCTCTATCCAGCTCTGAAGGACACTGGCATAGAAAGTGAAGCAGATATTTTACCTCCTGGCGATGCATATGGATATTTCCTGCATGTTTGGGAGCAAACAGGCACCGAGGATAGCAGGGTGGTTGTGTTTCCGGGGCAGGTGGGCTTGGGTGTCAGCCGGATAGGTAGGCAGGGCTGTCTCTACTGACTGATGTGGGAGAACAAGAATGATGCTAAATGGCTTTGGGTGGCAGCTTCCCTTGGCCAGATTTACAGAGGGATTTTAATGTCAAAGGATATCTGGAGAGCTGGAGTTAACAAAAAGTTTCTTAATTTAGGTAAATTCCTTGTTAGGAATGTGTTGCCCTGCACCTGCATGCGTATAAATCACAGACTTGCTGGCAAAAGGGAACTGTGCACTATGAGACGTTCACACTTCAGACCATGATGGTTTTCTGCTCTGAAGCAAAATCAAGATATGAACTTTGCTATAAAATAAAGTTGCCAGCATATTTAATTTCAATCAGTTAAAAATGTTTTCCATGTTCTAGCATAAGAAGACAAACACGGCGTACAATATTCATTATGATATAAATATATGCAAAAATGATGTTAAATTAAATGCAATATGAAAGTTGAAGTAAGATCCAAAGTATTTCCACTATAACAAACTTCTTAGGATATTAGAAACATTCTCTTGCTTTGTCTCACAAAAAGATAACCAAATTCTGAATGTTTTCATCTAATATAATGATACACATGTAATCACCCTTGCTAATGGAAAATCTGTTCTGCTGGAATAACCTGATCAGTCCCAGTGAAGACACTCGGCCTGGTCCTGTGAACGCTTACTCTCCCTATCCTAGCAGTCCTCTCATACCTGTGTTGAGGCCACACTATATTCTTTGTCATTTTAAACTATGTTTTCAGTCTATCTTTTTCCTCCCACTTGTAACATTATCTAAAGGATAAGTTTTTCTATGCTTGTGGTTTACAAGATGAATTAGCGTTAGCTGGGCTAGAGGAAAAAGGAAGAATTTTTTGTATGTTTAGCAATTTTTGTATGTTTAGCAATACTTCCCTTCTTTTTGTCTTAGAAGCAGTTGGAAAATGGATCTGCTATTTATTTTTTAATCATGCACACCCACAGCTGTGTAAAAGAGGTGATTGCTCACCACTGTCGCCGGGTAATGTCACAGTGTGCTGCTCCTACTGTTCAGCAACGGGAAGAGCTTCCTAATGAACCTGACATCGCCAGAAACCATACTGGTTTCAGATAGTCCAGAAGCATTGTTTAATATCACCAGGGGATTAGCTGCCTTCAAAATGTATTGTTTTGTTTTCTGGACTTTCTTTCTTCAAAGGCCGTGGTGTGATACATGCCATCATTAAGACTGTGTGACATATGCATGGTGAGCTTTCAAATCAGGAATCTCTTCTCTGTTAATTGTGCAGTGGTTATTATTTTTTCCACTGGGATGCATTCCTTCAGCAGATAGAAAATAGTTGCTCATGACCCTCTTCTGGCTTTCTCCCGATTTCTTCTTGTTCTTTTTGTTTCCCTTGCTTATTATTATTTGTAAGGAGATGGTTAGCACACAGCAATGCCAGAAGAGAAGGGATTTGAGAGGATTATGACAGATGTAAAGGCCCTAACATGTGGTCCAAAGATTTAGATGGAATATGTCTAGATGGAAAAGGTCACCAGGGAAAGCCAGGAGTTCTCTTTGAGGTACGTAATGTCCAAAGCTTTGCAGCTGAATTATCTTAGCCTTATTCCTTGTCTGGGGTAAATCCTACTGTGTGTCAGCCTCAGTTTCCCCCTCCTGCTCTAGCCACCATGCCTTGCTGAAAGTAAAAGGAGCAGGCTATAACACAGGTTTTGTTTATAAACATTAAAAGCCCTTTTTAATGTCTTACTTACTTCCATTTCCTTTTGTCCTATGTAACAAGATGCCATATCTGTGACTATAAAAGACCTAATGTGCTTGGAGGAGCAGCCTCATTAAAGCAGCTGCTCAGATGCTGGACTATGTCTGGCTCATAGTCAATGCGGCGCTCAAGCACAGCCAATGTGGGGACTGTGAGCAGCCTCTCTGAAGATGCAGCCAAACATGTTTTAAAACCTGGATCTGTCTCACTCAGCAATCCTTCCACACACATGGGTAGGTACATGAGTATGAAAATGCTGTTTTGGTCAATAACCCTTTGTTGCCTTAAATAAAATGTGCTAATTCAGGTTAAATTAAGCAAATAATTTGACCTCTGAAAATGGAGTCAATAAAGTGGATTTTCAAAAAGATATTCTAAATGAAACTAGCTTCTAAACCCTGTTTAGATATGATGTCTTTGTAAGTTTAAATTGGAAAAAAACCCAAACCAACCCAAATTTAGAAATAAACACTGGAAAATGAACCAAAAGCTTCAGAGCTGACTGAGACATTTAATTGGTCGAAATTATATTAATCTTTTTTTAAAGAGTAGAAGGACTGAGACAAAAAAGAGAATCTATTAATTCAACCTGATTGATTGATTTTTCTGGGTTTTTTTTTCTTTTTATGCTTGGCTACTGTATTAAAAATTCATTTATTCCCACAAACCATAAAGGCTTGCTAAACCTGAAGCTAAATTACTGTAATTGCTAACTGCCTCAGATCTTGGAAGGAAGAGCTGGTATCCGGAAAGAAAATCTATAATTTACAGACAGTACAAAAATGACCACATGGTGCAGACTAGAAAGATAAGAAAAAACCAAATTTATTGCTAGTGCATACACTTACAATTCTATGAGTGGCCCCATACAGTGGCCTTTCCTGCTTCTGCATTTTGTGAAGTGAAACAGGCAGCTGTTTTGTTGCAGTTTTATTTTCAGTTACAACCTTTTCATCTATTACTGAACCTGTTCTTCCAGTGGCTTGAAAAATGAGTTGGGATGATCTGAGATTAGAGATGGTCTGGATATTTTTCAGCCTTTCAGACGTCCCTCACATTTGATGAGGGAATGAGGATCGTGGGATCTTTTGGGGGGCCACAGAATCACAGAACATTAGGGACTGAAAGGGACCTCAAATGATCATCTAGTCTAATCCCCTTGCCAGAGCAGGATGGAAACAAGCGAGCTGATGAAGAAGCAAATAGCTAGCAATTAGAAATCCATCGATGTTGTATCTCTCCTGGAAGGCTCAAGGTGCAAGGTACACAACAGCGATGCTACTACAGTCCAAGTGTGATGATCAGGCTACTGTTTATCAGCGCGTGGACCCTGGACATCTTCTCCAGGATGCTGAGCAAGTATTGCCTTTTGAGTGTACTGCTACCAGGAGCCTTCATCGCTCACTAACATTTGCAGCCCTTTCAAGTTAAACCTTTTCCTCCAAAATGGTGCAAATATAACCCTTAGCCAGTGGGTAGTCCCTGGCATCCAGGGTCTAGAGTGGCTGCTGGAGAAAGAAGACTTCCATATTGAGGACGGGGACCACTGATGTTTGTTTCTGTTGGGGCAGAGCTTCAGGCTAAGCCTCAGGTAGGTTACAGAATGCTCAAATTTTTCTATCACTTGGCCTGTTCTTTTAGTTGTGTTTTGGCTTTGACTTTTTATGTCTCTGTCTGTATTCTACTGGCTCTAACAGCTGGCCCAGGTATGCCTGATGGCAACAGTTGCATTAACAACCATTTTAATGTGGAAAATGCTGGGGTGGGTGGTACATTTAATTTATGTGCTTTTCCAGTTCTGGGAACTGAGAAGTCAGGCTTCCTTGCTGATAAGAGCTATGGAAGCCAATAATAAAGAGGGAAGAGCAATACAGGGCATGACCCAGTCTTTTGTGAAATAAAAGAATCCAAAGGAAACAGCAAAATGAAAACATGACCTCACCACACACCTGTTCCATTTGTCCCTTCTGGCAACATATCCCTGGAGGCTCACTGAGCGTGGAACGGCTGAGGAGTCCACCATACCCCAGTGGCCTGAAAAAACATTTACTCTGAAGAGATACTCAATGCTTTTAGAGGAAATCAATGTGTTCTAGTGGCATCTGTCTGGAAATCCTCTATCAAATGATCAGAACCTGTTGTTCCACTGTTGTGAAGGTACAAGCGAAACAGAGGCTCTTCTTTTCACTAAGTTTTAATAACTATACTGCAATGTATTAACTGCCCTGGACTAAGAGCCAAGTGGACTACTAATTTTATAAAATATTACAGGATACTTGGTGGAGGCTAAAGGGAGAAAAATGAAAACCACTCTAATTTAAACCAGATTAATGAAGTATTTTGGGCTGCATATGTGGTATTTTGCCCCTTGTTTCTGTCTTGGTTTCCTCTGGTGCACTGTGAGCTGCAGGTCTCCTAGTCAAGGCTTGGTCCCTTGCATTAGCTGCTGTACAAATACAAGATAGTCTGCTCACAGTATAAAGAAATAAAATAATCCATCAGCATTCCCATCTTGGAGACAGGGAGCTGAGGCAGCAAGAGATTAAGTGGAACATCTGACGTCATGACAGAGATCTTTGGCAGCACTGTCAGCAGGACTCATATCTTTTCTGTTCTAGCCTAGTGTAGCTAACGATGGGGTCCATCCATCATCTTCCGAACACAGCTCCAACTTTATCTATCAGTCCAATGCAGTATGTGGAATTTCTTCCCTTGTGCTATTTACAGAATCCGAAAATTAAAACACCATTGGAAAAAACTTCTATGCCACACTCCTTCACTTCTCATTTTATGGATATCTGCCTTCTATTTTGGAATTAAATTTTTTCCCCTCCAAACTCACTACTGCCTAGACCAAGAATATGCCACATAGGCAAGTCTGCTCAGAAAAGAAGTATCTTTTTTTGTTTCATACGGGTAGCTGAGATAATGGTACAGACCATGAGGTACCATCATGGTTATAGCAAGCCCCACTACAAAGAAATTATACCTATTTAGTTGAATCCATGCTTACAATCTTTTGCCTCCAAAACCCTGGGGGCAGAATCTCAAGACCATTCTCTGTTATTGCAGTTTGTGTATTTTCTTGCTTCTGCTTTTATAGGTTCAACACCCTGGCTGTTCTGGGTGCAGAAGGAAAGAAGTTGACAGAAATCTGGGAGATGAGCTGTGCTGCTATGCACTAGACAAGTGTCTGCTACCACAATGGCATCTATGGAGTGGTTTTCAGTCCTTCCCACTATGAAAAAGTGGCATTTTGTCTACAGAAGCACTACCTAGTATTTCTTAACTTTAGTTATTCTGGTGAAATGACTGATGCTTGGAGAGATAAAGGGAAAAAAGAGATAACAACAACTAATCAATTCCACTCTCTTTCCTAAAGGTTTTGTAAACTCTAAGAGCTGACTGTTTTTATTTAGTGGTGATCAGCCTGTTACTTCTGACAATCCCTCTAAAATGACAATACAGACTTCAGGCATTTTTAACAAATCATTTCAGTGCAGATCACAGTTTGAAACTTGGTTTTGTTATGTCTTTGTTACTAAAGGCCAAATACTCGTTCTGGTGTTACATAAACCAACTAAATGAGAAGAGTAACATCCATCCCTGCAAAGCTTGGGGTTTGTTCAAGACTCTGCTATGGGACTTGCAGCAGGGCATTCATACTGTGACCTGGTTTCAGAGACATTCTGAGAGGGACACTGAAACCAGGACTACAGGCTGAGCTCTGTCACCTGCATTGTTTAAGTGCTGTGTTTTCAGAATGGCTCTTGGCATGTTTTTTGCTCACGTCAAAATTCTGGTTCCCTAACAAACTCCTATTATTCAGGAGCATACACAGGCAAAGCACTATTCCAAAGAGACAACGTACATGCAGCCAGTATGTTCTGTAGGGCAAAAGAGTACAGTATTGTAGAAATGCACAGTGCACTGCACGTGGGCCTCCGTGCCAAGAAACAGTCTGATATTCAATTAATGTTGTGTTGGCATCAGCATTTCCATACAGATCAGAACCCTGTTTCTGCACTGAATCTCTCTGGCCATGCTTTGGTTCACATAATAGGGAAAGCTTGGAGAACCTGACCTTGGCATCTCTTCCATCCCTGCCTGCTTCTCCTTGCTCATCCACATCCAGTCTGGGGCTCCATACTCAGGTTGATCACACTTTCCTGGGTGGTGCCATGGACACACTACCATGTGTAGTAATTGAGGCCAAAAGTGTAGATCCACCTAAGGAACTACCAAGGATAAGGCAGTTAGCAACATGCCTCTACCAAGAAGGAGACCAACTGCACGGCCACATCAGCAGGGCCCACCCCACAGTCCGCAAATGTGGCCGAGATGGTTCCATGACCCTCCCCTCTCTCTTTCCTTCTGTCTCAGCTCTAGGGACAAAAAGAGGAATCCCTCTGTGGTGGTGGTGGGGTTAATGGTAGAACTGCACTAAGATCTTGCTTCTCTGATCCGTGCGCAGCCGCCTCTGCCGAGCCGGGGTCACCACTACTGAGCCGGGGTTGGTGCTGGGCCAGGCCCGGCCGCAACAGGCCCGTCTTTTCCCCTCAACCCTGGAAGTGTGGGGAGCAGCCCCTTGCTGGGCTAGAAGCCCTCAGCAAAGAGGCAGGGCTAAGATCAGTTGCCCTTTTTATCTTCTCGCCTAGATGAGGCCCCTTAAGGGGAGGTACTTGGAACAGTGTCACCTTCCCCCAGGACAGGTCACTGTAGGGGGTGTCCTCTTAAAGCAACATGGCTTTTTCTTCATGAAAGCACAAATCTATATGTCTGAAAACTCAAGTGATTTTCAAACTGCAACATGTGTGTTGCCAAATCAGAAAAAAGCCTGTGTACTGAAGGAGCAAACAAACACATAAACCAGTGTGAGCAACGTATCTTGAACTTCGAATCATTGTATCAGAAGAAGAATTGTTAGTAACTGTATCTCTCCATCAGATACACCAGTCTAGAAACATACTGCTGGTGATACTTGGACACTGGACCTAGTGATATATTTGCAGACAGCTCAAAAAAGAAAAGCAGGTGGCCAGTTCTTGGAAAATTCTTGGAAACAATTATTGTAAAGGATTCTGAATAAATCATTAGCGCCTGTTCATCACAGGACATGGCTGAGGACAAGTTACGCTGATCAAAACGAGTAAGATTGAGGGGAAATCAGTGCCTCAGTGGAGCTGACAATTCTACTGTCTTGAAGGACAAGGAGGCAGACTGAGGGATCTTACGTGTGGGTCTCCTATGTGACCTGCTGTGTACAGCATTGCAGAGAATGCAAGCGAGCTGGTAGTCCCACTTGTCTCCTTACTCTCCAACAAAGTGCTCATGGAAACAGTGAACTCTGCCCTCATTTAACACACAGTAGGCTTCAGTGAAAGACTGTGTATCTGTCTTGACATTCTCTTTCCTCAGAGCACCTGTGAATTAGCCAAGTGATCCAACTCCTTCTGTGAGATAGTGTCAACATGTTCTACTCCAGTCCAGAGCAGTTACTGGTCTCATTAGGTGATTGTCACTAAGCAAGGGAGACTGAAAAACTTCGCATGAAGAACTGCAGCTTCTCCATCTTTATTCTCCAAGACATGATACAATTTAAACTGCTTTCTGCTCTTCTTTGCAGCCTGTGAATGCATGTAAAAATCTGACCAATTTGATGCATCCTCTATTCCCGGCTTTTTCTTGCCACAAACAGCTGCTAACCTGACCCTCCAGGCTGTTAACTCTAATGTTTGTATCAAACTCAGCTCTGAGGAAAAGTGGAGATAATCCCCAAGTGGCTGCCATTCTGATGGGATTTCAAGACACCTGCTCCCAGGACTGAAGCTGAATTGCAGGACTTTAACTGAGAGCTGTGCAGCTTTATCAGGGGAATATTTCTTGTTGGAAAGAAGAGGTGCAGGATCGTGTCTGAAGGTACCGTGTTGCCTGCTGAACCACAGGCCAAACATTTCCCATGGAAATTCAACCCTTTTTCAGTTCTTAGAGATGTAGTGCAGGCTAGGACGGTGGCAAGGGAAGACCTTGAAAGTCGTGAGGGATGGATGGAGTGTTTCCTTATCTACAGAAACAAGTGAAAAAGCCAGAGGATTAAGATATGTAAGGCTGTTTTTGGCAAAGGCCACAATGCTGCCACACGTAAGCAAAACCAGCAACTGGCAGATGAAATACACAAATGCACCATGACTGTGATAAAGCTGAGAGATTTGTGAAAGCTTAGTATGTCTTATGCTCTTGTTCATCACACCCTGCTTATTTAAGCAGCATCAAATGTAAACACCAAAAACCCAGATGACATGTTATTTTGGATATTAGTTCAACCTGTTTATCCTATTATTACCACGACATTTGCAAACGTTATCTTTGGGTACCAGAGCATGGATGAATAACTATGAGTGATATTTCAGAGCTGTCCTATCACTAATGAAATCCACACTCATAATTAGTTCAATCCAAAGAATACAAACTTTCCTTATTAGACATTTACTTTTTAGTCATGATTTATAGCGTACTTACTGATGGAGGAGTTGAAAGATTGGGAGTTGAAAGATTAGATTGCTGAATGCCTGAAGTGATCACACAGACAGTGGAAACATCATCTTCTTAATCAATCACCTTGTTAGTTATTTATCTGGCTTTGCTCCTAAGAGTTCACCGGACAAAGGGGTCATTACTCAAGAAAGAAAAATAAATTTAAAATATAAAATAAATTAAAAAATAGGTTTTTTTAAAAATAACAAAATACACACAACCCCCTCCGAAGCAAACCAGAAAGAAGAAACTGTTCATTATTATTTTCTAACTATGCATTCACGAATTGTCCCAGGTACTTATGCAATGTGAATGACATTATTTGTATTTCTCCAAGAATCTCTAATCGGGTTCTGTACTGATGAATGCCTTTGTTTGGGAGGTAAGCAAGTCTGTGAATTAACCTCTCTAACACTTCTCTTTCCCTCTCTGCTGCTCAGTGTGCACATAATCCTGGGAACTGTTAATCTTGGATTCAATTGTCCATTGTCTGAACAAAAGACCAGACATCACTTAAGGCTCTAGCAGTGGACTGGCTATTTACAGTATATCAGAAGTCCTTCGGGCTTTCATTTCAGGTTTCACTGGGGATTTGCAGTGCCCTTTCTGCGATGCTGGATATGCTTTTCTCAAATTCCTAAATCTATTTAACTACCTAGGACATTAATGCTCAACCTGAAACAATGAAATTATACAAACAATGTTTTCTGTAAAAGCCTTCTTAGTGCAGTGTGTTAAGATTCCTTTTGGCCTTTTATATCCTTATATAGGTTATAGAGGGATGTGTTTTTTTATCCAGAACCCAGTGCTTTCCAAGTTATTTCCGAATGAAGACCTCCATGCGAGGCCTGTTTTGTCTGAAATCCTATTCACTCTTTTCATTCAGGTTTTCTTCCATAAATTTAATCAACAGCCCTGTAACTTTCTCCTTATTTTCTTAGGTATGATGAGAGTGAACAGCTGGTTCATTTCATGGACTTTGCAGGCAGTGCTTAGTTTCTTACTTTCCACATCTTCAACCCCCACCTCCCACCTCCCTGTATTTTTCAGACGGTCCCTGGCTCTCTTTGTCTGGCTACTGTCTGACATGTCAGCTTACACTGTTCCAGCTCCCAGCTGTTCTTTCCTTTCATGCTATGGATTGTTCTTTGCATTATAGTCAAACATGGGTTTTTATTTCCAGAGGGATAATCTGTTTCCACAGCAACCTGTAAAATGGAGAAATCTGATCCCAGAACTTTTCTCTAAAACTTTAAAATTTGTATATAAACACACATGTATATGAAATGGAAGCTGTTTGGAGCACTCAGAAATCAGTATGTTCTCAAACTGCTTAAGCTACACCATCATATTTCTGATTCTCATTATAGATATTGGCAGAAAATTACTGGGAATATTTTCTGTCAAATATGGTTGCTGTTGCAAAACTGGGTATGTTAAACTACATTATTGGGATCCCTCTGTTTACTCAGTGTCAGACATTTCTGCTTAAATTTTGCCAGTTAACCATTAATTGTCATTGTCACCACTGTAAACTTGGTTGGAACCAAGTGACTGAGCTGATATTTCTCTGCTCAAGATGGAAATGTTCTGGAATCTAAATGAAATACTGCTATGTAAGAAAAGAAAGATCAAACCTTTCCCTTTTGAAAAGCCATCCTTTCTAGCTACTGCAAATTAGCAACACATGAACACTCTTTCCTGCTGATGTGCTGAAACAAACAGCATAGTGGTCTTGGTCTTCTATTAGTGTGAGCAATTGTATGTGAAGTTGAACACGCTAAATGAATCAACCTTCATGAGGCGTCTTACAAGATGTGATGGACATACCTCCTCACCTGGAACTTCAGATACAGCACAATTTTTTATTCTAATCTGAAACCACTGATGCCCAGGGACATTTGGGCAGCTGTCTTGGTTTTACCAACACATACAAGGCCTCCCAAGATGGATGCCATAAATCCATGGTCATCATCATGCAATGGCAGTTATTTAACAGGCAAATTGAGAATCCATCAAAGAATCCATCAAAGTCTGCCCTCTCTTTATAACCTGGTGCTTAACTCCCAAGTAGACAAGATGTCTCTTAAGAGGTTAGGCCAAAGTTTGATTCATTACTTACTTAAGAATCAGCTTCATTTTGTTAAAATCAGGACAGTGATTCTGGGCTGGGTCCAAGAATGGTAAAAAGTCAGTGAGTTCAGGATGTTCAGGGTATAGTGAGAGCTTCTCTTTGTGTATTTTTTCACCAAATGCAGAGCATTATGCATAAATGTATATTAGTAAAGCCTCTGAATGAAAGATGAGTTACATCAAGTCTTCTGGATATAAAAGTGTTTTTAAGAACCATGTCAAATAAGCCAATACTGGAGTATCCCTGAGGCATCAGTTGACTTGAAATACACCTCTTCTGTCATTAAAGAGGAGTTTAGCTCCTCATTGAATTGCAATTTTAACCAGTAAATGGTATAGGAATAAACTATAAAGATTTCCATCAAAATACTGCTTAAATGAGAGGCCTGATACCCTTATGCCACTAATAAGAAAAATCCCAAATCAGAGATTGCCAACATAATGATTCCTGGTCACTGTGTATGTGTTTATGCTCTTGTTCACTATTCCTATTCACTACTATTTCAGATACCCCAGCGATAATCTGTGCACCCTTGTGTAATCACATACAAAGCCACTTGCTAATGATACAGGCTTCCAATCTTCTCTGGATGTGAAAGTTCCCACAGTCTATGGTTTTGGAAGAGCCTTAGCAAGACTCCGAAACACAGCAGTGGAGCTACACTCAAGAAAAAATTGATTTACAGGTATTCCCGGAGGATATAAGCACAGCTTGGTTTGTCCGCTGCTTTTAACTCCTCTCTTCATTCCGCTTTATCTTCCACTAAAAAGTAAAATTCACTCCTTCTTTAATCTTTTCTTATTTCTTTTTACTTCTGTCATGCCCACTGTATGAACTGTTCTAGTGTCTGAGAGAAGCTTTAGTCTTGGGCATTTCCTGCAAAAGTATTCGTAGTGATGTGGATTGCTGACACCTCTGGGCAACAGTAGTGTTCGGGAACACTCGTATTTCCTACCATGAGCAAAGGAACTTGCTCATGAGTAAAATCCCAAGGCACAGAAATCCTTGGCTTTAATAAGACTAATGAGGTCCTGTGACTGTGTTGTTGTTATTGGTTAATCAGTTGATCAGATCTGAGATGAAATTAACCAATTAATTTCATTAATGTGGTAATGCAACAAAACAAAAACAAAACAAGGAAAGTAAAAACACCACTACAAATTGCAGGCAAAAGAACCCCAAACTTGGTCTGGAGAAAAGCAACAAAAGGCAATTATTTTACTCCACATAAAAACTCCAACACAGAGACATACAGAGATTAATCACATAATCTTACATAGTAGGGCTAAGCTGCTACCAAAGAGAGTGCAAGCAAAACCTTTCCTTTACTGATCTCAGAGGTTCCTATCTCTCTCTCTCAATCTCTCTCTCTGTGTCTCTCCATTCACCACATTCCCAGGGCTAGAGGACTGCCATGCCTAGTTCAGTGCCACGTGTCTCTCTCTGAACAAAGACAAAAATGAAATCATAGAACCATAGAACCATTCGTAGAATCATAGAATCATTAGGGATTGGAAGGGACCTCTAAAGATCATCTGGTTCAATCCTCCTGACACAGCAGGATCACTCAGACCAAGTCATAGAATCAGTCAGGGTTAGAAGGGACCACAGGATCATCCAGTTCCAACTCCCCTACTATGGGTAGGGACACCCCACCCTAGATCAAGCTGGCCAGAGCCTCATCCAGCCCAGCCTCAAACACCTCCAAGGATGGGGCATCCACCACCTCCCTGGGCAACCCATTCCAGGCTCTCACCACTCTCCAGCTTTCCTTCATTCCTCCTAGTCCTGTCACTACCTCACATCCAGCCTTTTTGTAGACCCCCTTCAGATACTGAAAGGCCCCTTTATCACAGGTTCCCACAGTAACTTGCCATTTGCTCAAGGCCAAGAAACCCACCAAATTCAAACCATTGCAGTTATTAAAATAGGGGAAAAAAAAAATATGTCCTGGAGGATTTGTGAAGACCTCTAACTAGTCTTGGAGGGATGGCAAACTAATTTGATGTTTCCACCTCACTCTTGCACTCCTCATCCCTCAGTCTGCCTTCTCAGTCCTTTGGAGATTTGAATGAAAGAAAACCTGTGTAAATGCATATGGTTTTTCTCCTGCATAATAGAGAAGCTTGTGTTTGCTGTTGGGAGTCTACCTTCTGCTTGAACTTCCAGGGAAATGTGGTATCCATGTTGAGAGTGTTCCTTCTCTTTGCTTGATACTATTTTAATATTCTATCTCTCTTTTCTGCCTTTTTCAAAGTGAATCTGAGATTGCTCAAATAATTCATATTTATTTTAGCACCCAGGGAATTCTTAATTGCAGGCAACTCTCCCAGCATTCCTCCCACGGGCATAGGACATTATAGCATTAACAATAGGCCAAGAAGATACAATTATTACTCTTTTGGTGCATGGCCTGTGGTAGTGGAGCCAAAAGAGTTGTGCATAGGGTGATTCATTACTTATTGTATGAATGCATGTGTCTATCTGCACTTAATCTCCATGTAACTTGAGTTGGTCAGGATACTTGCACCTGTTTGCTTTCTGGTCATTATATTAGAGTTAGCTACCTCATTGAAACACCACGCTAAGCAAGCTCTGTCTTATGTACATGCAGAGTATAAGGTTTTTCAAAAGTATTGACTGTATTTGCACATGCACTGACCACATACAGAAGATTTTCTGGGAGCATCAGTTTTACCACATGTGTAATGCAGCAACTTCAGGTACCTCTGGCATTTAGCTAGTTGCTGATGTGCAAAGATTTTCATTTCTGTGTTGAAGTGACGTCTGTATCGCTTTGTTTCAAGCATCCACAAGTTTTCTTAAGTCATTCTCTGAATGCCTCACAGTCTCTCATTATTTATACTCAATAAAGCTGAGAGATGATAATAAGGCCATATCTCCACTGAGGAGGTGAGGAACATGAATGCTCAAGTGCAGGCACCCATAGCCTGTTCAACAACACATTCACTAATAGCAACAACAAAAGAAACCACAGCTCTCCTCCAGTCTCAGCTGACACTGTGGCCATTTTCACATCCTTTCTCTTCCTTTTGGGGCAAGTTCCCGCTGTTTTCCACTGACTTCTTGCACCACAAACTATTGCAGAAATATGGGGCAAAGTCCTGTTCTGTCTCTGTGTAAAATTTTTTTTGAGCAACCAATGCAGACGAATTTCAATATTCCTCATCTGACATCAGGAGGAGTGTTTCAAGGTGAACAAAGGGCTATATCTTCAAAGTGGTCCTTTGTGCTTGTGGAATGAATGTCTTTTCTTTCTACTCTTTGTGGGCCCAGGTGATAAGAGCCACTATTGGACAAAGGACACAAACCCAGGTATATGGGATGGACAGCTCAGTAACTTGATGGGCAAATGTGAGTATCCCACCCCCAATCCTCTCTAACAATTGGGCTTTTACAGTACCAAGCCTCCTGGTTTTCTAATTAAAGCACCTTTACAAAAAAAAGCCCAAACCTTCACACTGGTATTTTTTACACCCAGGCTGTACAACTGTAGTAGCAGCCAGTCTCAACTTGTCAAAGCAGGTCTCTGATATAATAAGCCAGAGGAATTAAGTTTAATTTGCCACAGCTGGCCCCACTTTTGTGCCCTGAAAATTCTTGTATTTAGGAAATGCAGCTGAACTTCCCTCAGAAAAGAAACCCCTTCCCTTTCCAAAAAAACACTCAGAAACTAGAATAAGAGCAAAACAAAAAGATTATCACACTCCTTTCCACCTCACTGTCCAAATCTGCCTTTAGGGTTTGTACATCCTGTCCCAGGGCACACAGATTTTGCCCTTGAGGATGCAGCAATTGCAGTCCCAAGTACATGGACATATTCTGTCTGAAACAGGCTTCTTGCTGTGCAAATGAAAGTCCTCCCTTGTGTCCACTCTTCAGACAGTGTCTGAGGTCATTAGTAAAGAGCTATTTTTTCACAAAGCAAGAGCTTGATCTTAAGGACCATTTCACAGTGCACGATAGACATTCACAATTGCCTTTGTAGACCTTCATCAAGTTTCTCTCAGCCCAGCTCTCCAACCTATCCAGGTCACACTGGATGGTAGTTTTAGCTACTCCTCCCAGATTTAATCATCAGCAAACTTGATGGCAGTGCACTCTGTCCCCTCTGGCCTTTAACTTGACTCTGCCCCACTGACCACAACACTCTGAGTTCTGTGCTATAACTAGTTCTCAATCCACCCTGCTGCCCAATGACCCAATCTACCATTCTTAAGTTTGGCTGTCAAAAGCCTTGATGAAATCAAGGTGCACTGTAACTACTGCCCTTCTCTCATCTATCCACAGATTTACATTATCATAAAAGATTATCAGATTAGTCAAGCAAGACTCCTTCTTGGTGAATCCTTGTTGACTGCTCCTGATAAGATCCCTTTCCTTGAAATGCTTTGAGATGGCTCCTAAGGACATGCTGTTTCATCACCTTTGTGGGCAGGGGATGAGGCTGATATGTCTGTATTTACCTGGGTTCTTGCCCTTTGTGAAGATAGGAGTGATGTTAGAGTCTCCAGTTCTCAGGCACATCTCCTGTTCTCCTGGGTTTGTTCAAAGTTGATGGAGAGTGGCCTAGATATGACTTCTGTTCAGCACCTGTGGATATATCCTGTCAGGGCTAATGGTCTTGTGCATGTCCAGTTTACCTCATTGTTCTTTAACCCAGTTTTCTTCACAGAATCACAGAACATCAGGGATTGGAAGGGACCTTGAAAGATCATCTAGTCCAATCCCCCTGACACAGCAGGATCACCTACACTAAGTCATATAGAAACATATCCAGGTGGGTTTTGAATGTCTTCAGAGAAGGAGACTCCACAACCTCCCTGAGCGGCCTGTTCCAGCACTCTGTCACCCTCACTGTGAAGAAGTTCCTTCTCATGTTTATGTGGAACCTCCTATGTTCCAGTTTACACCCATTGCCCCTTGTCCTATCACTACATGACACTGAGCAGAGCCTGGCTCCATCCTCCTGACACCCATCCCTCACAGCAAAGTCTTCCTGATTTCCTTTGGTCTCAAAAGACCAAGACTCATGAGTACTGGTCTTAGCAATAAAGCCAGAGGCAAAGAAGACATTCAGTATCTTCAGTTTCTCTGTATCTTCCATAACCAGGGCACTCACTTCATTCAGCAATGAATCCACATTTCCTCTAGTTCTCCTTTTATCTCTGATATATCTGTAAAGTCCCCTCTTGCTATTCTTGACCTCCCTTGCCAGGTTGAATTTAAAGGAGACCTTAGCTTTCCTCATCATATCCCTGCATCCTCTGATAATATTCTCTTATTCCTCTCAAGAAGTCAGCCCCTTTTTCTATTTTTACAGCAATAAACTGCCTTTTTCTGCTTTAGTATTTTCAGAAGCTTCCTGCTCAACCTTTCAGGTCACCTGCTTCCCTTAGTTGATTTCTTGCTTTCGAGATGCATCCATTCTGAGCTTGGATGAAGAGATGTTTGAAAACTAACCCACTACTTTGAGCCCACTTACCTTCCAGATGCGTAGCCCATGATATTTCTTCAAGCAGCTTCTTGAAGGGATCAAAGTTATGGTCTTACTCATTACTCTGTGCAGCACCTTGTCTTGTATTACTCTGTGTAGTATCTTTGTCCTTGCCACTGTAACTTCCAAAACATTTGCTGCTTTTGAAAATCCCACTAGATGCCTGTTGCATACAAAAGACACATTTTTTGGTCCAAATATCCTCACATGGAGTAGAAGTGTCTGCTGCAGACAAGGTCTGTATGCAGATTTAGTGACAAACAAATATTATTAACACTATTTAAAATGTCCTTAAATCTACATAAAACATTTCACAAAACAACAAACTGGTCTTTAAAAGGAATTTGTGTTTTCCCCTAAATGTAGTTTGCTCCTAGCAGGGACAGTTATAAATTTTACTGCTAGGCTAAGTCCAATGTGAATGTAAATCTGGCTACAATGAAGTGTTGTTAAATAGATAAACATTCAGGTTTTTAGCCCTGCCATACATCACAAAGACCTTGCCCTACACTCCTCATCCCGACAGCTGTATTTTTAATGGTGGAAGAAAACTCATTTTATTGTTTGAAAAATATCTGTAGAAATCTAAACTTTCCTAGCTAAAGAAAAACTGGCTTTTGTATCTTCATATGAGTAAGCAGCAGCCTGCTAGATTTCCTAGGCTTAGAGAGGTTCATGATTATGCCTAAGTCTCTTCCAAAGCCCACATTTTGTTCTCCAAAACAAAACTGAAAAAAAAAGCAAAGCCAAAGGTCTTTGCCTCTCTCTAGACTACTGTTGGGGTAATATCCTTCCCACTCTCATGCTTCATTTTCCAGACCATGAACCACCACAATTATAATAATATGTTGATATAATAATCCCTTGCATCTTTTTCATACAAAGGCACATTCTGTTCAATAATGGTTGTTCACTATGGGTTTCCCCACAGCTGGCATTCCATGACCAGCTGAAACTAAGACTTTGTGAGCTCAAGTCCTATCTAGAAAACATCTTGTAATGTGCTTTCATGACAACCACCATGAGCACAGCCTACGCTCCAGATCAGAGACTTTCTTCTTGTCACTTTCCAGTGGTTAAATCTTTCCTGGGTGTTAGCCCACCATCATATTTCTCTGTATATTACTTGATAAACTATATGTAAGAATGAGGAAGGAGTCAAGATGATCCATGGATTAGTGAATACATAGCATTGCCTGTTACCTCTAGAACCATACAAACACCTACAGTTCATAGTCTTTCACTAATTTCAATCAATTTTAATATCACAGGAACATGTCACGTCACTTATGCAGAAAGAATTTAGAGCCCTTACTATAAATGATAGTATGAAGAGAACTAGATTTCTTCCTGCCAACAGGAGTAGGGAGGTTGTCCACCCCCTATATTTGGTGCTGGTGACGCCACATCTTGAGTACTGTGTCCAGTTTTTGGCACCTCAGCACAAAACAGATGTGGAGGTGCTGGAGCAGGTGCACAGGAGGGCAACTAAGCTGGTGAAGAACCTGGAAAATAAATCTTATGAGGAAAGACTGAAAAAGCTGGGGCTTTTTAGTTTGAAGAGGAGGAGGCTGAGAGGAGAAGTCATTGCTCTCTACAACTACCTGAAAGTATGTTGTGGAGAGGTTGGTGCTGGTCTCTTCTCACAAGCAATTAGTGATAGAACAAGAGGGAATGGCTTCAAGTTCAAGTAGATCACATCTGCATTTTCAATACAATGCCTGGAAAAATATTTATTCTATGATGTCAAATCCCCAAACATTCTAATTATTTTAGTAGGGAAGATACAAACAAGGAGAAATCTCACCAAAATGTGATTACATGTTTTGTAGATTCCTGTTACTGAGCTGTGAAACGTTACAGTTCATAGACGTGCACCTTTTAAATGCAAATTAATATTATCTGATGCCTTTTAAATACGAATTAGTCTTATCTGATATTTGGAGTATTTTACTTATTCAATCTTGAGGGAGATTTGTGGGGGATTTTTTTTGTGATTTGTAAGGACTGCAATAGTTCAGTGCAGGGAGTTGCTCTTCTATATCTGGAATTTCCATTGTCTTGAAACAATGAGTCCCCGAATCCCACCAAACAGGGAGACAGATTGCACATCTCTGCTTAAAATCCCTGTTCCTCTGAATAGGAAGGTTTTGTGTTTGGATAATCATTTATAGAGTCCGAGTGAGAAAAGATGATCACTGCAAAGACCTGTGTGCAGATGTATTACTGAATAAAACTGGACAAACAAAATCATAGTGCTACAGCAACAGGAATAATTGTTTGTTTCCCCCCATTCCTTTCTTCTTTCTCTTTATTTTTTTCTTTGCATCTCTTTCTGTATTTCTCTTTGTGCCCCTCTCTTTCTTACTCCTCCTCCCTTTCTCCCTTCTTTTTTCCCCACTCATTACTTCCTTCAGCCCTTCCCTCTGTGTGTGATTGCATGTTTATATTCTTAATAGAAAACAACCCTCACAACAGAATAATTTAATCTTTAGACTGAATTTTCCCAATTCTCCTGGATTAAAAGTGAAATAAAATGTAGTAAGTGTTGAGCCTTTTACAGAACATGATCCCCGGAGCATTCCTTAAGAGCATTTCCTCAAAAATGAGGGAAATAGTTCAGATTCCTCCTCTTCTCAGGCAGTACAAACAGCTTAAAAAATTATTTACGTAGAACAGGAACTTCTGTGTGGGATGCTCATTTCTCTTGAAGCTGAATAGTGTTATGTGCAATTTTTAGCTTTAGAGGGTAAACAGACAGAAAGACTGATTGTAGGAAAGCAAGTTACTTTGAGAACGTGTAAAGAACATCAACCTTCCAATTCATATCTCACAGAGGACTTAGAGGTTTTCTGAAGGTGAAATACCACACGACATTCTTATTCTTGAATGTCACTCAAGTTAGCACCTTCTGAAAGGCAGACAACTATCTGCGTTTCAGGATGTTGCTCTGAATCACAGAATGTGCCTGGATTTTTCCTGCCACACGGTGACTCACACTGTATTTCCTTTTATTTTGACATATTTTATAAAAAGTGTAACTGCAAAACTGAGATCAGCTTCATCCCAAAATGCCCTATGTTATATTCAGCTCACAAAGAGAAACAGCCTCGAAAAATCTAACATAAAATATGCTCTGATTCTAAGATTTTTGAATGAGTGCTAGCACACTCTCCGAGTCGTTAGGTAGCTAACTGTCTTCCAGACCTAGTCCTGTGGTCCTTTATCTCACACTGCAAAGTCAGCTATTAGAGGTTGCACTTCATGAAGGATGTAGACAACTGGTGTGTTTGGGTTGTCTCAAGTGAAAGAAGGCATGGGGAGAGATATAGGAAAGAGATTTCTGAAGCAAAGGGAAAAGGATAAACCCATATTAGAGCAGAGACTGATACGCAGGAGTAAAAGAGAAGAGCAAACAGCGATGATTTTTAAGCATTCTGGGTTTCTGAATATGAGGGAAGTGGATACAGGAAGGTCCTATGTATGGTTTGGATAGAGGGAAACAGCACTTGTGCAGATGCAGGTAGAGCTAATCAGGACCTCAGTTCTTTCTTGGATCCTTCTGAAGCAGAGTAGATCAGGAAGAGATGATGGTAAAAATTGTCCATATTGGAAGTTTTATACACTACTCCAAAATTTGCTGCAAGAAAACTAATTGCTCTGAAGGGTAACCTGGTGCTGGGGGTACATGTGGCTTGCTCCAGGGCACAAAACCCCAGCAGTCTGGACTCTGCTTAGAAATTCTGAGGAGAGCTGCTGATCTCAGTGGTCTCTATTTCTTGTCAGCTTTCTAAGGGGGCTACGGAGGATCTGGTGGCTAAGCTGTCAGGATAAATCAGGTAGGATTCTGATTTTTGGAGCTTCACTATATCAAGCTGCTTCTTCATGGTGTTTTGTTTTCAGTCAGCCTTGGCATCTGATGAAAACAAAGTTCCTAAATGGCATAGACAGGCCTGCTTTTGTAGAATGGTTCAAGGAAATACTGCACTCAGAGGCACGGTAAATAATATTCTGCTGTCTCTCAGGGCAGAGGAAAATGAATTCACTTCAGACAGTCTCTGGCCTAAGTCAATTCTCTAAATGGTGTCTCAGAACTTTGTACAGAAAATGATACAAAAATGGATACAGGCAACTGTACTCCTTTGTAGGAACAAATTTTCTAAGGGCCAGGTTTTCTAAGAGTGGCTAGACAGTGATGTAAAAGGCAACTAGATATCCAAGGAGGTTTTAAAGAGCTTCTAGTTGTATAATTTTCATGTTAAAGGAGTTAGAAAAATTAGGCACTTATGAAAATCTCAGGAGATATCTTTTTGTGTCTTAAGGGACCTTTGTAATTCTAGCCCTGCAGGGCTAGGGATATTTCACTTCATTTGGCTTGGTCCACTTGCAGTTCTCAGACTATTACACCGAGCTAACTGGTCCTTCTGGAGCCAACTGCATGCTGCTCCATCAGGAGATCCAGTTATCACAGAATATCAGACATTGGAAGGGACCTTGAAAGATCATCTAGAACAATCCCCCCAACACAGCAGGATCACCTAGACCAAGTTTCACAGGAACATACACAGGCAGGTTTTAAATGTCTCCTGAGAAGGAGACTCCACAACCCTCCTGGGAAGCCAGTTCCAGTGCTCCATCACCCTCACTGTGAAGAAAACCTTCTGAAATTTAAATGGAATCTCCTCTGTTCAAGCTTACACCCATTGCACCTCATCCTGTCACTAGATGACATTGAGAAGAGCCTGGCTTCATCCTCCTGACACCCACCCTTCACGTATTTATAGACATGAATGAGGTCACCCCTCAGTCTCTGCTTCTGCAATTGTTTTTTCTTAAAGATATGTTTCATACAAATTACAGCCATGGCTCATATGCTCATCCAGGCACCACTTGTTATCCAAGTTTCTGTACAGTAGTATCAAACCCTTCTCAATTCACCCTTTGTATAACTGATTTAATAAAAATAAAAAGGAAAAAACCTTCAGGCTTTTAAGGCTTTTTAAGGCTAAAATTGCTTGGGCAGTTTCACCAGGAAGAAAGAATCTGAAATGAAATCTAAATGACTTTGATCTTGTGACTTCTCTGAATCAACCCCAGAACAGTGACTGAGACTTACATGGCATTTCATGGCACTACAGCCTTTTAATTCCAGGACTAACCTCCTTAATCCAAAATAGTACAGGATTGTATAACTGCAGCCAGACACCATAAGCAATCATTATCTGTAATCTGCTACAATACTTGTGTTGTAATTTCATACCTCGTTGTAGACATGCTGTCTACTTTACCTTCTGCTTACCACCAGCTGCATGTGGCAGTAAACAGCCCTGAAGCCTTTTATTCCCCCTGTATTGACATGATGAGTTAAGTAAACTTGCTTCGTACTTACCCCTCCCGGATAGCTGAGCCACCAGAAACGTTAATAGTGGCATCATGTTTGCTGTGATCAGTCCAGTCTTTCCTGCAGTATCAGGATTTGCCATGGGTTTGCAGTTTTCTCTGGGAACATGCAAAGTTGTGTGCCCTGTGCTAAGTGTGTGTATCAAGTCTTGTTGATTATTATTATTCATCGTGACAGTGGGATGGCTGATAAAATAAATGAGGAGAATAAATAGCAGAATTAGATTTTAATTTCTTTTTCCCTTGATTGCTCTCACTGTGTGTTTGAAGAGGCATGAAATTATAGCAGCATCCTGTGTTAAAAACTGCCATGGATTCACTTGTAGAAGGGTTGATCTCACAAGACCTATTACAAGAAGAGAAGGAAGGAAAGTAGTCAGTTTAGAAGCAAAAATAAAAAGAAGCCTTTTTCTTGAGTGTTGTTTCTTAGGATTCATGTTGAATGCTTTTCTGGTAGCATGATGCTGGCAATATTTATAACATGTAAGACTTTCATACTGATGAGTTCTGTTCATGAAATCCCATGTTTTGCCCAAGTAAATCATACGATGTTCACTGTCTTACAGGCATGGCAGGAATTGCAGGTGTATTTATCACTTCATATAATCACACACTTGGAGGTCTGCGTTTATTTATATTGGTAATATTTCCTCTCTGAAAACATACTGAATCACGCAGGGCCAGAACCTGAAGTTTTCAATAATCATATGATGAACACTTAACAAGAGCTCTTGCTCACAAAAGCAGTTGGTGAGCTGATGCACAGCTGATACCTTTGCTTTATCTGGTGCACAGAGCAGAGCGGTCATGCATCCATGTATCTGCTCATCAGATACTGCACTGCCTTTTGTGTGCTGGTCTGACATTTGACTCTGAGGAATTGCTGCTGCTTTGCAAAGCTCTTATGCACATCGTTCAGGACCCACTTTATTAATTTCCCTATGTGAAAGATTACTAAACATATAATAACTTTTTTTCTATTTTTTTTTTAAAAGCAGTTCTAAAACCAGAATAAAAGCCTCATTTTTATTTCCACACCTGGTTGGCTCAGTTGGTAGAGCTTGGGACTCTGAATTCCTGGGGTCATGGGTTCAAGCCCCATGTAGGACATCTTTGGACAGTACTGTAGGCTTACCCTGCTCCAGCAGGGGGTGGTTGGACTTACATGATCTTTCAAGGTCCCTTCCAACCTGTAACCTTCTGTGATTCTGTGAAACGTGGTCGCTTTTGGCCAAAACTGCCCTGGCCTTAAATTCCATGTAATCTCTCCAGGTGGTCCTGCTCTGGTAGGGGAATTGGACCGGATGATCTTTCAAGGTCCCTTCCAATCCCTAATGTTGTGTAATTCTGTGATTCTATGATTCTGTGTAATTATTTCATTTTGAAACTTTGATGTTGCTAATCTCTTGTGCTACTTAGTAGCCAATAGGCACTTAGTTTGCAATCTAATATAGATCAAACAGATCATATTAACTTCTATGACCCTGCTGCAGACTATGGAGTAATCAATAATTCTATGATTCTGTGCTTCTGTGACTCTGTAATCCAGATTTTTTCTTCAGATTTTCTCAATAGTTTAGTTTTTCTTAATGCTTGCATACAATATTAATTAATGTTCAGGCGAGAAAAGTGTTCACACTGAGAACAGCACTTTAAGAATGTGTCTAAAAGTAAAAAAATGTTGTAAAAAACCCCTGTAGTCAGGGTTACAAGGTGATCTGCAAACCTTAAAGCTTACCTACATGTCTTGATTTAATAAAACTTAATGAGCCTAAATTCAGCTTGACTGCATTATTCAACAATAACATGCCCCTTGAATTGAAAGCCAAATACAGCTTGTAACTCCTACACAGAGATTTGCAATGAAAAAAGAGAGTTCTAAACACTTACAAAGAAATTAATTTATACCTGGAGCTGAACTTTGTCACAGTGAAATGGCTGATAGTTTTACAGTTACTTCTGTGCAGAGAGTATCATGCCCTGAGGTTTTTATTCAACTGTTTCAATCAACATTTGAACACAAAAATCCATGCTGCTCTTTACGGTCATACTCTAACACAAGTCTTTGAACTTTTAGCCCTAAAATACTTATTCACAGCTGTAAATTCCTGAAATAACAGGAGGCTTTGTTGACATGCTGACAGGCACGTGGTTGAGGGGATGAGGGTAACAGCATCATGACACGGAGAGAGATGTTGTTGAGGTGTGTATCTGTACCTGGGAGCTTGGCAGGGTGTCCATAGGCTCTGAATCGCATGAGTAGCAAGTGTGGAGAAACATATGGTTTTTAAAACATTTTTCAGAAGAATATTTGGATTTCCCCAGGTTCCAATAAAAGACAACACTGTCACAAAATGAAAAATGTGTGTCCCATCTTTGGTCCCATGATGGGTCACACTGCATTAAGCTGCAATGGAGGATGCATGATGGCAGCAAGCTTGTCCTGCAAGCATGTTACCACCCTTAGCACACTTTGAACAAGAGGTGTGGGCTGCCAGAGCAGAAGACAAGGTTTGTAAGAGGAGCCCCGATCAACTAGAGGTTGTGAGGACTCTCTGAATACAATGCTCAGTGCATGAGGGCTTGGAAAAATCTAATCATTATTGTTTGCTACTCTTTAATGGTTAAGAGATATGAGAGGTGGGAACTGCAGGAGGCACATGCCTGGCCAGTGTGAAAATGCATCTTCTGGCAGCAGCTGGGGGAAGGCAGATCATGTATGACATACTGGCTAAGCAATGGATTTACTATGGAGGCATTCCAGTTTGTGCTTTTACGAATTTTCAAGAGATTTTATTTGGTCACATTCCAATAAATTTGCTGTTTTGTTTAAAAATAGTAAAAATTGTCTTTTGTGGTCTAGGTTATGCGTCCTTTCTTTTTCTTGCCAATCCTGCATATGTAGAACTTATATTTTAGAGACTCGTATGGGCTCCATTTTCTGACAGTGACATGTTTTTACAGTTAATATGAATAAAATGTTGATGTGCATCACTGACAAAAGAGAAGAAACACTTTTTTTAACAGTGATTTGCAACTACCAGCTCTTCCATGAAATTATTTAGATGCTTAATAACAAAAACATTTCATCAGTGATGTGGCATGAGCTTGTCCTACAGAGGGAATGATGTGAAACTTTGATGTCTGGGTCTGAGAAGCCAGCCCTGAATTCCACAGTAGTTGAATGCATGTGCTTACCGTCACTTCATCACATGTTTGTTTAATCATATCAGTTAATATTACATTGCAAGACCACTCCAGGTTCATTTTATTTGGATTTTGTTGTAGCTTACTTTTGCACATGTTCCATTATTAATGGGTTTCCAAGTACTTCATCATGTATTTTGCATCATGTAATAATTAATATATGTTAATTTTTCCTGCATGTTTCCATGTATGTTCAGCATGTAGACACACATTCCAAGCTTTTACTGGGCAGTAGAGGAAATTATGCTAAGCATAAGGAGATTATGTTAAGGATTATTCAGAATGCTATTTTACAGAGGCATGTACAGACCTGCACCTCTAGCTCGCTCGTGGCATCCAGCTGCAGTCCACATGAAAAACAAATGTGTTCCTTTCCTCTAATTCTAATCTCTCAGATTGTCCTACATTGCATTTTTCTTTGCACGACCTTTCACAATCATTCTGCATCATAAACAGGTATATAATCATAGAATGTGTTGGGCTGGAAGTGACTTCTAAAGGTCATCTAGTACAACCTCCCTGCAGTGAGCAGGGACATCTCTAGATCAGGTTGCTCACAGCCTCATCAAACCTGTTCCAGTGTCTTGCTACCTTGATCATAAAGATCTTTTTTCTAGTGCTCAATCTAAATCTCCTCTGCACTAGTTTAGAAACATTGTCCCTCATCCTGTCACTACACACCCTTATGTACAGTCCCTCACCAGCTTTCCTGTCATCTTCAGGAACTAAAAGTCCTCTATAAAGTCTCCCCAGAGCCTTCTCTTCTCCAAGCTCAACAACCTCAACTCTTTCAGCCTGTCTTCATAAGAGATGTTCTCCAGCCCTCTGATCATTTTAGCAGCCCTTCTCTGGACCTGCTCCAACAATCCACTCCACATCCTTCTTGTGTTGAGGGCTCCACAGCTGGACACAGTACTTCTGGTGAGGTCTCACCAGAGTAAAGGGTCAGAATCACCTCTCTCAATCTGCTGGCCATGCTTCTTCTGATGCATCCGCGGATGCAATTTGCCTTTTGAGATGCCCACTTTTACAGCTTCTCCAGCTTGTCTGAATGACATCCCATCCCTCTGTCATCCAGATTCTCCAACACAGACCCTTAGAACCAGCAGATGCTTCTGCTTGAAGGTTAATAACGTTCCATACTGATCCACCTTCACAGGAACGGCCCTTTACAAGATGATTCTGGCTCTTTATTTTAAATACAGCTTTTAGTCTGCAATGTTGAGTATCAAAACCCATCCATGACAGGAGATAGAACATGCTTAAGGAGTGTGTTGTCCACTGCTATGTCCTCCAGCTCTTCAGAAGTGAATTTGTCTTAATTCCAATTCATTAGAAGTTCTGAACTCCTGCATGCCTCTGTGGGAATGTCAAAAATCATGATCTGGATAGAAATTCTATTTCTTGATGAATTCCTAGCTCAATCAGAGCTGTTGTTTCACAGTGAAAGCAGATGCCAACTGTCATCTGTCATGGCAAGTTAGCACTGACCAGGCCAGCAGTAGTTCAAGCATTTGCTTGCCACTTGGCTCTCATAGGGTCTCTTGTGCCAGGCTGCTTTCCACAACAAGTAGAAATAATCTCGTCAGGGGCTCATCTGAGCTGTCACAGACGTCAGCAATATGGTATTCTCATGCAGGAGCAGTGGTGTGGTGCTGTTCACAAAGTGGCAGTTTGGCACCCTCTTGCACAGACCCTTCATTTCAGGCTCAAATACCTATTAAACGTCTCTGAACTCACAGTGCTGCACAGCATCAGAACCAGTCCCTGGCAAACTGCTTTCCGTAGTGTGACAGATGGAAAAATATTGGGGAAAAAGATGAAAAATCTGCAATAATGCCTTTCAGTTTGCAAAAATCAAAACAAATAATTCAGATTTTCTAATGGAGAAACCTGGCTCAATCACAGAATACAGTCATCTCGATGTCGGCCAGTTCAGAACAATCGCAGACACAAAGACCACATCCACAGGGTTACTACTGAGGAAACATTTGCCATTGGCCTAAGGCAAAGCACTGATCTATAGTCACTGATACTCTCCTCCAGAGTGCCTTAGCTTTTATGTGCTAATCTCGTTGGGAGGATGAGCCCAACGCTGAACTGCCTGAGTCTGTCAATATCGCTTCTGCAGTTGCTGCGCAAGGTTACAGTAAATTGGATTATAAGAGCTTTCTGAAACCAGAGTTTTCATTTCATTGTAAACTTTCTCCAATATCTAATGCAATCCCTCTTCTTTCCAAAGCAATGAACAATAGATTCCCATTTAATATCTAAAGTTTTTGAATTTGAAATGAGAAGAAAGTAAGTCTCTAGATCAATCTAAAGTTCATGTTTATTTTAATGGTCAATGTTACCCAGTGACATTACGTGTCCATAACTGGACATTTAATAGGATGGATATAGTTCATTTTATATAGGGAGGGTTATGGCCTCTACCAGACGAGACACTGTGTGCTAAAATGTGCCTGCAACAAGGAATTGCGGGCACAGGTGGAGAATCAGTTTCAGCCTTTATTGGACCAAGTAGATGTTGTAATGGATGTTGAGGGACGTAGTACAGCCCTTGGAAAAACAATTGCATTATCAGGAAAGAAAGCTGCTGGAGGGAGTCCAGTGTAGAGCAACGAGGATGATGGAGAACCTCCCTTATGAGGAGAGGCTGAGGGACCTGGGTCTCTTTAGCTTGGAAAAGACGAGAATGAGGGGTAGCCTCATTAATGTCTATAAATATTTGAAGGGTGGGTGTCAGGAGGATGGAGCCAGGCTCTTCTCAATGTCATCTAGTGATAGAACGAGGGGCAGTGGGTGTCAGCTGGAACATAGGAAGTTCCACATAGATATGAGATGGAACTTCTTCACAGTGAGGGTGAGAGAGCACTGGAACATGCTGCCCAGGGAGGTTGTGGTGTCTCCTTCTCTGGAGATATTTAAGACCCGCCTGGATGTGTTCCTGTGTGACTTGGTCTAGGTGATCCTGCGGTGTCAGGGGGATTGGACTAGATGATCTTTCAAGGTCCCTTCCAACCCCTGATGATTCTATGATTCTTTGATACAAACTGTATTACAGAAAGATAAGAAATCTGCTTAATGATTTGGGTTTGTGACAGCAGCTGAATTTTCTGGTTTGTTATGTAGAGAAAAGCCATTAGTTAAAACAATGAATGACAGGAAAAGACTATAAATTTTTTTCTCTGTGATAAAAATGTGATTATACTCAGATGCACTAGGAAATGAGACACAAAAGGAAACGTTGCTAAGAGTTGTGGGAAGGAAAGTCAGAAATAGTCTGAAATGGAGAGTGCTTACAAGGTTATCAGCAAAGAGATGAAAACAAAAGCTAGATGAGAGAGTAAGGTCACTCAGGCACAGGGGTTAGGTGACTCCAGCCAACCCATCACAAATTTCTACTGGCATCTTTTCTCTTTCCTAATCCATATAAAAAGCTGTTGAAATTGCTGATTATCTCTTCACACCGTGATGGAATAAAAAGTTTGCCTGAAGGGATCCAGGTCATACAAGATCCTGCTATTGCAAGAATCACAAAAACCAATGCTTTTTGGATGTTGTAATCTGTGTGAGTCTCATGCTTGCATATATGTCTATAATTATTACAAGGCTTTCCGAAAGACAAGTGAATTTTGTGGTGTTTAACTGTAGCACATGGTGACTGTTTTCTTGATAGCTATAGAAGAAAGATATCTGAAAATGGATATTTTTATGATACATTTATCCATTTAAATTAAAATACTCTGTTTTAATATGATGGGTACCTAAAAATGCCATGATTATTCTGTTGAGCCAAACAGAACAGAATTAGTCGCTTCAGAGTACTTGTCTTGGCAGCTGTGGTAAAACCTAAAATCAGCAGTACTCCAGAATGATTGTTTTTACTGGTAGACTCTGTGACAGGAACAGCTAGCAAGCTGAGAAGATACTCTAAATTAAAAGAGGAATGTTAACTTATTTAAAAGCAAAGGCAGGCAAATGTGCATGTGAGAAGATAGAAGTCATACTCCTGAAGAGCCTGATGGCTTTTTTCACCCGTCTCAAAGTTTTTGTAATGCAGCTGCTTTCCATTTTGAGGCTGTTTTCCACATTTTTCCATTAATCACGTACTCATGTCGCTTACAACATTGGAGTGAAGTTAAGTAAAGCAACAGAAAACCCCCTTTCTCTGCTGAGCAACTCAACAACTAGAGATGAGGTATCTGTTGTTTCTAGCTTTATGAATCCTCAAATCTTTCACTGCTGCCTGAAACCCCACACCTGAGTGACTGGGGTTTTCACCTTGATGATGAGGTTGGTATTTCTAACCTCTTTCAGCCTGACACGTATTAGAATCTACTGGTCTCATTTTCAAGACCCGTGGTCTCATTTCTGAGACCAGTCATTTCATCAGCGTTCTAAAATTACTTGAAAACAGCCCCGAGGAATGAATATGTTCCTGTAATGTCCAACATACTCAACTGTCAAAAGAATTTAGGAACAAAGATTTCTGGAGTTTGGGTTCCAGGTGGCCTGAAGTGCCTAAGTGGTTTGTTCGTGAAGTACATCGAGCTTCTAGGCATACCTAAAGAATGGTCTTATGAGCCTACAGCAAGTTTTAACTTACAAGGTTCCTCAGCAGTGTAGTTAGAATCTTCCTTTTTTTCTTCTGAGTATGTTTACCTTTTATCTGAGGCATCTGTTCCATAAGCTTCAGATAAGCAGAAGACTTTAGAAGAACACACGTAGTCCTATACGAGGAAATACAATCAATCAAAACAGTTCATGTAATGTACTATAATAGTAATTTCTGGGTTTTATGTTGAATAGCCAGCTCAAACAATGGTTTTGGACAGGGCCAAAACCTCAATAACAAAATCACCCCAGGTTTCATTTCACAAACCAACATTGAAGAATAGCTAAGGATTACAGTGCCTCAACCACTACATCTTATGGGAAACAGCGAAGGAATAAATGATTTCTGCTTCCATAACTGTGATGAGAACTAACCCCAGCACCCAAGTTCATAGATAATTAGAGCTTTGACATGGTGTAAGGCTATGATGTTTCCTCATAATGGACAACAGCAGATAACAGCTCATTGTGACTAGAGAAGTCCTTTGGTCCATTCCATACAAGACAGTTGCCAGGGGTACATTCCAGCTGCTATGGTAATAACAGAATCACAGACATTAGGGATTGGAAGGGACCTCAAAAGATCATCTAGTCCAATCCCCTTGCCAAAACAAGATCACCTAGACCAAGTCACACCAGGAGGGTTTTAAACATCTCCAGAGAAGGAGACTCCACAACCTCCTAGGGAATCCCTTTACAGTACTCTCTCCCCTTCAATGGGAAGAAGTTCCTTCTAACATTCATATGGAACCTCCTATGTTTTAGCTTACATCCATTGCCCCTTGTCCTACCACTAGATGACATCGAGAAGAGCCTGGCTCCATCCTCCTGAAACCCACCCCTCACATATTTATGTTTAAATGAAAAGGTGTGACATAAAATATTATTGCTATAAAACGTTTTAATGTTAAATGGAATGGAAAATTAGCAGCTCATTTAATACATAAGACTACTAAATGAAATGGTTACTCATTTCCTCTGGGAGTGTAACATTCACCACAGTTATTGTCTTGTGTAGGCAACACAATCTAGTATAAAAGCAACTGTCCTCTCTGCCTGGTGTTATGACTGGGAAAGAGTACTGCAGGGAAATCCAAGAGAGAATTGCTTGGCCTGGGCAGACAGAAAGATGTTTCTTTAGAAACATCTGAAAAGAAGAGGCAGATAAACCGCTTTTATTATACTTGTACTCACTATTCAGTGTGAATGGTTGACCCCCCTGTAACCTGGGAACCTAAAAGTCTACAGGGGATTAGCAACTCTTCAGCACAGAGTGCGGGCTGAGCCTTGTAGGAAATACAAGAAAACTTATAAAAATACGTTTATTCACTATCAGCTATTCTTCAGTGCATGAACAAATGCTCCTGGGTTACATCTAGTCAGGAAATCACATCATCATGTTATTCACAAGAGTCCGAAACCATGAATTACTCTCGTCAGTGATCCTAATTATTCCTACAGGATCTAAAGGTCAGTTACTAAGTAGGAAGTGTTGATAAAAGAAGCATTAGTTTCTGGCAGAACACACATTACTAGCATTCAGGAGATAACGGACAACTGCTCACACTCCACTGTAATTCTTTGGTACAAATAAACATTTTTTCCTAAGATTAATAAAAGGAATCTCTCATTTGTGTGATGAATTTAGTCCTGAAAGTTCCCAGAGTGCTTTACATGTTCTTCTGCTGGATTTAGAAGTTATAGATCTGGTCCAGTGACCTCTGAAGGATATTTGGCTGCGGTCACCAGATTTGTCCTTACTGCAGGAGTTAATAAATAAACCAGCAGTATATCTGTTCTATGCAGAGAAATGTAGACATCCTTGTAAAGATTCTCACAGACACGGTGTCTAGTAGCAAAGGAAAATAAATTAAAAAAAAAAAGTCCATCTTTGAAGTTATTACTGATAAATAGTTAAAGTCAGCAAAACATGATCAATGGGACATAGTCTAGTTGGAGGCCTGTATCTAGTGGAGTCCCCCAAGGGTCGGTACTGGGACCAGTCCTATTCAATCTATTCATTAATGACTTGGATGAGGGATTAGAGTGCACTGTCAGCGAGTTTGCTGATTACGCAAAGCTGGGAAGAGTGGCTGACAACCTAGCAGGCTGTGCTGCCATTTGGCAGGACCTGGACAGGCTGGAGAGCTGGGCAGGGAGAAATGTAATGAAATATAACAAGGGCAAATGTAGAGTCTTGCATCTGGGCAAGAACAACCCCAGGAACCTGTATATGATGAGGACGGACCTGTTGAAGAACAGTGCAGGAGAAAGGGACGTGGGGGTCTTGGTGGACAGCACGATGACCATGAGCCAGCAATGTGCCCTTGTGGCCAAGAAAGCCAACAGCATTCTGGGGTGGATCACAAGGAAGGTGGGTAGCAGATCGAGAAAGGGTCTCCTTCCCCTCTACTGTGCCCTGATGAGACTGAATCTAGAGTATTGTGTCCAGTTCCAGGCCCCTCAGTTCAAGAAGGACACAGAACTAGAGAGACTGCAGTGCAGAGCAATGGGGATGATGAAGGAAGTAGAACACCTCCCTTATGAGGAAAGGCTGAGGGAGCTGGGTCTCTTCAGCTTGGAGAAGAGTAGATTAAGAGGTGACCTAATTAATGTTTATAAATATGTGAGGGGTGGGTGTCAGGAGTATGGAGCCAAGTGTCATCTAGTGGTAGGACAAGGAGCAATGGGTGTAAGTTGCAACATAGGTGGTTACACATAAATATGAGAAGGAACTTCTTCCCATTGAGGGCAAGAGAGCACTGGAAAGGGCTGCCCAGGAGGTTTGTGGATTCTACTTCTCTGGAGATGTTTAAAATTCAGCTGGACATGTTCCATGTGACTTGGTCTAGATGATCCTGCTCTGGCAAGGGGATTGGACTAGATGATCTTTCGAGGTTCCTTCCAACCACTAAAGTTCTGTGAAGTGAGAAATTAAAGAAGCCACTTATACCTTTGAGAGCATTTGCCGTCAGAACATGGAGAACTTGCCACTTCCAGGGCAATATGTCCCATCCAATTTCTGACTTCCTATGAGCTTGAAACACAGACATGTCTTGACCAGCTTCTCAATCCCAAGTTTCTGCAGAAAAAATATATGTTTGTGGCCCAGAAGTGAGTTACTCTGTGTCAAACACATAAGTTTAGACAAAGTCGTGGCAAGCAGATAACTTGAATCATCCTACATTGAGATGTGCTATACCCACTGAACTAGGAACTCATTACATAAATCATAGTTACAGACAGTCAGCAGAGTATCTTGGTATAAGAAAAATCAGTAAGTAGTGGTGTCTTGTGAGGCTGAACTTAGAAGACTATGCTTAGTGTCAACACTGTTTCGATGCCTTGCTCTGCTTGGTCATCCGTATTACCCAACATGCCAATAACTTTCTTGCTCATATCTACCTCAATCTGCCTTTTTGCTGAAAAAGACTAAGAGGACAAACAACAGCACGATCAGGATCTCTCTTTCTATATTCAACAGCATTATCACAGAAGAGAACAATGTATGAGGGAGAACACGTCTGGAAGGATAGTGTATCATGTGGAAGCAGAATGCAGTTATTCAGCTCAAAATTAATGAGTTCCCAACCACAACTATTCTTCCATCATCAAGACTGGCTTGTTTACTGACAATAAGTGGTGAAGCCTTGGGTTTACATCATGTCTTAAAGAAGCTGCCATGTGTCTTCAATGACCATAAATGGTAGGAATAGGCTAGGCTAATGTCCACCCTCTGTACATAATTCATGTGTTTTGCAAGCAGCCCCTTGGATAAGAAGCCATCTAGAAATGGAAGACTAATTGGCAAAAAAGGTTCTGAGGAGCATGGATGAAATAATAGATCTGACTTAAATTTTGACGCAGCTATTGCATCTTCCTGTGGGTGTCTGAATTTGTCTTTCATGTATTTGAAGGTTACTGTAAACCAATGTGGAATAATAGTATTTTCCAACATGTATCACAGAACATTAGGGATTGGAAGGGACCTTGAAAGATCATCTAGCCCAATCCTCTGCCACAGCAGGATCACCTAGACCAAGTCCAGAGAAGGAGATTCCACAACCCCCCTGGGCAGCCTTTCCAGTGCTTCCTCACATTCACAGTGAAGAAGCTTGAGATACAAGTCCATGGGAGTAGATTGCTTCAGAGTGGTTTTTAAATGCTCGTGCTCTGTTCCATGGCTCTGAACATGCTTATTAGCTTGCATACCTCTCGTCTAATGCTTGCTTATTGATCTGTCAAATGACTGGACCAGACAGCTTTCCAAGTGTATCTTTGAATGTTAGGTGTCAGGAAGGAAAAAACCGGGATTTAAATTGTTGAATGTTCAACATAGCTGACATTCAAAATTACTGAATGAAGTCCCAGTCACTTGTCTCAACTGACTGAAGTAGTGGTGCTTTCTGAACTGAGTCTAGAAAATTTATCCTTTTTAGCTACTCATCTTCAACTGTCAACATGCACAGGAACACTCATTACTGTCAGAACTGACAGGAAACATCAACTCCAATCCTGGATTAACTTTTTTTGTCTATTTTCACAGGCGGTGATCCAGACTTTTTATTTTCACTTAGTTCTTGCTTCTTTTTTTGGTTTGGGATTGCTTGCTTTTCTTGTTATTGATTACGTAGAATCATAGAAACATTCAGGTTGGAAGAAACTTTTAAGATCAAGTCCAACCATTAACCTAACTGTACCAAACCTGCCAATAAACCATATCCCAAAGCTCCACATCTACATGACTTTTAAACACACCCAGCAATTCAATTCAACCACCTCCCTGGACAGCCTCTTCCAAAGCTTGGAGAAGAGTTGCTGGAATGACTAACTTAATTGTAGTGTTAAAATAATCAGCTTGAGGGAGTATTTGTTAGTCAGTTGACAAAGGAACAGGGGGAATATTTGTTTCACTTCAGGTGTAACAACTAGAGAGTTTTACCCTTCATCTCCTCACATCTGCTTATGGAAGTTGGGCTCATGATCACAGAAATCAAAGGGCTAGATTTCATCTTCTTATAGTTTAATAGCTCTCACATAAAGTGCCTTAGATGAGCATCAAGCCTGGTAGAGCAACTGCTGTAAACTTCAGTGAGAGGAAGGTAAGAGTGACTCATGGTGGTTAATATGTCTGCTGGCAGATATTCATTCCACACATATTATATAAACACATACAAAACCAGAGTTTGCACTATTTATATATATGTTTATCACATGTTAAATTAAACACATACAAATCATAGGTCAAGCTCATAAGAGGCAACACTGAGGTCAGAGGAATGAAACTGGCATTTATATATAGACTTTTAAAACTTACATCTGCTTTATCCTACTTGGATGTTGCTCAGTGAGAACAGATAGGTGAGTAATGGCTGCTTTTTCAAGGAAAATATTTGAGAATAGACAGTTTGAATCAATAACAGAGCAATCTTAACTTTCTGAAGATTAGACTTTAGCTTTAGTTTATTCTGTAACCAGAGAAGAAACAAAGCAGCTCTGATTTGACATGGACTGCATTTCTGTTTTCTCTTTGGATGTACAAGCTCATGTACTTAAAGAACTCTTTGCCAACAGCAATAGAACATGTTGTGCCAGACTTGTATTGTTTATATTACAATATCACATTGTCACTTGACTGTATTTCTAGTGTTTGGTACTTTTTTTTTGGTGCATTTCTAGGTTTAACTGGCCAGAGTAGTTGTGTACTCAGCGTTGGCAGATTCTTTCCCTCATTTTACTGTGGAAATACTCATTTTCTCAAAGAAGCAATTGGGATTTTTGGCTAAAGGGTTCTAACTTTTAGCTGTGTTTATATAAAATGGCCAGAGGAGAGAAAAAAGGAGATATTTTAGTACCTATAGAAGAAATTTAATTAGGGCAATTAGATGCCAATATTCTGGCAGCTCTTGCAAGTACAGTCTACTTGCACAGGAAGAAAATACTGAATAAGCAAAGTATTTTTTTTTCTTTTTTAAAGTTCATTTTTGAATGGGAAGAAGTTTCAGCTGGCAGAAATGAACCGAGCTTTATTAATCTCAGTGGTTTTTCTCTGGCTAACAGGGTTTACAGCTGAGAATTCTACCCAGAACTTGTGTTCCTATTGTCTTTTTTTCTTTTTTCCCATGAGAAAGAGAAAACATATTTGTCCCTTCTGAAGAAAACAACAAAGTCAAAAGAGCAACAAATCCTTACCAGTCTTTAATCATCTAGATCACAGATGTTTTGTCTTATATCTATTCACCTCAGATACACCTAAAACTTTGAGTGCCACTTCTTGGAGAGCCCTTTGAACCTGTGGAGCACATACGCTGGCATTTCTTATAATGTGAAGTACATTTGAGAGATAAAATTGGACTCACGTATTTCAGATCACCCCACCTCCCTGCAGAGTGTCTGCCTTGAAATATAGAAAGGTCTGTATTTCCTGTTGGAGTTTGTTATCCTTTAGAAAGTTTCTTCCCTAATAGGTTGTACCATCTGTTGGGCAATTTGCCTAGATGCCATCTTGCCAGCAGCACTCCCGTATTCAGTCATGTTGCAATGTGTGTTGATAGAGTAGATGGGCACCTGTCTCCCTTTTCCCTGTGTTTGATGGGATGAGGGGAAAGAGCTTTAAGTGTTTTTCTTTTGTCTTTGTCATATTTTCATTCTGTCTTCTTTGCCTCCTCTGTATAAAACTCAGAGGAGGCTTTAAGCCTAAGGACCTAAACAGAACCATCACAAAGTATTTTTCTTTCTAAATATTTTCAGGGGGAAGAGAAAGCAGAAAATTATAACTGGAATATGTTATTTCTTTTCTTTCTCCTAGATAACCTTCTGTTTCAGTGTGACTAGTTTTAAGGCTTATTTTTAAAAAAGCTAGCATTTTCTTTGTATTCACCTGGTTCTATCTCAAATTACAAAGATCAGAAAAACTGGCCTCCCAGAGAGTGAAATGACACCAGAGTATTCCTTCTGTGACATTCAGGGAGAATCACAGAATCACTCTGGTTGGAAAAGACCTTTGGGATCATTAAGTCTGACCATCTACCCCATCTTACAGGTTCCCCCCTAAACCATATCAGGCAACACCTCATCAAAATGATCTTTAAACACATCCAGGGATGGTGACTCAACCACTTCTCTCAGAAACCCATTCCAGTGCTTGACCACCCTTTCTGTGAAAAGTGTTTTCCTAATATCAGGTCTAAATCTACCCTGTTGCACCTGACCCCCTTCCCCCTTGTTCCATCATTAATTGCTTGTGAGAAGAGACCAGCACCAACCTCTCCACAACATCCTTTCAGGTAGTTATAGAGAGCTATGAGGTCTCCTCTCAGCTTCCTCCTCTTCAAACTAAAGAGCCCCAGCTCTTTCAGTCTTGCCTCAAAAGATTTATTCTCCAGGCCCTTCACCAGCTTAGTTTCCTTCCTCTGCACCTACTCCAGCACCTCCACATCTGTTTTGTACTGAGGTGCCCAAAACTGGACACAGGAGTCAAGATGTGGCCTCACCAGTGCTGAATACAGGGGAACACAGGTGTGCAGCCACTATACTCAGGGTTGTGACTAGCAAAGCCTAGTGACAGAAGCCTAGAAGGTTAGCTACTGGCAGGCTATGCACCAGCTGAGATGTAGCAAAGATGCTACCAGATTCATCAAAGCTTCTGCACACTTGCAACTGGTAGGACAGTGTCACTCTGCATAGATGCCATGCCATGCCACATGGGTGTGTCTTCTGGATCTGTGAAGGAGGATAATTAAGTAACCACCTTTAAATTGGTGGCAATCTGCTATGATGTAGAGTACCTCTGGGTGGTAATATTCACCATATCTGTGTTGGAATATGCCAGAGTAAGAGTCCTGTGTCTGTCCTTGCTGAATATCTACTTGCCCTTGACCACAGTGGTGAAAAGAACACTATGCAACAATGGCAGGAGAAACCCTGTTGGAAAGAAATCTCTTTTTGTCTTTCTTGATAGCTTTTGTCACGTTGTTCTCCTTTTATCTGGGAAAAAGCAAAGAAAAAGTCTTTTAAACATCCCAAAGAAATAAAGTTGGAGTCAGTAGAGTGAAACAAAAGTATAGCAGGATTCTAAGTTATTATGAGGAAGATCTGAACAGACAGAAACCATTGAATTAGAAGTAATTGGAGCAGATACAAGACAGAGAAACACATGCTTATTCAAATCCACTCAGGACGGTTGTCCCAATTGCTCTTTCTTCCCCTCCATTTTCTCTCAGCCAAAATTCTACATTAAGTAGCAGTGCAAGATGTATTTTTATAAAAATACTGCTTCCAGCTTGGACTACCAAGGCTGTTCAGGAGGAATGCACAGTACTTGCAGCTGACCTTTCAGAGCACTGTGTGGTAAGAGATTGGCAGTTCTTGTTTGGTTTAAATCTCCAAGGGCTTTGAGATAGCATAACACAAAGTCATTCTTCATTCAATCCCTATAGGCACATTAAATGTTTCATATTCTTTCAAAAGTCACTGAAGTTACAAAACTCATTAGAGTCTATTTTAATTATATTAACTTTTTTCCCTTTTCTTCACTAGGTAGCAATTATTGTTGAATATATATATTCAAGAGAATCTGCATTTTCTTTCTAGCCTGAAATCTAATATGCAGTTGCATTAGAAGGAGTCTGTTACCAGGAGAATATTCCAATAAAAGCTGGTAATAATGAAATAATTCTGTTTGGATTTAATATAATTCCATATTAAACACATTAAGTTTCTTCCAGAATCTCTTTCCTCCTTAGATTTTCTTGTTTTTTTGGTGCAGTTCACCAGAACAACTCACAATGGTAAAAGCTTTTCAGTGTCTCCAGGCTGTGAAATATGTTGCTACACACTTGTTTCCAGAAAATATTTTGTACTTTTAAACTTAACTATGCTAGTGCTTGTGCTTGACCAATAAACTCCAAAATCAGAAGACAGCTCAGAGAAGCTGCGTGAGGGCGATGTGTCCATGAAGCTCAGGGTGCAGTGTGACTGACCACAGCCAACAACCTGTATTTTTGCTCAGCACTAAAAAGAGACTGGAGTGTGGCTTTCATTTTCAACAGCAACCAGGAGCTGAGTGGATCAGCTTGTGGAGCAAACATTTCTGTCTGAGTTAATAAACAGGTAAGTATGAAGGTCCCTCTGAGTTATCCAGACCAGCATGGAGGGAGACAATATGTGTCTCAGCGCAACACAGAGTACAAAATCTGAATAACTAACAAAAGATTTAAAAGAAAACAACAACCTTGAGCTGGCTTCAACTCATGGCTTCTTTCTGGCAGTTGGGAATGCTCAGTGTCCTGACAGTGAACATGCTGTAGGGACCAGTAATGGGAATCACACTGGTGTTGTGATTGATCTGTCTATTGGAATTGCTATGCATTTTGCTAAGGGCAACACATCTGTATTTTGTTGGTTTTGTGACAAGTCAGAAATCTCATCTTGGAATTAGGAGAATTGATTGTCTTCTCTGTGTGTGGAAAGTCTAAAAATTTGATCAGAGGACACTGGGCTCTGACAACACTATAGACATTCTGGGATCATTGTGGGACTCCTGAAGTGTGATTACTTTGGGAATGAGACAGCAATAGTGGCAGAAAACTAAGGTAGAATATTATCTCAAAATTTAGATCAATAGATTAAAATTGCCCTACATAGAATTCTGTTGGAACACAGTGATAAACTCAGTAATTTCCAATAAATGATTACTACATTTGCAAAAATCAGGGCTGTTTGAAAATTTTTGTTTTTAGATGCCTAAACTTTATTGGCATTGGCTCAAGGCAAGGAGAAATATCTCCAGGACTACAAATAATTTTCTTTAGTTATTTGGGGTTTCTGGCCTTTGTTGTTGTTCTTTTTTTTTCCTGATTTTAAGTTCCTCTTCAAAGGTTTTAGTTCCTCATTTTTTTGCCTCGTTTCTATAGCATTGTTGGAAGACAGGATCTCAAAATTAACTTATCCATTCCTTGTGACATGAGTTATGGTGGGCCAAATACCATCGGCTTGTCCCTATAATGGGACAGTGTATCCTGGCCAACTGGCCAAAACCAGTCTTCGCTGTGGGCTACAATAGCTCAATAGCTCTTGCCTGTTGTCTTAGCTTTTAGGAATCACTTTTACTTTTTGCATTATGTATTTAACTATATATCTTAATGCACTAGTACATTAGATTAATAATATGCTACATCATAATTTTGTAAACACATTTCATATATTTTACGATACAGTTTAAAATGATGAAAAAACCAAAATCTTTTTATCTGCACAAAACATTTCCAGTGATACAAGACATAATGCCATGGACATCTGGATTGTCTGCAGATTTTGCAAAGTCCTTCACAAAAGTGGAATTTCTGTGGTCTGTGTTCCTCCTGCCACAGACAAATCTTGAGAGCTCAGATAAAAATTGTTCAAAGTACGTTGAGCAGCTGAAAGGAAATAAAATACATTTAAAATATCATTAGTATTATCCTGATATTTTAGGTGTCTATTATAATAGGTAGCATGAGGTACTGAAAAATCCACAGAGATCTTTAGGACTTCAAACTGAATGATATGCTCAGAAAATGAATATTGTGTTACACTGCTTTAGTAGAAATTTGCTTAGTTTCTTGTCTTTGCATGCTTCACAACAGTGGAGAACATCTAGGTCCACTTGTTCCTCTGGCTTCTATTTGACTTCAGGCTCCCTGAGACAGCTTACGCTTCAATCTGCTTTCCCACACAGTCTGGCATTACAGGTCCTGTTTGTGACTCAGAACATGCCTACAGCAGCACAGGCTTCAGTAGCATTACCTTGGGCTAGCAAGTCAGGTGGAATGGTCAGAGTCTCCTGAAGCAAGTCAGTCAGGTGTGGGGCCTTGATAGCCCTGGGCTTATCCTGCAGAGTAAGCATAGTTAGTGTGTTTACACTCACACGAATGTGACTATGCACATGCTGGCAGGAGTCTTTGGCTTAAGTGGGAGCAAATGATTATTACCAGAAAAGATGTATGTCCCCATCTCTAGCATGGTTGCAGTTAAAATAGAAAATGGAACAAATGTCTTTCAGAACGTTTGCATATTTCCTTTTCTTGTTGAGAGGAATTCAAGTACCTTTCTGAGCTCGGTGGACCTCATCTTTGGAGCTTATTTTAGCATCCTTGGAGCTGCTGTCCTTGGCTCTTTTCATGGAAAGGCAGAGTAACAAAGTGCTAGGTCAGTCTCTGGCCCTAACACAGGAAATCATTGTTGGAGACAGGGAAACCCTGAACATTGGCTTCTGGTTTCTTTCCTCAACCATGGAAACATTTTAACATGCAAGTTCTTTAATTCAAAAAACAGTGGAGCTAACACTGTTCTCGCCTGTGTTAACACAGTTTTGTTTCTAACTCCACTGACACACTAATGTAGCACTGCAGATACAGCCAGCTTTAATTATGTCTGTGTACAGTGACATATTAAATGGCTAGCTTCATTTTTAATGAGGCTTAAAAATGTTGCTATACCTTTAGTTACGTTATCTATACTTTTTGAAGTTTCCACTTACAAAACAAAAAATAAAAAAGAATCCCACTAAATTTTCAAATCAGATATAATTGGGTTTTGCTTTAGAAAAGTAGTCTGCTGAATTACTCCATAATTGCACTGATGAAAAAATGAGTTTAGACTATGGTAATTGTAATGAAAGTACAACCTTAAAAGGATTGGAAGTTAATACCTCTGAATAAAAAGACAGTCTTTTAACCTGTAGCCTCCCCAGGTCTTTTGCCTTGCAGCCAGTAACCCTGAGAAGTAGTGTTAATGATAATAATTATCCAATATTTTTATTCTAATGCACCAATGTCTAAATCCTCTTGAGTGCATGGCACAGGTGTAACTGTAAATAAACCCTGCAGCTGCCTCACTGGAAGCTATGGCCCCTCCTGTGTGTTGTGATTAGTAGATGCATTCATTGAAAAATTCCCTTCTCTCTAAATGTGGTAATAACATACTGACCAATATACCACCCCTACAGCAACCAAGCATGACCTCTACCTTGTGAAAACTCATCTTTATCACTCGTTCTCTCATATCTGTTGGTTCTGGAATAATGACACTTTTCTCACAGGGAACAGAAAGCCAGAGCTTTGAGGGACAGGAAGAAAGAAAGGAAACCTTTTTTCCATCTTCCCTCTCTCTTAGAGAACAGGTGTCAGGAGTGAATGTGGAGAATGGGGTATTTGAAGTAAGAAAGACACAGGGAAGCAGGCTTTTAAAGCCCACAGAGCAACCTGCTTATCCTCTTCTCCAATCCTTCTCTCTTAATGTCCACTTTTAACAATAATGCTTCTGGATAAAGAATCTCTAAGTGGGTCCTCTGAGCCACTGAACATGTGCTAGTGGATAATCAATGTCTTTGGTGGAAAAATTTTACTGTGATAATCTTTCATTCAGATTATTCTCTTCTGTCCATCAAGTTGTGATGACAGTCCCTTTTTCTGGAATGCAGCCATAGAGGCTGCTTCTTATGAGCTCTGCAAAAACAACTGAATTTTTTTTGTACACTGTCCATTACTGTTGATCTCTCCATATGCTTTCTGAGTAATCAGATCCTTCCAACATTTTTCTAGCACTTGCTAGCTATTAGGCTGCCATGATCATAGCCATGGCTGTAGTGCGCAGGATAAAATCCGTCCGAGCACCTACAGCATTTGAAGGGTGGACCAGCACACAATTAGAAATACATCCTTTTGGCCACTGGAGGGCTCACAACTTGTTCATCCGCTCGGTAGAGAGACCTGGAGAACGAGGAGGGAAAAGGGAGCAAAATGCTCAGTTCCAGGGAACTGTTACTTCTATTCATGGACTCCAAGGTCCCTATGAAAATGTTTTACAAAGTCAAACTTTAGTTCTGATGTTATACTCCCCCATCCACCACATAATGGAGACAGGAGAGAGATAAGGGTCTTGAGGTTATGTGCACATGGGGCAATGGCTATAAACTTGCACATAGGAGTATCCATAGGAACTTCTAACTTTGAGGGTGACAGAGCACTGGAAAGGACTGCCCAGGGGGGTTGTGGAGTCTCTTTCTCTGGAGACATTCAAAACCTGTTTGGATATATTCTTTTGTGACTTGGTCTAGGTGATCCTGCTGTCTCGGGGGTTTGGACTAGATGATCTTTCGAGGTCCCTTACAATCTCTGATATTCTGTGATTCTGTGATTCTGTCCAATAGTCAGGTCATCCTCTCATAGAAGGAGATCAGGTTTGTCAGGCTTGACCTGCCTTTAATAAACCCATGTTGACTGGGCATGATCCCCTGTTTGTCGTTATGTGAAGTGCGTTGGCACTTGAGATGATGTGTCCCATGACCTTCCCTGTTACTGAAGTCAGAGCGACAGGTCTATAGCTTCCTTGATCCTCATTTCTGCCCTTCTTATAGATAGGCGTCTTCATGGAAATGTCCTGAATCACTTTGGCCATAAAGTTATTGATAACTTGATTTATTCCTCTCAGTTATGTGAGGAATTGCCTTGGGGAAGTTCTCTTAGTCTCAGTATTACTTTAGTTGCTGCCATAAATTGTAGGCTATACATCTAGTCCTCTTAAAGTCAACTCATATTTTCCCCCTGACATCAAGAAAACCAAACTTTGATAGCAATGGTTCCTTCCTCTTCATCTGAGTTATATTCCCCAAATATTTTTAATTCTTTTATGATAAGTTAGGTATGGATGTTCATCTGTTTGTGTAAGAAGCTATTCTCCATATTCATCTCTGTCTATCAGTCAGTGACAAGCATAGGTGCATTAATACTGAGAGAGCTACAGAGGAATTCAATTACATCTGGATAGTTTAAAGCCTGTTAGTGCTGTGCTTTGGGATATGATCCACACACTGATAAATCTTCTGGGGTATGTATGCAGTGAGCAGAGCACGTCTCTTTGTCAATAACTTTGTGACCATGGATAGAGAAATGCTTTCCAATTAATTACAAATGGTTGTCTCTCTAGTCCTTGCATTGTCGTGATTTCCAGTCCAATCAAGGTTCACATCCCTTTGTACAGATGAGACAGAATACTCATGTTGTCTATCACCAAGCACTGATGGGCATTCTTTGAAACATCCTTTGCAGACTTCTAATCCTCTGCAGTGTTTTATGAGAGTACTGAAATATGTGTAGCAGACTTAAAATTCAAATTGGTTGAGCTGTTTCAGCTACAGCTTGTGGTGTCATTGGCTGTACCTGCCTTAGTCAGTCAGATAACCTGGATCAGTCTCATTCTCTAGTGTGGAAAGCAAGAGGCAGGATACTGCTTGTACACAGAAAGCTGGACTCCCTTCTCTCTCCACATAACATATTGAAAAGACTTTCATGCCTTGGTTTAGTCCTGAGCTGTGCCTGGCCACTGGCTGGAGGCATGCAAAGTTGAAAAACTGTTTCAGGAGCATGCTAATGATGAACAAATGTGCTGTCACGGGATTGAGTTCAAGGTTTCCTCTGAGACTGTTTCATTTATTGCTATAGATGTAGCTCCTGAAAGCAGTCTGTGTGTCAGTCCCTAGAGACACTTCTCAATGTAGCATCTGCCAGTTCTGTTTCCCTTCGTGATAGAAATGTTGTGAACTGCTTTAAAGGCAGAGGAATATGCAGTTCAGAGACTGGGAGTATGGATCAAGAATTCAAACTCTAAAGGAATGAAACAGCACATTCAAAAAGAAGACAAAGACCTCTACATTCTTCCTCAGAACCATCAGTGGAAGAGACACACACCGAAATTAAACTAAATAGGAAAAACCTTTTCCTTCAGGAATACCCTGTTATGCACCTTAAAACACTCACTGAAGTATATTCCCATCGGCAGAATGCTATCATAGTTCTAATTAAATCTGAACTCCTTATGGGACCCTTACTTTTATATCAGAAGGAAGTTGTATTTCTTTAAAAGAAGTATTTTTGAACTAACTCACTCTTCTGAAATAAGTGCTGATTGCAAATTTCTTGATGAGATCACTCAAAATAGGAGTAGTTACCAGGAGTTAAAACAGCAGTGGCTGGCATCACACAAGGATTTGCCCAGGGTATTGTGGTACAGTTTCCACAAACATAACTGGATTTTGAAGACTGTTCTTCTAGGTTAAAGAAGCAAAGTCTCAGGGGCAGTGTGATACGTAAGTTGAAAGGAAAATGTAGTGAAAAGAATAGGAAATCTGACTGGGTGGATCAGGTAATTCTCAAATTAGTCATTATTAATTCTTTTTAAAAAATGAATATTACTAAATTAGTAGAGAAGAACTTTTAAAAATGTTTGAGAAGTGATATACCTGACTGATGCTGCTTACCAAAAAAGGGTATTTGTTCCTGTGCACAAGTTCTGCACATACAGGGCTTATTCTATTCTTACTTATTCATTCCATATTTACAGAACTTGGTTTTTTGTGGAAATGACTTACAATTAACTATGAAAATAGAGAAACAGCTCCTCAATTTTATAGACCTAACAAGTCTGGTAAGTCTTGTAAGTTTTCCATAGCTTCAGTTAATAACATAACTTCAGATGACCTGCCCCCAAAGGATTAAGAAACCATACCAAATTACAAGTTAACTGTTTAGGATATTTATGGTATCTGATCAGAACAGTAAGGGTTTTTTACTAATTCAATTAGCTACACAGCAGGGGACTGACAGCTTTTGTTCCATAATGTGAGGGTAACGAACTACAGTAGAATATATTGTAAGCAAAACATGAACATCTGATTATGTGAATAGGGCAGAGGAGGTTTTTTTGTTTTCTAACATAATTATTGCCAGCCCCTGCAGACACTTGCAAAGTAAGTAACTCTCTCTCAACTTCATTCACTGTTGTGTCATTTAGGCATCAGTTTTAATTTATAAGCCTTTGCTTCAATGCAAAGTCTGAGGGCTTTGCTGGAGAACCAAAGCTACACATAGAAAATCCCTACAAAAGCACCAACCCACCTTGATCATCACATAAACCAGAGCAATGGTGCTTTCGGTTCAGTCTTACAGCAGGATTCATTGCTGGCTGGGATAGTACTTGCTTAGGGTAGAACCTGAATTAGTGTCATGGCCTTTATTGAGACAGACTATGGAGTCTGGGTGAAGGCAGGGAATCCGAATGGCTGTTTCATTTGCTGCTCTTTTGTGCTGCTTAGAACACAGGCTGAAAGATACGTGGAAGACGTTGTTGTAGCTGGTTACTCAACAGTGCTGAAAGAGCCAGTCCACCTCAGGGTAGCAGCATGTGTGTGTATTCAGGAATGTGTTTTTTCTTTTTTCTTGAAATATCACACAATACATTTTGAACTAGCTTTCCTCCAGGCATGAACTGGGAATGCATATCCTACAGCCAGTAAAAGTAGCCTAACTAGGGATGCCCTGAGCAGCTTAAAGCCATCCTCCTCCACAGCTCATCTGTGTCTTCCCACTTATACATGACATGCACAGTATTTTCTGTTAGGGAACTGTAATCAGGCAGGTTCGTGGTGCCACATCCCTCTTGTGTAAAAGAAACTGTCTCAAAAACTGACCCAAACTATGGAAACCAAATTCATGGGGATATAGAAGGATAAAGTGAGGAAATCCCATGTAAGAATGGAAATACCTCTCTGATACAGAGTGATGGCTTTGTTGTTAGTGAAAAAGAGAGTCTTCAGAGCATTCAGATGAGACTTTGGTCACACAGTAGGTCCTCTCTGTCCCAGCAGAATAACAAAGATATAACCCATTGGTGTGACTACATCCTGATGCAGGATGGGGTGTGGAGATGGTGATTAGGACCGATCTCCACATGAGTTTGGGAATCTTTGATGTGCCTGTGATACTTCTGAAACCCTGAAAAACTGGAATTCTGGTTTATAAATAATCTACCTTGAAATTAAATACATGAGTCACTCGGGAGCAACATGATTTAGATGTAGCTGTCTTTGAAGGACTTTTGTCTGATATTTATCTAGTTTTACTGCAATTTTCTTGACTTCTGGGCAAAAAAACCAGTCAATTTTAACTCAAAATGGCATTGAATCTGTAGATGGAATTCCTGATGCTGTCAGCAGGCACAGGATTAGATTTGCAGTGGTTACTACATTAAATTTTCTAATGAAAGAGTATTACAGTCCCTTATTAACTATTGCTCTTTCCTGATAATTCAGATTTGGCTGTTCATCTGCTTGTGAAACTCTGAAGTATCTTCAAATTCATCTGTGTCAATCAATGACAATGTGAGCTGCATGAATACTAGGAAAATGACAGTGGATTCAATTAAGTTATTAATAAGGCATTGGAATATTTTATAGCCCAGTAGAAGTGTGCTTTGGGACATGATGCACTCACTGATAAATCTCACGGACTGCTGAGCAGAAAATGGATTCTTTCTCAGTGATTCAGAAGTCACACTTACTCAGATAAAATCAAATATATAATTCTCAGCTGCTGCCTTATGGAATAATGATGGTGGAAGCTGCAGAATAACAGAGATGAGGTATTTCGAAATATTGGGCACTTTCAGCTGAAGTTTTGCTTGATTGCAACAGAACTTGACTCTAAATCCTTCATTTGTGTCTGTATCTATCAGTTGCAGTAGAGATGTTCTTAAGGATATTTGTGAGGCAGGGACTCACATGAATCTTTGACATTACATGAATGTTTCTCAACGATTGATTTAGTAACATACTAGTAATCCAGACTGCTAAATGCCTCACGGATGAGAAAGTTAAATTTCATGAAGTGTAAATTCTGGGGAGAGTGGAACTTTGTTTCTGATAGTCTGTCATGTTTTTCTAAGTAGAGGTGGAACTAATATCTTTATGTATCATGCATTAATCTTAAAATCACAGGAAATGCTCAATATTGTAGAATATGGATCACCGACTTATTAGTTTTTCTGTTGCCATTGCAGATCCTGCGCTTGCCTTCAGAGCTTATTACCAAGGTAGGGCTGAAGGAACTGATGCTAGTGCTGGAATGCTGCAACTGTGTTTGCTGTTGTTTGAGACACTGAGCACAATGTTTTGGCCTGAGGAGGTTTTGTCAACTACCCAGAGCAGTCAGGGAAAAACATTATTCTGAAGGACTGGGGTGGGTGGGAAGTCAACAGAGGCTACTCACAACCATACAGATATATGCATATTTTATTAGTAGGAATGAGAGGACAAAAGAACACATATGAGATCCCTACTCTCTGAACTTCAACAGCAAGAATCGTAAGGAGGAAATGTTCAACTACTGAGTTTTTCCAGGCTTTCTTCATGTGTTCTCTTTTGTAAAAAAGCAAACCACTGTCAGAACACCAGGCAGTGCTAGCTGGATTAACCACGTTTGATCACTGTATCTTTGTCACTTTTCCTCAGTAGAAGATCTGGACCCCAGTCTCAAAGGCAAGAGTGATAATTTTAAAAACATAAACTTTTATGTGAATCCATTCTGCTCCTATTAAGGAAGGTGAAAGTGTTACACAGAAGGGAGTGAAATTAGGTTTGAAATTATTTTCAGTGTAACTACTTAGATGCTCTTTTCCCCTTGGCTTACTTTCAGGACAAAGAACACGCTCTCTGGGTCTGATTTGGAAAGGCTCAATCTGAAGAAGACCAGAACTTGCTGTTTCACTTTGACAACTCTGATGTGCTCTCTGGATGCTTAGTTCAGACCCTACAAAGTGCCTTCACTACTTACTCCCATTCCTGTCTTTCCCATCTTCTGCTACTTTCAACATAGGAGCAGCTCCTGATCACCTTTGAACTGAAGCCGTGCGCTTATTACCAGTTTCATAGCCACAGCTGTGTAACTGCTTTCCAGAAGGAAATTAAATCTGCTTGAAAGACTGGAAAAAAATTAAGGTTGTTTAAATAAATAAGGTATGTATTCCCTATCTGTTATTCTTAGGAACACAGAAATTGTTAGACTGGATCATGCTCCCAGTCTGTCCAGCCCAGCATCCTGCCTTTAACAGCAACCAGGTCAGGCTGCCTCGGAGGAAGACACATGAACCCTAGCATATGCAGACATGGCATAATCTGTTCCTCTGTGATGTCTCATTTTTACTCTTTGGAGGCACACATTGGGGTAATTACTGTAGTTCTGGACCTTGTATTACTGTGTAAACTTCCTTTTCTTTGAATGAGGCTTTTTTTCTCATTTTTTTTCTCCTTTCTCTGGGACAAACTACAATTGAAAGGGAAGTTCTATTAAAGTCCTTAACTGACTGCTGTGGGCTTATAAGACAGATGAACAGTAAGTTTCATAGGAGCAAATCTGAAGCTCCCAAGGCAAAACTGAGTCCAATGCATGTGTTACAGCAGTTTTCTGTCACATGTTGAGTGCCATAACTGGCATGGGGGCTTCAGGATGACTCCATCCCATGGAGAAGGTAAGCCAACAGGCACATATAGGCCAACTCCTGCAACAGGCTCCGTGGTAAGTCATGCACCATCCTGCCACATCCACTTCAGACATCCCTGCGCCTCACTGTGAGGACCTTGCAATGTGTATTCCATCTCAGAGAGCTTTCTGCCCTTACTAGAAAGGTTATTTAGCTCTGCTATATGGAGCCACATGTTGTAGCATAGTATCTTGTCCTTCTAAAGTCAAGGAAATACACAGGCTTACTGATTTTAGGCAAGTTTGAGAATTTCAGCCTTTCGGAGTAATGCTGGTTTCTTAACAGCCAGACACAACTAATGTCTCTATTTGAACAATGCACAAATCACATTTATCTAACTAATACTGGCTAATTAGGCAAACGATCTGTTGTTTTGATAAGTTCTGCCAGACGAGATTGAGTAAAACTCCAAGCCGTCAAGACAACCTGGGCATAAGAAGTACATGGGATGTTATTTCCTTTATTACAGGTTGTGATTTTCTTTTTCATTGATGAACGGAGACACATATGTGCATCTTAAGCTGCCCAAAGCCCTCAAACTCCACTGATCAGCTGCTGATTAACTCAAGAGGGTTAAATGACTAAATTTCTACTGTTGCACATATACAAAGCAGCTTATGTGCTGATCCTGCTCCATATTTGATGAGTTCCTTGAATCTCTCACTCAAACTGCAGCCCCAAACCTGGAAATAATTCCCTTTGTCAGTCTCCAGTAGTCCTTCTCAGAACACTTCTCAACTGGAGACAGTTTCCAGCATGCTGATTCATTGGCATGCTACTCCAGGCTTGCTGAAACCTTGATTTCTGTTCAAATATTCTATAAAGCTCTCCCTGAATAACTTTTTAAAGATGCAAGAACTCATTTATTATAGTTAATTACAAGGCAACTACCTTTTTTTAACTTCAGTTAAGTCCATACCTGGTTCCACAGAATACACTCAATGGGATTTGGAGCATGTACCTCGCTTTCTGTAACTGCTGGAGCCCTGATTCTCAGCAAGCAGATAGTGGGAGAAAGCCAGGAATGTATTTTTGTTTTCACAAGGAGCAGAACAATGACAACATATTGATTGCCTTGAGGAAAACCATGTCATAAACCTTGTTATGTGAAACCAAAAGCAGCTGACTTTGCAGAATTATATCTTTAATAGCAAATTGACTGGGGGAAAAAAGCCTGCTTTAAAGCTGTTAGAATTAAATAAAATGAAAAGTTTAATTACCTGTTTTAAGGTTTCCATAGCTGATTTTCTCCCCCAGACATCAGTACAATAGAAAAGAGTCTCAGCCAATTTTTTCCAGCTCTACCATACTGCATTTAACAGCTTCCACGTACTCCTACCTGTACTGAGGAATTAAGAGTGAGGCGACTCATCTATAGATAGTGCAGCTACTCCTGCATAGAAACATGAGCTTCTTTTCTAAACATGTATGATCACTGCTGCATAGAGGGTGAGAATTTCTCCATGATATGTATCCCATCTATTTCTGAAACAGATGTCACCCTAGAGCTATCTCTTCAATTTCTCAGGGACATTTTTATAAACTTACAAAAGGTTTTATTCTATTGAAAAGCTCTACATTGTTCATTGTACTTCAATTCCAGTATCCAAAGACTCAGAGATTCTGGTCATTAGTATTACCAGTTTGAATACACAAAACCTTTAGGTCTGATGTTTTAGCAACAGTGTGAATTACATTCAAGTGCAAAGAGCTGAAAAGGTATTCAGGAAACACTTCTTCCTTAAGAGTCTCCCTGCTTCTAATTTCCCATAGTCTAATTTCTGTAATGGAATTACAGAGTCACATAATCATTTTGATTGGAAAAACCTTTAAGTTCATCAAGTGCAACCATTAACCTAGCACTGCCAAGTCAACAACAAACCACATGCTTCAGCACTGTATCTCCATGTCTTAAAATCACTCCACGAGTGGTGCCTCAATCCATTCCCTGGACAACCTGTTCCTGTTCCTTTTATAGCTCTTTTGGTGGAGAAATGTTTTTCAGTACACAAGTTAAATATCCCCTGGCACAAGCTAAGGCCGTTTTCTGTCATCCTATAGCTATTAGCTGGGAGAACAGATTGACCCAGTCTCCTAACAATCACTTTCAGGGAGCTGTAGAGAGCAAGAAGGTCTCCCCTCAGCCTCTTTCCTTAAGTCTAAATAAATTCTCTTAGCTGCTTCTCACAGGACTTGGATTCTAGACACTTCACTAGCTCCACTGCCGTCAATGATCTTCTTGTAGTCAAGTGTGTAAATCTGAACACATTTTTTGAGGTGTAGCCTCACCAATGCCCATTAGAGGACAATACCTGCCTATTCCTGCTGAACACACTAGTTCTGATACAAGCCAGCATGGTGTTGGTCTTCTTGGCTACCTGGCCACACTACTGGCTGCTCAGCGACTGTCAACCAACACCTCAGGCCTGGAGCTTTCCAGTCACTCTCCCCAAGCCTGTAATGCTGCATCAGGTTACTGTGAGTATAGTTCTGGGAGCAACTTCAACATGCCTATTGAAGGTTATATCACACATCTTGGCCCATCCAAGGTAATTTGTTCGTGGTATTGTCACCTTTCTGAAGAAGGGACAGGAACAGCCTGGCTGCTCCTTAGCTGTACACTGCTCACTGATGAGGAGTTGCTTGTTCAATGAGGACATCAGCAGACTATATTTTATCAATTAGTACCCATGCAGACCTTCATGTTGTGGGCTTGTTCTTCAAGACAATTAGGTATATACTGGACTCACCAGCTCTGAGTTAAGTAAATTTGATATACAGTAAGAATGAAACACCTAATGGCCCTGAGAAACGAGGTCAGCTGAGCTAGAAGTGATACACGAGAAAAGAATTGATGCAATGGCATTTAGCAGCAGTGACATCAAGTGCCATTGACAGTGTGCTCACAAGGGCACATTGCTGGCTCATGGTCATCCTGCTGGATGACCATCCTGCTGGATGACCAGGACCCCCAGGTCCCTTTCTCCTGTACTGTTCTCCAACAGGTTTATCGCCAACCTATACTGGTACCTGGGGTTGTTCTTGCCCAAGTGCAAGACTCTACACTTCCCGTTGTTATATTTCATTAAATTTCTCCCAGCTCTCCAGCCTGTCCAGGTCCTGCTGAATGGCAGCACAGCCTGTAGAGATGTCAGACACTCTTCCTACTTTGTGTCATCAGCAGACTTGCTGACAGTGTTCTCTAATCCCTCATCCAAGTCATTAATGAATAGATTGAATAGGACTGGTCCCAGTACTGACCCTTGGGGGAGTCCTCTAGATACAGGACTCCAACTGGACTCTGTGCCATTGACCATTACTCTCTGGCTTCTATCCTGCAGCCAGTTCATCTTCACTACACAATTGTCCAGATCACACTGCTTCAGTTTGGCTGCGAGGATGCTGTGGGAGATAAGTCTTCATCAGAAAGCCACATGTGTGAAAACCCACAATTGTTCTGGCATTTGCAGCTCAGAGATTGCCATCTGAGAGGTCACAAAAGTTATTTATTTTAAACATTAGAATTATAACAAGAATCCTAAGCGAATTTTGGTGGGGGGAAGTTTTTTTTATGTTATTAGCACAATATTTATTGAGTTTTAAGCAACTAGACAGAAAACAAACCCCAAAAATGCTTACCAAATTTTCACCATCAGATCCTGACAAACTTTGACTGTAGAAGTTTTTGAATATTTTTCAGTGCATCCAAAGGACAAACTCAGGTAAAACTGGGCCATTTAACTGAAATACATATATAAATATATATATATATATTAAATTGTGTGAATAATAACACTTTCTAATAATAAAAATTTCATATATCTTTGAAAGACACAATATTTCCTAACACTTATGTGACAGTTGGTCTGGGTGACAAGAAAGCTTTTAAATTTACTTAGTGTTACATGCAAAGGAGAGTTTTTAGCTGTGTCCTTCTCAAATGAGCATTTAATAGCCGCCACTGTTAGCACAAAGCTGGAGTCCTCTGCCATCCTGCTGCTCGACTGCAGGAAGGTGTCAGATTAATGGTGGCTTTTTCTGCCAGAAACAAGTTAGCAAAGCCAACCTTCTGTTTCTTTTCAAGCAAAACTACTAGTAGTTAATTTATTTAAAGTTTCCTATTCATAAAGGAAAGGGTAAATGACTGTTAGGTTTTGATTGTAATTTAATCTGCTTATATTAAGAAGATCTTATTTTACAGTCTTATATTGCAGGGAAGTGTCTCGTAGGTTTGCCCTAGTTTTATTCTGTTTTTCTAAAATATTAACTGTTGACCACTGCTGGAGGGAGGTTAATGGCTCACTGGACCTTAGGCTGATGTTGTACTCCAGCTCCTTACCAGCTCCACACTGAATCTCTGTAACTCAAGATAATCTTGAACCAATTAATGACTGTCTGTCACAGTGTTTTAATATATTGAGTCCTGATTTCCAGCAAATATGGAACTAGGAGGCATATTTGGCATCACTTGCCCACAGTTCTCTGGCTCAGTGTGTGTTGAACCTGAAAAATCTGAATTTACGCACACAATTTTTGAAACAAACTAGAAGAACCTTTGTTAGGGTCATAATAATTTTAGTCTCCATATTTAAACTGTAGAAAAAAAACCTGAGAAGGTAATTCTAGTCTAAGCTGTGTTGAACCAGGCTCTGAGCTGGAAATGGAACCAGAAATAAAATGCTGCTGTCACTACCATCTTTGGTTAGGATCAGCTCAATTAATCTCATGCTGTGAAAATGAACTCTTAAAAAGGTTTCAGTTTCATTACCAAACAAGAGATAGGGAGCAGCTACCTCTTCTTACAAATACATTTTTAACACTATCTAGTATTTTCCCCAAAGGTTTAGGAGTTTCCTCCATTTAGGGAAAAACTGATTAATATAAAATCTAGGAAGTATCAGTTCCTAAAAGCAAAAATAGAAAGGAAACAGATTTATACACTGTTAAGATTTGAATCATCTCTAGAAATATCCTAAATACATTCCATGCTAAATTCTAAATTAATATCATATGTTAAACACTGGCTCAGTGGCCCCATCAGCTCAGCAAGTCATGAAAAAAATGCGATAGACTCATTTTTGGATGTTTATCGCAGAGGAGATATTTCTGAGCTCTAAGTGTTGAATACTATCTTGAATTTGACTTGCAAAAGAGTAGGACCATTCACTCCATCAAATTAAAATTGGTCTTGGTAGAGACTCTTTCCTATAAACTCAGCTCTTTTGCTTAACACTGCTGAGAAGAAAATACGTCACAAATCTTACACTATGTCTACTTCTCTCTACTGATTTATACTTTTCCCTGCTTCGGAAATGAAATTTTTTTCACTTCGATCTGATTTTTCAGTGATGGTATTTGACTCATGCAAAAATAACCAAAAATCATCATTCAAGTCATTGTTTTGAATCCTGAGAACCTTTGCATTTACTTTTGAAAGCTCTAAATGGAGTGACCGTAAACATGTGTGAGTAGAGCAGAGCAGTGCAGCCGTTATGCAGAACTCATTAAACTATTTTTCACATTTTTTGAGTGCAACTGATCTGTGAATGCAGTTTGGAATATATGTCTCTATATATAAGCATACAAAGTGATTCCCCAGATGTTTCCCACAGAAAACCTTCAGCTGATGAATAAGTTTGAAACTGGGCTTTTTTGTGCTGCCGATTTTGAATGTGTTAATGTGTTTTTTTCAACCAGTGTTGGTTATCAAAATGTCATTTTGGTGTTTCTTCTCTTTATGAAACTCTATGGAAGCTGTGTAAGCAGGACAAAGTTTAAGTTGCTATAAATATTCAAAGAAGTGCTGGAGAGACTGTCACTGTCATCAGGCTTTCATTGTTTTCAGAAAAGGAGCAGAAGGGAAGGATAACTTTGTGATTAAACTAGCAGACTGTTACTCAGGACATCAGAGATCCATTCCTGCTCCTAAATGTATTGTTATACAAATATTCTAAGCCACATCTTTTAGCTTCAATTTATGTTTTCCTTCCCCCATCCTCCCATTGCTCATTCAGTCCCTTTGTGCTGCATGAAGGGGGATACTGCAGGTTAACAGCGAAAGGTTAACGCATTAGGGAACATGCTTTGAAATCAAATGACCTGAGTTATTGTTGCGTTGATTAGTATGCAAGAGATACGGTGTGTGAGTCAGCAGCATCCTAAAGCAGCCTCATTTAAGTGAAAGGGCATAAAAATATTCACCTCCTGGGCATTTTGGAACTATTTTTGCTTCATTGGTATGGAACCAATATCCTCAGGAGGCAGAATTGGATGTTCTTAGCATGAGAGAGGAGAAGCCAGTGCAGCACAATAACAGCATGTGACATGCCTTTAGCAGAGTCCCAGTGATTCTTGCTTTTCCTCATTCCCCAAATAAACGTGCATTAGTCAGTAGCAGAAATGTGCCTTTTCAAGACCAAAGGATGGAAAAGTATAGACTCTCAGGCCTAGATATCGCTGACTGCAGGTGCAGTAAGAGAGGAACCTGGAGAAAAATCCTATGAGCACAACAATCACAGATCTCCCAGTTGTGGGACTTTTGTGGGGAAGAGAAAGTCAGAGCTGAGGGAGCATGGTGAGTGCACAGTCTCAGACAGGCAAGACAAAGAATGAAGAGACTGGTGAGGACTGCTAATTCTACCACCTATCACACTTTTTAGCTGGATGAGGACTCACATAGGATATAAAAGAACAAATTCCATCTTCCCTGGTTAGAACAGCAGTACGCAGTAGTGCCAAGGGAAAAAAAAATAGGAAAGAAATTAAAGGAAAACCTGGAAAGATGGAGAACTACATGTCTGATCTGTCTCAAAGCTCTGTCTCAAGACTCCCCTGGCCTAAATCCTCATTGCTTCGTCATGGCTCATATTTACCTAGAACAGGACTAGGAAGTACTGTGCCTTGGTGTAGGTGATCCTGCTGTGGCAGAGGGATTGGACTAGATGATCTTTCGAGGTCCCTTCTGATCCCTAGTGATTCTATGATTTTTTTGTTCTATTCAGAAGGACTGGTTGAATCAAATGTGCTACCTCCTTACCTCCATGTTGGAGTCTGAGCCAGGTAGAGTTTCAGTAGCTGGAGGTAGGGGCTGGCACAGCCCTTGTAAGAAGTTTTGCAAAAGAAACTCTCTCCAACAACTAGCAGAACCCACCTCTGGCTCAACCAATCTGTGCCCTGTGAATGAACATGTTTGTGTGGGGAAATGAGGTTTTGTAGGTTTGGGGGATTTTACAAATTATTTTCCTTTAGAATTGTGTTTTCTGGGTGCTCCTGGGATTGTATTTCTTGGGGAGAAAATGGAGGAGGGTAGGAGTGAGGGAACACAGCCACACAGTACCCCAGCTCCGTGCAGAGGAGGAAGGATGGGAAGCCCTCTCAGACAAGTTTTGCCTTGGAACATGGTGAAGTCAGTAGTGGACATGAGAGCCCCATCTGCAGCCTGTGAACATCAGCATAACTGGAGGGAGTGGAGGGACTACTCATTTAAATGGCAGCAACTTTGAGGAGCCCTGAGCAGGAGAGGATGGCAATAATGCAGCCCACATGAACTATCTCCATGCTGTTTAGAGAAGTAGCTGATGGACTGTCTCTGTGAAGCAGGATGGATAGCAAGCTGCTGTCCAGAACGACTTCTGTGGTTTCCTCTTGAAAGAAAGGAGACCCCAGAGCTGTGCCTGGGAACATAGTGTCTTGTACCTCTGTCTTTATTGTGGGTGATGTGATTTTGTTTGTACTAGGTAATGGGTTTTATAGTTAAAATTGGTTTGTATCCCCAAGTTGGGTCGTCTTTTGTCCTTGGTTTTTCTTTAGTATTGGCTCCCACGTAGTTTGTTAATTAGGGAGAGTCTGCCCGGGGACTAGACAGTGTGGCCATCTGGCGACACTCCATCATCTCTTTAGACATTTGTGACTACAGAAATGCTACTTCAGCTTTCCAGAGGTGAAACAAAACCTTGCATATCAGGGAGTGACAGTGAGTTTATTTCTTTTCTGCTGATTTTCACAGGTCAGTGAACCTCAGTGAAGTTGCTCTTTGCTGATTCCTCTTCTCTGCATTTCTCATGCTGACAAGCACCCCTATTTCCAAAGAAATTTGGCAATGTGCCCTAAATGGAGCTTATTCTTTATTGGCACGGGCAGGAGTCAAAGATTAAAGGGATTTCATTTCCTGCAGTTAACTCTGTCCTGCACAGGGTGTGCTCACATCACACTTCACTGTCATGAACACCTGTAACCTATGTCCAGCGTGTGCTAGAGCAGCAATTTGGTCTGCAATACAGGATTACGTTGAAGCAACTGAGAATTACAAGAAAAGAAATAAAACCTAGACAAAATTTATTGAAATGTCATGTGAAAGATTTTTTTAAAATCAGCTTATTCCTAGGGTTCATCTCAAAGTTCATAAGAACACTTTTTTTGTAAAGTAGGAATTTCTTCGTGGATGATTCTTCTTCTGATCCTTTTTTTCAGTTATCTCTCTGAAGGCTTGGATGTGGAAATGATCACAATCCACTGCTTTTCTTTGGCATATGCCAATGGTAACCCATAAAGTTCTAAGTTATTTAACTAACTAATTAATTAATTTTGCATCAAGGTTGAGTGACTTGGCTTGTAGCGATAGGAGGAAGCATTAGGCAGAATGGCATTAAACAGGCAGAGGACATATTTAGATGAGATGCAGGGAAGAAGTTCTTCACTGAGAGGGTAGTGAGAATTAGATCAAATTGCTCAACAAAGTTGTGGATGCTCCATCTCCGGATATGTTCAAGGCCAACTGTAGTTTCACTAAGTTAATTGAACATGGCACAAAGCAATAATAAAATTGAGGTCACAGCTGAGAAAGAATCAATGAGTTCAAATGATTAAACTTTCAAGCTAACGTTGCAGATAATCAAATCAAATTATGAACTTGACTTTTTTTAATTAGTTTAAATTAGTTTTTTCTTAGAAAAAAATTAAGGAGCTAAATTTCTTTTATCTATGATCTTAGCTCTACATACAAATATTTCTGAGGAAAGAGAAATATTCATCGAAATGGAAAAGTATATAATCTAAGTGCAGATTCTCTCATCTGACCCTTAGATATCAGAGTCAAAATAACCACTTAGTCCTTGCGGAAGTGACAAAAAAGCAGAACAGGGATCTGCTTTTCTTAAACATTCAGTTTAGGCCAAGTTGAGTCTGGAAATCTCTCTCCCCAGTTTTTGCAACGCGTACATACGTTCGGGATAGACGACTATTTTAGGTAGGAAAATTACTGCTTTAAACATTGGACATTTATTTGGTTCTTATAGTCAAGTCGAATTGATCTGGACCTGAACGTTTGTTCTAGTCTTAGTCCTTTGACAATGCAATTCAGAAAATACAAGTGACAAAGTGCCTTTGTTCATCTTAGTGGAGTTTGACTAGATGAATGCCATTTGAATGTCTCCTCCTTAAATCTCACTGCTGCACATTATTGTGGTTGTTCTTATTCCACCCCCTAACTTTAGAACAAAAGACCCTTTTCAAAGACTTCACACAGAGGTGATGGATAAATCATACACATTAACTGCTTTTGAATACCACCATTTTAACATGAAAAATCTATTAATTCTGTGCTGTTTACTTGAAGAAAATTATTTAAGACAATGTTTATGCATGTGCTAACACATGCACACAATACAATTGAAAAACTAATAAGGAAAAAATAAAAGATTGAGGGAGTTACCATCACACACAGAGACTGATTTCTACTTCATTCCTTGGGAGATTGTACTCAAGTAGATGCTGTTCTTTCTTGTGTTTAGGCAGACTGTAGATTTATCATGAAGATTGGTAGCACGTTCAAGATATCTTATTGGACTGCAGGTGACTCATACTGGTATTATTAGTAAGAAAAGTTCTTCATCTTTCCATTTTCTGTTTAGAGAGAGGTGAGCAGCCGTGACTGTGATTTACAACAAAAGAGAAAAACCAATAATTCTTGTGCAGAGGTTTCTCTTTATCAGGATGCTATCCCATCTGCTATATCCTCTGCAAACTTCTGTGACATATTTATCCACTTAGGTGAACAAAAATCACAGAATAACCGATTAGTTTTTGTTGTGAGAGACCTTTAACATCATCAGGTGTAACCATTGACCCAGCACTGCCAGGTGACCGCAAAATCATGTACCTCAACACTATATCTATGTCTTTCAAATACCTGAAGGGATGCTGACTTCACCACTTCCCTTGGAATGATATGCTTGATAACCCTTTCAATGGAGAACTTCTTAATATCCAGCCTAAACTTCCTCTGGTGCATCTTGAGGACATTTCCTCTTCTCCTATTGCTTGCTGTGTGGGAGAATAGACCAGTGTTCACGCAACTCACTGTTGTCTGCAAAGTTACTGCAGTTACGCTTGATCCCCTTTTCCAGATCACTTGTAAAGATATTAAAGACAACAGGTGTCAGGCTGGAGCCATGGGAAATACTCTTGTCTCTGGCCACCAGCAAGCAATTAACTCCATTCAGCACTACTCTTAGGGCCCAGCCATCCAGCCAGGTTTTTATACAGTACAGTGCACCCATGCAAGCCATGAGCAGGCAGTTTCTCCAGGGGAGTGCTGCAGGAAACTGTGCCAAAGTCTTTACTAAAATCTAGTTAGACAACATACTGAGCCCTTCTCTCATCCACTACGTGCGTGACCTTTTTATAGAAATAAATCTGGTTAGTCAGGCAGGACCCGCCTTTCATAGGACTGTGCTGATTTGGCCTGATTGCCTGGCTGTTCAGTGTGTGACGTGTGCTGGCACTCAAGATGAGGTGCTTCACAACCTACCCCAGCACCGAGGTCAGAATGACAGGCCTGCAGTTCCCCGGTTCCTCCTTCTGGCTCTTCCTGTATTTGCTAATCTCCAGTCATCTGGGTCCTCCCCAGGTCTGCAGAAGGCTCAGTGCTGTAGAAAGAAAACAATGTGTGATAAAACATTCCATTTCTGAGTGGTCCTAATGTTTGAAGAACCATCAGTACTGATCACAGTTATAGACACTCAAAGTGGATTTATAAGGGGAAGTCATATTATTGGCTGCCTACGTGACAGTGATGGATGTACAAGCATTTGGCAGTAACTCATTTTATTCAAATACATAAAATTTGCACCTACTGGAAATATTTTCACATTTTTAACAATTAGGGAGTTTTGTAATTAGTATAAAATCTTAAGGGTATCACAGAACATTAGGGATTGGTAAAGACAGAATATAATCTTGTTCAGCATGAGCCTGTTGAATATTAGGTATTTAGAAAATCTGTTTGGGTTCCCTTCACACTCTGTTGAGAATTAAAGACTTCTCTAGAGGTGAGTTTGTCCTTTTGTCCCAGATAACACAGACATGTCTATTAATGTGGCATAAATTGTAATCTGAAGGAACCAATATTTGTATTAGCTGTGGAAGGGTTGTAGGTGATTAGCTCGAGTCTGGTAGTTAATTTTTTTGATAACAAATATATTCAATAATTTCTCAAGAAAGCTTATTTTGACTTTTCTGAATACAACTTCTTCACACTGAATTTTTCTAGACTAAATTAAAACCTCATCCCACCATCGTTATCAGATGTAGAACTTAATCCATAGTCCTGTTTAGCCATCTCTATTGCCTAAACTGTCTAGATGTAGTTTTCTAGTGCCATCTGCAATGCCCCAAGGTATTCCCTGTGGCTCTGAATAGTGATCCTGTAGGTCATGTCATATCTGTCAGCCTTGGTGGATGATTTGGACAGTAGAAATTGCTCCATATGTTTGAGCAACAGAACAGAGCCTGTAGGGTGGAAGTCAGCTCCAGATTAAGACATTTAAATTAAGATGTCTGCATGTAGGTGTCTACATGCGAGTTAAATGCCTGAGCTCCTGCTATGGTCAATGAAAATGTAATCACTACTGTGGAGTCTGAAAAGCAATTCAGCTGACCTGCTGGCTTTAGCCAGATTTAGGATAAATTGAATTGCTCTAGACACCTTATATTGACAAGGAACTTGAGGCCTGTGGATGGAAGCCAGAGAGATAGCTTAAGGGCACCTCACATAGCAGTAAAGGCTTGTGTGAGGACAAATGAATTGAATTAGTCTCTGCTGCCAAGCCTGGATGCTGCTTCACACCTAGACAACTTCATGTAGACGTATAAAGTCAGTGGTAGTTTTGTTTCAAACTCAGTCACGTCCTGAAGTTGGAGGAAATAAATCCTGTCCTTGACATCTGGGCACATGGCTGTAGGTTCTAGCTATGTCACCTTTATCACAACAAAGAGCAAACTGCATATACATAAAGATAATTTCAACAGCATCAGGCAGGACAGGCCAATACAGCACTGGCAGAGCTGGAATTTACATGATTCAAGGAATGCAGCACAGACTTCTGAAACTGCAGCCCAAAATCTAATAGACATCAACACAAGCAAAAATGACAGTGTGAAGCTGAAGGCAATTACTGACTTGAAAAAAGATGTGAATTTAGTGACTGCACTTGATGAGGCAGACCCAGCAAAGCCTGTGAGTGGCAGACAGATTGATGCAGATGAATGGTGTGATGATTCTGTGTTGCAAGGAAATACTGAACAAAGGATTAGGAGGCGGAGAAAAGAGCTGAGTGGAAATACTTCAAAAATGTTGTTTCAAGAAGAAGAAAGGTGCCAGTTTTGACACTGGGCTGAGTCAGCTCTGTGGACCAACTGTATGAAACAAGGAGTAAGTTTTCGTTTATAACCCTTAGCTCATGCACAGTAAAAACATTCCCTCTACCCAAATGCACAGATCTCCATGTTCATTGCCAATCGTTCTGTTACTTAAGAAAATTCTGGCAAGGGAAATTGACAAATGCAATTAGCAAATATAGCATAGACTGGTTTATATGAAATCTAAATTGCCCTTGAGGTTATGAGTGGGGAGACTCTGGCTCCCACGAGTAAATCTGGCTGGGGAAGAGTGAGGGAGGCGAGAATTATTACCAGTCCACAGTAACAACCCATCATGAGTGCTGTATGCTCCATGCTGTGAGTTTTTGGGGAACCTCTAATTCCAGAGAAGTATAGATATTCATTTATGCCTTGCATGTGTCAGACACATTGGAGCTGACATTAAAAAATCAAGAAAGGCAAGTGCTGTAGTGTTACATCTTACATTTAAATAACTGTGCTGGCAACAACTTTTTATTCGATCCTATTGGGGTGTGAAAAATGCCTGGCCAGAAACTCTTCCATGTCAAGAATCTATTAATAAAAGGAGATGTTATGATGAGTGAGACTGACAACTTTTGAGGTTTAGGGTTTTTTTGGAGGGGGAGGCTAGGACTTTTGAGAGGGAACTAGTTTGTGGCCATAGCCAAAGGACCTAAAAGAGAATAAATGATTTTAACAGGTAAAGTGGGGAATTGACTAGCTGATTTTTGTTATATGATAGGATCATTACATCAGTGCTGGCTGAAAGCATTGGGAATACCTTAGTCATGCCTTGCTTGAGAGTTTCTGCTGCTAGGAAACCATTCATGAGAACACTGTACACCTTTCTACTCTCTTTCCCATGAATAGAACTAAATCAATACAGCAAAGGGGCAGAGGGGAACTTGCATTGTCATCCATCGCACAGATTTAGTTGCATGTTCTCCATGGCCATTTAGAGTCTGATTTAAGATACTAGCTTCAGTTCTAGGCTGAAAACTCAACATGCTTATGCCAGATTTTGTGCAGGTACACCTAGTATGCTAACCCAGCCTGAAAACTAATGGGAAGAAGACAGGGTTATTACAGTTAACAGCTGAGAAACTGTAGTACAGAAACAGAATTCTCTTGAAGAGAATCTGTGTCAAAGGAAAAAAGGGGATAAATCACAGCCGAGTCTAATCACTGAGATATCTTCCTCATCACTAGGTAAAATAGATGCACTGTCTAATCTCTACATCTGAGATATCTGCAGTCAATTACTATTATCGTACAAGTGATCCTATCTTCACAAGGTGCTGCTACTTAGCTGTTAGTTAACACCTTTCCTGCTGAGAGAAGATTAGTGGTCATTTGTAGGACAGGAGCAAGGTAACAGTTGAAGGGAAATAGGTTAACTTTAACTACATTCATTAGAGAGATGTAGTGCTACCTGATTTGCCTAATTAGACTTTCATAAATTGCTTTTGGCTGGTCATTTCCCTTTTTGTAACCAGTGAAGGGTGTGTGCAGCAACTCTGCCTTGCAGAGAACTGAATGCCATTTTGAAAGCCTGCCAAGGGCACTTCTTTGTGTTTGGACTTTGCAGAGCCACAGCATCATTCCTTGCTGAAGAAAACCTAGCTGAGATTAGGCAGGAGCACCTGAAGGATGGCTTCCCACAAACACCAGCTGTACTCTAAGGCTTTGCCCCTCTGTCAAGAAGAGGCATGAAAATACTGGTTTCTAATGGACATAGCTGTGTCTACAAGCTTTCCATTCACTTAGCTTTCAGCAGGAAGAAAGAACTCTGCTTAAATAGCTCATTTCATTGTGGAGAAAGACTTATCTACACTGGCAGAAGAGTAACATCTATTTTTTGCAGCAGCTTTTCTATCTAGAAATCTTCTGGGTTCCTATCAATGTAAAGACTTGTGTGGACACGCTAAAAGTAGATAACAAGCAATATGAAGGACTGAGAGATTAAATTGCCAAACGTAAGTACCTTCTGGACTGTCCTGTGCATAACAGCTATGGGCTCACATGGGTTCCCTCACCTGTTCCATTCTCTTACCCCCCACAGGCCTGCTAACTCTTGAGTCCAGCACACCTCATTAGTATGCATATTCTATGGAGTGCTTCATTAGCCTTGGCATTGCATTAATGATAGCTGGGGGAAAATAACTCAGAAAGGGAAGCTTTGAAATGGCAACTACTTAGAATGTGATCAATTGAATAAATATGTAATTTCATTTAAAAGACTGGAAGAAAATTGACCTGAATGTTACTCCCAATCAATGTAATCTATGGAAATGAACAGAAGCAACTTTGTTCACTGCTGCCCTTGCTGTTTGGCTGATGGAGTTATGATCATGCCCATACCACCTTTGTGTTTTGCTGAGGGAGTGGATGTTGCACCATTATCTCATTTATTGACAGGAGTAGCTACTGGGCTTTATGTTTTCCATCAGCAATTGCCCACTCCTAAAGTCTGTGGATGTACGGCTGTGTTTCAGCTGTTCAGAGAGCTTGTACACTTTAATTTCTGCTGATGGACTGGGAAAGGCAGTGGGGAGTTTCACAGACAGACTGCTCTGTGCAACCTCTGTGCACAATGACACGTGGAAATCCTCTATACATGCTTTAGATACAAACCTCTATGTGCCTTCATGCTTTGCATGTCCATGTTCCCCACCTCTGATGTGCTCTAAGAGCGGAAGTCCCAGAATGAATGCATCTGTTCGTTATAGAACATGGTCTCTGTAATGACAGAAGCCAGTACACATGCACATTTAACTGGCGACTTAACTATCTGTGCTTTCAGAACAAAATCTGAGGTATCACTCCCTGCTTCCAGAAAGAAAGGAGGGGAGCAGATCTGAGGGCACTAAACTGGGACTTTGAAGACTGCAAGACTTTTTGTGTGTGATCCACTGTGAGACTGGGATCTGTTTCATTTCTGTGTGTCAGGTTTTTTTCCTTCTTCCTTCAATTCTTTTCCAGAAAGCCTTTGGGAGATAAGGCTGCCTCTCTGAATATGTTAGTATCTTTTTTTTGTTTAATAATTTTGGTCTGATCTTGAGTAGAATTTCGCAGTCTTGAAATTCTAGTAGTGATTAATAATGATAAGAATTACAGCGCGCAAAGAATTAGGTGCTGCAAAGACCTATAGTTAATGATTAGTGACCACATGAGTTCAGACGTGAAATTTCCCTTGGCATGTGACTATTTCCTGGAACTTACTTGTATATACTTACCCTTCCCCCACACACCTTGGACAGCTCAGTCTGCAGGGACTGTGTAGACAAGCACACAGTAAGCTTTTAAGTGGGTTTTTTTTGTTCTACTTGCCCACGAGGTATGGCTTAGCTGGTTACTGTAAAGGAATGGCTGGGAGCTGCACATGTTCTTTTTTAAAAAGCATTCCTCTTGACTCTGTTATTGACAGGAAATGGTGTGTGTTTCAATACTTGATTGGTGGCTTAATACATTCTCAGTGTTCAGCACTCTGCAATTCCGAGTTTACTTCACTTGGGATGCGTAGAGGGAAACAGGAACTTTGGGGACTGTGTGCCATTCTTATATCAGTAATAGCTGGAAGCTGCTGCACTCAGGTCTTAAAGGAAAATGATGACGCATGAGACCACTTTGTTTTCTCATCATCCTATACCTTGAACTGTCATGAAATCATGTGTTGGATGTGTACAGGAGATGTTGCAAAAGCAATGAAGTTCCTGATCCATGCACTTCTATATTGATCTTCCTGACACTGGAAACAAGAAAAAGAGTAGGATCTTCTTCTCTGAAGTTCCTTTGGAGGAAGAATACAAAAAGGTTCACATCTGTCTTGGTTAAAGCCTTCTTTTTATTCCTAACAATTTAACATAAGATTTCCACTCATTCAGACTTTATGGAAAGGACCTTGATGAATTCAGAATGACTGGTCTCCTTGAATGGGATATTCCATGTGCAAATTCAATCTGACCTTTGACGTATTTTTGCAAGTCAAAGAGAATCACATTAAAACATATTCTTTGCAAAGCTGCCCTCTGCATAATGCAATCAATATTGTTTAATTAAAGGATGATACTATTGATTGTAATTAAACAAAATTGCCTACCTCATTCATTTACAGTTCATATGTGTTCCTAGAGACAAGATGATTTAGTACTCTTAATTTTGCTTTCCCTCTACAAGAGAAACCCACACATTTTATAAAATCTGGACTCCAGCACCAGTGCCTGATATGTCATTTTTCTCTTCATGAATGGACAATTTGATGTCTATAAACATAATTTAAAAATAATAAATTATGTAAGTGAGTGATCCAAATGTGCAAACATAGGGTTTCAGAAAATTAGATTTTAAAAAGTTGGAATCATTAGATTACTGAAAAGGCTCTGAAGCTATTAATGGAACATCTAATACAGCTTGGAGCTAATATTTTTCATTCCAAACACTCTGTCAGGAAATCGTTTCCGTGAGATATGTGCAGGCATTGTAGGCTGAGCTGTCTTAAAGAGTAAACCTTATGAGCATATTTATTGAGCATTTAAAGAGAGGAACCTTGGTTATGTTGGTACAGTATGCAGTCCAATAGAAAGCAAGGAATGATTATTTATGTTATTTTTTCACTGTGGGAATGAACATGTAGCCAAGGTTTTCAAAGAACCTTTGGTTCTTTGAAAAGCTGCATTTTCATTCTCATTGGGTGATAAGTTAAAAAGGCCACAGTATATAGGAATTTTTTGTGTTAACCCCGAGGATTGGTATGGCCCTAGGATGGCTTACTTAATTCCACTTTTTAATGTTTTCTTTCTTTCTAGGCAGAGCCATTAGACAGTAATTAGGATATTATGATATAGGCTTAAATTATATTACTGGAGGGCTCCGAGTATGATTTTGCAGATGAGATATACCATGTAGCAAAGAACTGGGAGAGTAATGGATTTCAAAGACATTAAATATAGAGCATTTATGAGAAAATTTAGAATGAAATAAAAATAAGCAAAAGCAATGAAAAGCCTGCTGACATTTAATGAAAGCACCAAGGTTCGTAAGTGTCAGCTGGTGTACTTGATTTATTCCTGAGGTAGACCTGATCTGATTTATTTTCCTGGTAACACCAGCAGATAGGCTTAAAAGAACAACTGTGTTATGATTTACATGGAAAATTTCAGCAAATCAAATGTAGAAATTCCCAACAGGATTTCACTGATGCACAGTCTGGAGCAATGCAGTTGCAGAGGGAGGGCAATGTTGTGAGAAATAGCACAGCAGAGGTTGTTTAGGCAGATACGCAGAGTAATAAAATCTTGCCCAAAATACTGTTGCAGAGCCACAGGAGATGATACAAATTGTTTTATACAAGCCTGCTTGACTTATCGATTGTTTGAAATAAGCTTTGATCTTACTGCTATTTTTGCTGAGGGGGAAACTCGTAGCCATGAGGTTGTCAATGGACTTCAGATTAATACTTCTCCTGAAGCTGACCATTCAGTAAATGTGTGCGGGTGATTTAATGATTCATGCTCTCTTATTTATAAAGAAAAACAGAACAATTAAAAGCTATGTACTACAGTTAGTATAATCCAACCTCTTCCTTGCTGAAAATGTGACAGTAGATCTTGTGCAGTCTTTCTTCAAGCACTAAGCCTGCAGGGGTACATTTTTGATGTGATGCAGAAGGTACATCAGTATCTTCAAAACTCACCAGGATACCTCTTCTCTGTAGAAAATCAAATTAATAAATGCAAGAGGGAATTTATTAATGATAAAGCCCTCTTGGGCTCTCATGTTGAAAAGAAAACCTCCCTTACCAGTTACCATTAACTGTATTTAAGAGTTCTAGTGGACTAGTGAGAGAGTATATGCTGAGCAGGACTGATACTGGTCATCTGTGCTAGGTTTAACAGATAAAACAAGCCAGGGCAACTCCACTTAACCCTTTTTCCTAGAGGTATGACTTTTTCCATACGTTCCAGGAAGTGGAAACTGTCACCAACTTTGCCTGTGACGACCTTCACTGATCCCAAGAGTGGTCTGGGAACGTGGACACTAGCTGTGACTGTGGCAAGGAGCTTGCCATCAGTTAGGTATCGTGGATAACTATGCACTAGTGCTTGAAGCTGTGTGCTCATTCTGTTTATTTTTTAATGTAGGAACAACCAGGGTCATCAACATCTCACAATTATACCTCTTGCTTAAACCAGGTAGGAAAGAGTTGATTTTATGCTCTGTAGTATCTTAGGTAGATTCAAAGCACAACAGATGAAGTGAAACCACTACAGAAAGAAAAACAGGGAGATATTACCACAAGGTCAAAATAAGGAGTGAGGTACCTTGTTATGGTGCATCATGTATTCACAGGTTCCTACTTTAAATACATGTAGATAATCAAGATGAGCCCTTACACTGGTACAGAATAACACAGATACTAAACTGCTGGGTACATGAACTGAGACATTATCCTTGCAGGAAGTGAGAGCATTGGTTTGGAGGAGGTAGTGATGTGTAGCAAACCCAAAGCTATTTGGCTGATGGAAGCACATCTGGAGTGTTGTGTCCAGTTCTAGGCCCCTCAGTTCCAAAAGGACACGGAGCTGCTGGAGAGAGTCCAGTGCAGAGCAACAAGGAGATGAAGGATGTGGAACACCTCCCTTCCAAGGAAAATCTGAGGGACCTGGGTCTCTTTAGCTTGGAGGAGACTGAGGAGTGACCTCATTCATGTTTATAAATATGTGTGGGTTGGGTGTCAGCAGGATGGAGCCAGGCTCTTCTCAGTGTCATCTAGTGATAGGACAAGGGGTGTAAGCTGAAACATAGTAGGTTCCATATGAATGTGAGAAGGAATTTCTTCACAGTGAGGGTGACAGAGCACTGGAAGGGGCTGCCCAGAGGGGGTTGTGGAGTCTCCTCTGAAAACACCTGGATATGTTCCTATGTGACTTGGTCTAGTGATCCTGCTGTGTTGGGGGATTGGACTAGATGATCTATTGAGGTCCCTTCCAATCCCTGATGTTCTGTGATTCTGTGACATTATAATGTGCACCCCATCTCAGATTCCACCTATTGTGTGCTGCCCTTGTCGCTCCTGTGTGATGCAGCCAACTATCTGATTACAGTGGTGGAGAGCACAGCATGGCACTGAATTTCAGTTGTGCATTGATCTTGCTGGGAATTAGTAAAAAAAATAAATCAATTGCAACATCTTGGCCATCAGCCAGAAAAATAGGATGTAAGTGGCTCTGAGTTACTGTATGGTGGGTCAGCCTGACAGGTGCTCTGGGAAACTGACATGACAGAACATAATGGTTATTGTGAAGAGGCAGTTAATAGTATTGACAGGAACACAGAGACATTTAGAAAAAAAAAGTAAGAAGCAGATTGAGACATCCGTGGTGATGCCAGAGACAAATGATTTTTTAACACTTTCTCCATTAAGGCCATTGTGTCTTTACCACTGTCTGTAGAGTGAATAGATACCTGATATGTTCCATTTGACAACCTGGACCAAACGCTTGTATGTAACGAGATTGAGACATTTTAAGGATAATTTGGGTGGATGAAACAAAGTCCTTAGTTGTAAAAATAATAAACAAAGCACCTGGGCTAGAAAGGAAGCTGCCATATTTCTCATTAATTTAAAATCTTAGAATGCATTATCAAACTGTAGTTTCAATGTATAGAATCATTCTGCAGTTTTGGCTTGCCCCAGAGGACATGAAGAGGAAGGGAAAAGTGCCAAGGGTAATTTTATCCTCTGTTCTCCAGAAAGCACAGGTAACGTGCATGCCAAAGGCTTAATCAGAGAGGCTGGAAGAGATCAGGTGTCAGACTTTGTCCCTTGCACAATTATCTATCTCCTCATGCTGTGGGCTGTGTTCTATTCATTCCACCAGGGCCTTACTCCACTTTGTAGTACACGGAGCAGAACTGGGGCCTCTTGTATACAGTGCTCTGAAAGTGCATCCACCTTCACTGAACCCTTGAATAGACCATATCAAGTACACATGGAAGGCTTTAAACCTGCAGTGTTCGGATTTATTTTGAAACAAATTATAAGGATGAAAAAACATCTTGCTTTTCTTCTCCTCCAAGTCTTAACAGGACTATTTCCTCCCCAAGCTTTTCAGTACTTCCCCAGTTTATGTGGGTACTGCAGAATCCCTCATGGATTCATCTCTCCTCTGCTGTGTCTCCCATGCCTCACACAGAATCCCAGAGGTTTCTCATTGCTTAGCATGCTCAGGTACTCTTTGAGAAGTTGTCCAAACAGCTGCACATGTCTCAGACTAAAGGAGCAAGCAGTCTACAATGATCAGCAAAATGTCATATGTCAGCAAAAGCATACTTAACTTCTGCTGTGGTAGTCATACACACATTTGTGCAACTTACACACCACAGAAGAAAACAGACACTCTGTCTCATGCCAAATGGCCTGTGTGTCACAGTTTACAGCTACATGTTCAGAGCTGTGTGCTTCTATTTAGGAAGTGTCTCATTCTCAATACCATCCCTGTATGTGCTAGTGCTTTCAACAGCAAAACCACCTGATGAGTCTGCAGATTTTATCTACACTACAGGGCTGATGAACACTCTGTAGACCTCAGAGTGCCTCTTCCTTTTAGGGGTAAGATACATTTGTGCACCATGACTCTGTGAACACTGTTTTCCTCTATGAGTCTATGAAATGGAAGTGCGCTGGAAAGGAAGCTCATTTTTAAGAGCAATGTAAAACTACAGATAATAAAAGTCACGATTTGAACTATATATTGCTGTTGTTTTTCAACCAGGAACCTTTGTTTTATCATCGAAATGCACTGACCTAAACTGATCTTCTGTGTAACTCTAGTTTCAACAGAATTGTGGCAGGGAGAAAACTGTCCTGTTTTGTCCAGCCAAGTGTTGAACTCCAGCCTGTTATGGTCTTTTTACTTTGCAACGGGGTGATTTTCTCAGCAGTAGGCAGGAGATTATCAGCTTGGCTATTCCAGAATCCTCTTTGATTTCCATATGACAGCTGATGACCCAAGCTACATTTCCAGTCACATTATATGTCTGCAATTCCAAGGTCTGTAAAAAACCCAAGTTTGTTTTGTTTCTTTTTCTCATGAGATTCAGGTCAGGAACTGGGCAAAATGTGAGCTTGCGTTGCACAGGGTTCAGCTGAACTGCTCTGTACTCCAGGCTAAGATACCTACGTCTACCAGTACTAATTCCCACATCCACGTGCACCTTTTACTACCCTGCACCCACATCTATTCTATTTTCCTGATTCAATATTTCAGAAATGTCAAAAGCAAGGGGCAAAGTGGTTTCTTCTCCATCAGTTCTACTGAATTGGGTAACTGGACCACCTTTTCTCCTGGATTTCAGGGAGGAGCAGGACCTGTCAGAATATGTCATTTTGTTATTATTTCAGCCACTAGATGTCTCTGATGCTGTAGGAAAAAGTAATTAAAAAAGTAATTTGGACCCTGGTAAACACGAAAAACAAAGTTGGAAGCTAATCAATGTGTGGAGACTCTCTTTGTGCTGCAGTTCATAGCTCTTTAATAAATAACTCTCATTTAAAAAGGCCACTCCTCATCTGTATCTCATGACAGTCACATACTCTGTTCCTCTTACTACCAAAGGCAAAAAATTAATGTCCTAATTTGTCAAATGTCCTCCTTCTCTACTAAATTTCCCTCTGGGAAATAGGTAGTCAGTTCTCAACGCTGTGATAATGCCTCCACTTTTGAAACAGGGCTTGGTTTTTGCAAGGGATCTGAAGGGACCGACAGTAGGCAGTGGACTGCGGAAAGTAGATTTTCTGTTCATAAATCAGCTCAGGATATAGTAATTTCAGGGCAAAGTCAGAAGACATAGAACTCAAGAGGAGTAGCAGTAGTAGTATGATCAATAGCAGCTGATCAACAGTCTTCATAGAATTTTTCTATTTGCTCATTTCCCTCCCATTATTAATGAGAAAATACTTGGTTGACATATCAGTTGGAAATAGAGGCAATAAAAGGTGAAATCTTAGCAATGACATAATAAGAAATGTCCAAGTCCAGTAGCATCACACATGTTAGCAGAGTGGTACAGTTGAATATAGAAACTTCTAAATGACTTTGAAAGTTATGTCCTTATATTTTAACACTTCTGAGAAACAAGATCTTTAGAACCATGATTTTGAAATTACTGCAAGAATTGTAAATCATGAGACTAGAACAGATTGCTTGTGAGTTGACTCAACTTGTGACTAGCATTGGTAAAGACATACTGGGGTATCTTATTGAGGGAACTAATGTTAAGTTTGATGGTGTTCCAAACTGGAATTCATTTGGAATATTTTCCTCTTTGTGGCTTTCAGTCTCTTAATAAATCTTACTCATTCAAACACAACCTTACTTCAATCTATAAACACTATTGGAAGTCAAATACCTCTTAGAGACAGATTTGTGAATGATTTCTGGCTATAAATTTTCTTGATTTCCTCTGTGATTTTCCAATGATCACAGACTAAAGCATCTGAGTGCCAGCCACTGAGAAAAGGGACTCTCTTAGTTAAAAACTTAGAAAAGGATCATAGAATCATGTTTTGGGTTGGAAGGTACTTTCAAATGCCACCTAGTCCAATCCCCTTGCAGTAAAGGAATGAAATTTCTTGGAGCCACATCCACCCTGATTTTGGACATTACCAGAGATGGGGTTTTAACCACCTCTCTGGGCAACCCCAGTGTTTCATTGTTGTAAAAAAATATTTCTTATATCCAATCTAAATCTCCCCTCTTTTAGCTTTAAACTTTTACCCATCCCCATCTTTCTTGTAGACCCTTTTGTACTCTAAGTTGTGTACTTGATGTGATTATCAACAGCAAGCACACACATGACATCTTTATACAGCACCTCCCAAGCTAACACTTCAGTTACATGTGACTTCCCGTAGTCGTATATGTGTCCAATGGCATTTCCAAAATGCTTATCAAAGACAAGTGCATAACCTAAGACTATCGTTCACTTAAGCCTCAACCAAACTCAACAGTGCCATGACAAATTCATGTCATCAGCTCTTCTAGTCTCCTACATAATTTACTGTGCACAGTTCTGTCTCTCCCTGGAAGTGCATATGCCCTCTTTGCTGAGCTGATGGTTGCGTTGATACTTTCCATCATGCAGTTATTTATACACTTCTAAGCTTTTTCTGTCATTCAGCATTCTCCCCTTTGTTCCCTGCTTGTGTGTCTTTTTCTGTTTCCTCAGCCACAGTATGGCTCCTGCAACCAGCATTTGTTTTCTCCTATTCATCGATGGAGTATCTGTGCTTTTTCACTCTGCTTACGTTTATACATAAATTAAGTGTAATGAAGGTTCTGCTTACAGACATACTTGGGACCACTTCCTGCCATTTTGATTCAAGTACACTTGTGTCCTTATATTTCATGCTGAATCACAGCTTGGGAAGCATAATGCATCACAAAAACATTTTGAATTTCAGCAAGCACATGTAAAAACACAGCTCTTTATGGCTTTGGCAGAAATTATAGGCTACACAGATACTCCTGGTGTTGAAAAGATGGAACATTATAGGAAATGTTGTCTGACTGTAAGCATAATAGATGTCTAGTTTTTATGCCTGACTACTTCTCATTGAAACAGATCCAGATTTGCTAGGCCTGGATAACACGGGAATGACTCGCCTAAAACTGAAATAAAGCAGACATTGACTTTAGTCAGTTGCTAACATACCTTCAGTACAATTGATCTAGTGGTTATAGGGTGTTGGGTTGAAGGTTGGACTTGATGATCTTAGAGGTCCTTTACAACCTTCACAGTTCTATGATTCTGTGGTGTGTTGGTTGGTAGACATGATGCAGGGCATATTTAAATTCTCTGTCCTTCTGTTGTCAGGATATACTCTAAAGCTTCTCAAATAATAATAGCAGTGTGAGAAACGAAGTTCTGGTCAAGACACCCAAAATGAGCACTGGAGGCAGGATTAACCTCACTCAGATTTAGCCATCTAAACGGAGAAGTCTTATCCCAGATACTTCATATACGGTGGGCTCAACTATCTACATACAAAAGGTTTTTTGTGATTTGAGATTTGAGATATTCCACCTTTTTTTAGACTATTGTGAGAAGAATGCTGCAGAACCTATGCCACAGCTGCCAATTCCTTATGGATTTCTTTGATAATCTAGAGTTTCTGAAGTGGGATGAAATATGTATATGTAGGGAACTGAGTCTCTTTCTTAGGCTTCCTTTTTAGAGTGGAAGAAGAGATCTATTTTACTCAGCATCCTCACAGCCAAACTGAGGCAGTGTGCTCTAGATGATCAGGTAGTGAGGTGGATGGTGAACTGGCTGCAGGACACAAGCCAGAGAGTAGTGGTCAGTGGGACAGAGCCTAGCTGGAGGCCTCTATCTAGTGCTGCTGCCTTGGATACTCTGCTTTCTATGATAACTCTTGCCCAATCATTCAATATTATGATCTTATTAAGGTGATGTTTTAGCCTACCAACCGACAGAGATGAACAATGATCATTCAGAGAACCTGAGCAACTTTAAAATTGTAATTCTTCTTTACAAACAAATTCCTATAAGTAAACACAATCATAATTAATTTTCTTTTTCCTGGTTAATGTCAAACATGAGATCAGATTTCTTGGCCTTTTTCATTTTAAAGAGAGTGTGATGAGCTACAAAAGCAGTGTGTGTCTGCAATGGATCCAAGCCCATGAACACAATTTTCTAAACATCTACTATCACTATAAAGTACTAAAAGCAAAGGACAAAGATATTAGTGGCTCGGTACACTCAAGAATATATTTTAGAATCTGTATAGAAACTGTGCCAAACACAATTTTGGAAAATAAGACTAATCCACTGCAACAGACCTAGGCCAGGTGGTATTTTTCCACTAAAAATATGGTGAAAAGCTGAAGTGTGGCACAGAATTGGCTTCATGTTTGGCTATGTGTGGCATAATCATAGAAGAAATTACGTTTAATCACATTTCTGTGGGGGTAGCAAAGGATGGGACAACACAAGACTACATGTCCTGAGACTACTTAGGTTGCAGCATCCAAATACTCACATGGAGAGTAGGGGGTTGCATCCAGTAATGTTGATCCAGTTGCATCCTCCATGACCTGCACTGAGGAGATAACTAGAGGATGCATGTAGAGGCATAGGAAAGTCATGTTAATTCTCTGTCACTCAGAATTGGCTAGGATGATCTTATTTTGTCACCCAAAGGCACGTGTGTGTTCGATCCAAATGATGTATCAATTGGTAGTTGAACTTAGTGGCAAGGACTTGTGAAATGGTAGGGAAATGTCCCTTCTGTGTATTTTCCCCTATATGGTAAATTTATTTTCTTAAAAATGTGTTCAGATAAAGAGCTAAATTCTTCAGCCTAAGTGTCAGACAGGGAAGATGACAGCCCCACCCTGCTCTTAATTGTGTGCAAGACAACATTCCCAGGGCTCAATCTAGTCTCTGTATGTGTTTCTGCTTAGCTATGAAGACCTCTCTAACCATTATTTTCAATAATGTATTATAAAAAAGGAAGAAAAACACCACAGGGAGATGAAAGATGCAGGAAGTCTGCCTGGGGTTTCATTAAAGCATGTTTGGGTTGCAAATGTATGTAAAGCAAATGGAGGGAAAGATTGGTGAGTGCAGCGTGAATTATTGTCCTCTGGATTTTAATAAAAACCAGTAAACTTCCTGCAATTTTTGACCAGATAATGTAATACTCCCCTTACACCCTCCTTACACAGCAATAGAAACATTACCACTCTTCATTAATCTCGGTGCAGGTTTGGGAGTAATTTCTGCCTGCTGATCTCACTGGACAATTTTATATGGGTTCATTTGACCAGATGTAGACATATACTTTTGAATGAGTCACCTTGGCTTCCTTTGGAGCCAGTGCAGAGTAAATGCAAATTGTAGGATGTGATTAATTTTGTCTAATATTTATAAAAGTAGTTTCACACCAGTGCTCGTGTCTACTTATAAAAGATGCTGTAAGTACCTTCGAGCCTTTCCTGTACCTCCACAATTTTTCTCAAGTTGTAACACTGTGTGGCAAAGTATGTTCTCTCAGGATGAGGGACAAGCAGCCAGAGAAATCACAAAATAATTTTGATTGGAAGATCTAGTCCAGCTGTTACTGGTTACTAAATCATGTCCCGTGGAAACACATCTATATATCTTTTGAATACCTTCAGAATTGGTGGCTCCATAAGTTATCTTGGCAGTCTGTTTCTGTTACTATAATGGTGCTTTTGGTGAAGGGATCTCTTCTGGTGTAACTTGTGGCGATTTCCTCTTGTCCTATTGCTTGCTGCCTGGGAGAAGAGACCAAACAGCACTATCCACTATCAGATGACCACTAAATCATGTGCTTCAGCACTGTATTATTATGTCTTTTGAATACAGGAGTTCAGCAATGGTGGCTCCACCACTTTCTTGCACAGTCTATTCCAATGTTTGATAACCCTTTCAGTGGACAAATTCTTCTTAATATTCAGTTTAAACCTCTACTGGTGCAACCTGAATCCTTTTCCTCTTGTCTTGTTGCTTGGTGTGCAGGAGAATAGACCACACCTCACCTCAGAACAACCGTCTTTCAGATAGTTGTAGAGAGCAATAAGGTCTCCCTTCAGCTTCCTATTCTTCAGACTATCCAAGCCAATTTCCCTCAGCCACTCTTTGTAGGACTTCTACTCTAGACCCTACACCAGCTTTACTGCCCTTCTCTGGATGTGTACCTCTATGTCATTCTTGTATTGAGGTGCCCAAAACTGAATACAACATTTGAGTTGTTGCCTAGTCAGTGCCCAGAAGAGAGGGAGGAGATGTAGAGTGCTGATGCAGAGAAATGTGAGCAGAACTTATTCGAGCCTGTTTTCTGAGTAGCGTGCTTTGCTTAATGTGTTTGAATTGCTGCTATATAAAAACACTTGATGCACAAGCTGGAGATAATTGCTTTGAGGAGACTGTGCAGTGATAAGCATCTGTCTCAAGACATTTGGTTTAATAATAGCTGTGGATTGAGACTAAGATTATTATTTTTATTAGAGAAGATTTACAAGAACGTGCTTCATGATTACACTTTTAAAATTTTTTCTTGGCAGAGCTGGTTTTTTTCTCAGAATAATCCATTCTTGTGGTACTACCTTGTTAGTTAGGAGCGTGCCTTCTCCATTGCCCAAAATACATGACTGTAATCACAAGCAGAGCTGTAGAATTGCTAGTGGCTTCTCAGATGACTGGTGTCTTAAGGCAGCGAGGTGTCTGAAGGTGTCCTGAAATCATAGGATCAGGACATGAGTTAATGTCTACTAAGTGAAAAAAAAATAAAACAAAATTCTCTTTTATTTAACAAAGCTCAAGTGTATCTGGGTAATATGTCCAGAGGAAATTTCTTTTTCCACAACATTCAGCTTCTCTGTTGTGCTTAGGTTAGAACATAAATCCTAATTTCAGTGTGGCTCCAGACGATCAGCCCACGTTTTGTCAGTGTTTCTTTCAGCAGTGTTGTGTATGATGTTAGAGTAACATACAGAAACAGCCTTTCTGGATTTCATTAGTCTTGGAGTTAAATGATAACAAAGGCTGATACCAAATGCATATTTGGAAGATGAACATAGGTGCATGTGTTTTTTGTCCATCCTCACGAGATTATAAGTGACCTCAGCACTTTCTCAGGCTCAAATGAGCCTGCTGGCGTTCCAGACAAAAGCTTTAAAGCTTTTTAAAATTAGTTCTAACATCATCTCAAATGGCCTGTTCAATAACCTTAAAAATTAAACGCAAGCTGGGACTGAAGGGAGCTATAATAGGCAACTCAGAACCTTCATTGTACTGCACTTCAGACAAGTGATTTCCAGGTGCATTGCTTTATAACTGGATGACTGCTGAGAGCGCAATCAGTAACAAATCTCAGCTTCTTTCTTTGTGTAACACAGTCAGTAACTAATCGTCTCGCGAAATGGAAAGTCTTGCTGAGGAGCTGAAGCCACTGGGAGCATTAAAGTAACCTTGTAGCTCTGATTAACAGGCTTCCAGATGCTAGATTAATGAGTAGATCTGCAAAGTTTGCATCAGCATAAACTGCACTCTTGCTGAAAGCAGTCAGCTTTGTTGCTACCACACAGCAGTAAAGGATGAGTGGAGATAAAGCGTGTGGAAGAGCATGTTGCAAAACCCCCCTGCGTAACAGCTAGATACTGAAAAGTGTGTTTTTATTCCCCCCAGCAACAAAGCCTCTCCAGGCTCAGATAAATCCCCTTCTGCTGCTTATTTTGGTCTCAGAAGTGCAATGTGTTGTCCTGTTTGGATAGCTGTTTCATTTGTGGCTGCACCGTTGGGAAGAATAATCTCACTGAAACCAAAAAAAAAAGAGACTGATCCAAAGATAATAGATTCTGTTAAGTAGTTGCAAGGAAATCCCTTTGCTCTATCAACTTTCAAACCAGAAAACACCTCAGGAAAGCAAAATTCTGGCTTTAGAAGGAAAAAGCATACTTTGAGCATGGACACATGGAAAGATTTTGGGCAAGTTGCTAGAAGAGAATGATGAGACACAATACTAGTGAAGATTGGATGGGGTTGCATCAAAGTTAGTTTTGCACTTTTCTAAGTCAACAAGCCATAGCAGAGCTCTCACCTGAACATATGTTAATCTTTTTACATATTTTTATGCAGAGGTCAAGTGCAGATTGGTACTTCAGTTTCACAGGCTGACTGGTTCAAGCCGGTCAAATCACAACGCATGAGCCTGATTATAGAGGTCAGACCTCCATTGCCATTTCTACATGTTGCCAAACAAAGAAAACTGTGGAGGAATTACCCTGATGATCCATTTGCTTTCCTCTGAGAAACTTGTGTAATGTGTGAGAAGATGTTTCATGAGTATCTACCTTTCCTTTTAAAGTTTGCTCTCTGGCTCTGGTCAGTAATTTGCTGGGTCTTTAGATGAACTTTAGTGTTGCTGCTTGTCTAAGATGCATTTGTCTGTTCACAGAATCACAGAATCATTCTGGCTGGAAAAGACCGTGGGATCATCAAGTCCAACCATCTACTCTACCTTACAGGTTTCCTTCTAAACCACATCCCTCAACACCTCATCCAAATGATCTTTAAACACATCCAGGGATGGCGACTCAACCGCTTCTCTCAGAAGCCCATTCCAGTGCTTGGCCACCCTTTCTATGAAAAATTTTTTCTTAATATCAAGTCTAAACCTACCCAAGTCTGTGAAAAGCAGAAGAGCTCATAATGCCTATAAGGTCATGGTTCATGTTCACAGTGGTTCTTAACAGTACTAGTCTCATCTGAAATTCCCATATGTTTCTGCCTTCAGTGCCCCTGGGGACTCACTGTCTGATGATTCACTACACATGTGCTTTACAAAATGTTCAGTCTGCCTTAACCCAAAAGGATAGCCTCTGTGAAATTCAAAATAATTCCCTGGTTTGACCTGGATTTTGCAGTGCAGCAAGCCTTCACCCAGCCTGTGGTTAGAGACCAAAGTTCCCTACACTTTCTGTTGTGAATTTTGTTCCCATCCTGCAGGCATGTGTCAGCTTTGTGGCATCAGAATTACATCAGGATGAAAGGAGGAATGAGAAAATGAGTGTTTCCAGTAGCTTACAGGCAGCACTTGCAGCTTACACGGATGCTGTACCATCTGTGTGCTTGGTGTTTACGGTACTGGCTGTGGGGAAATCTTGATTGAAGAGCAGCACAGTAATATTTTCTGTTGGTCAGTTTTGTTCCAGAATATCTGTCTCTAGGGCAAATTTGTGTCTTCATCTGATCAAGGGAAGTCATCTCAAATTGTCATTTTACCGTCTCTCTTTCAACCAGTGCCTGTAAATGACACTTTTCTTCTCAGAAGTACTTTAAAGCTGAAGCTAACAGTAGTCTTCCAGCAAATAATACCATGAAGCAGAGCTCAATGGCAGAAACCTTGCATTAAATAGAAAATTATTTAAAACAGTACTTGAAGGTTGAAAATATTGTAATTGTGCATTCATGTCAGACTATTTACCATCTGTGTATTAATCTCTTTGGCCTCAAACTGTACTAATGTGTGTAGTTGTGGGAGACTTTGTCTAATCAATTATCTCTCCATCAACAATAATTTGGTCTTTTAAAGCAATTTCTGGGTAGATTTATTCAAATAAAAATGAAAGGTCATCTCTCAAGGGCTGCAGCACTGGAAAATCAGTTACATTGGAACCATTGATTGAAAAACTTTGAGGTTTCAGCCTTTGTTTCACAAACTGTTAAGTTACTCCCTCTCCAAAACCTATCTGTAACCGCTGACCTTAACAAATACAGGACAAGAGGAAATCCAGGATATTAGGAACAAACCAGTTTTTAATTGATAGGGGAAATATTGATTAATCTACTGACTACTGTTAGGAAGACTTCTATAATTCCTAGTGTCTTTTGAGATCACTCATACCTAGAAATTATTTATTATTTTCTGTTTTACTACCAGACTTTGCAGTGCTCCTGTCAGGCTTTACTGAGGTTGGAACAACTTAAAAAATGGCAGCACTGGGACCTAAAGAGTCAGTGGTCTGTGTGCTGGAACGGGATGGTTTTGAGGAGCAGTTGCCTCTTGAACCTTTTTCTTGAGGGCTAAAAACTGAGATCCTGTCAACCTGACAAGATAGACTGGACACTAAACAAAGACAGCTTATTTAGAAGTGGTTGAATTGCTGATACACATTCTACGAGAAGCAAGTTAACAATATCTGATTATACAGAAAGACTTCTGTCTGTTGAGGGGAAATTGTCAAGCACAATTTTGCTCTACCCAGATTAGCTACAAATTCCAGATACACAGTTGAGCAATGAGAATCAATTTTTCTCAGGTATCTGTGGATAGAGCTTGATAGCTCTGTGCAATCCTAATAAAACTTTCTACTGTCTATTAATCAAATCCATTTTCCAGGGAGAAAAAGAAAGCTTTTTCAACTAAAATATTTTTCTCAGTTTTCTTAGTTTTAGCAGCTTCAGATGTGAAAAGCAGCAAAAGACATTCAGGAGATGATAAATCACTTTGATTCAAGTTGAAATGTTCTGTTTCAGACTTCTATTTTCATTCCAACAGAAGTTTGAATCTGAAATTAAACTTTTCACTTCAGGACTGAATGATGTCCTCAGTTTTTTAAAAAATTATATTCAAATAGATAAGAATCTAAATAAATATAAATTTGCCAACAGTCAGTGATTTGCATACAGAAGAATGATAAACTTATTTGTGGAAAGTAATTGTTCCCCTTTATGAATGTGTGTGGATCATCTCATCCCATTGCCTTCTCTACATTCTTGGTGCTGAGGTTTCCAAAACCTGTGCACAGTTACCTGTATCACTTGAAGTGCAATGACAAAGTTTGTTTGCTTTGTCAGTGAGGTTGTCATAAGAAGTCTTTTGCTGCTTGTTTCTACATCATGATCTAGTTCTCTGCTGTTTTAATGCTGCGACTATAATGGCTGGTGGGATTGTGCCATACACCCTGCCTGTCCCTCCAACAGACTTACAATGGACTTACAGTGGAAAGGGAAACATCTAACAGGAAATATCTAAAAGAAAGTGTATGAAATTAGTTGATTCTATCTGAGCTTTGGCTTCCCTAACCCTGTCCCTGTCTGTGTGGACAATGCATCTATGCTCCTCCCAGGCCACCTCTCTTGGCTTCTATCTCTTCCTTCTCTTGTTTTAGTTTCTCCAGATGTTCTTTGCTCATCCACAGCTCATCTGCTCATGAACAAACAGAAGGATAACCTTTTATTACGCTATAGACAGAATAGATTTCTAAAATTTCGAAGTCCATGCTGTGGTTAATACTAGTAAAAGCACAAGTAATTGGTGCAAATGCCCCTGGGACCTGTGAGAAGCATGTACCCAAAAGCAGCCTTGTCTTCTGGAGGGGCTTAGAAGGAAGTAAAGGTTTTACAAATTAGATTAGTCAAGCCTGCAGTGATATAAAACTCGGAGACTAGTTGATTTGGGAGAGGACTTCCCAATTAAACCTCTCAATACTTTTTCCCCTAACAGAAAAAGCCACCTACTGAATCCGCAGTTTTCTGCCCTCTCTGGGATCCCAGATTTTACCTCAGGACATCCATGGTGAAGAAGACTAACCTCGGAGTGCAGCAGACTGTAATAAAAGCACAGCAATGTTGTGAAAGTAGTGTCTCCTCCAGTGTTGGAAAAGGTAGCACGTATTACACCGTTGGAAGAACACCAAGCCACTGGGGTTAACGTCACTATTCTTATGAAGAGGACACAGGATTTTTATTGTGCATAAAAGATCGATGGCTGTGTTTATGGCTCATCTTAAATGGAGGATCCAGCACCTAAGAACGAAGTATAATGTTCCAGTGATGATTCATGAAGAGTGTATTTAATAACAATTCTGGTTGCTGTTGTTCCTGTGATCCACAGCAGTCATTCATTCAACTATTGGCCAGGATGGCTTTGTTTAAAAATATACTGAGAACAGAACCTATGGGATTTTGTTGCTATCTCTCCAAATCATGTTAATTTCACTTAGGTTTCTAAAAAGTAGGTGTCTGGTCTAAGATACCTGTATATATTCCTGCTATTCTCAAGGGAAAGGGAGATATATCCACATAGTTATTAAACTCACAAACTTTCAAAGCTTATCTGTGGAAACATTGAATTTCCTATTAATGTGTCTGTCACTTTCCATTGACGGTAGTCTGATCATCAATCACTAACTTGGGTTATTGTCGCTGAATTATTGATGACTAAAGTCAAAACACACATATCTTACCCTAAATATTGTCTTTTCAAAGCATGCCATAGAATTTTGATTTCTTGTTTTCCTGAGGGCACAAGACAGAAAATCTGTTTCCACCATCTGCCTCCAAAAACTCTCGGGCCTTTTGTTTTCAGTTCATTGCCCTGAAAAACAGCTTCAGAATTAATGTATCCATTCTCAGATCAGGGATTTGAGATTCCACAGTGATGGATGCAGTATAACAATACAAGTAGATGAGAACAAAATGAATTTCTTTAATGTGGAGGGATGGTTTGACACTGAACTGCAGAAGATATTGGGAATTTTGACATAGCTTTCAGTGGGAGCACAGTTCCCATCCCTAGATGTCCCTATGACTGACGAGGTGTCAGATCTGGGACAAATAAATGAATAAATACTACAGATACAGAGGAACAAGGAAAAGACTCAACAGTAGATGCCATTTTGCCTTGCAGTGTGACTACAGAGATTATGCCATTTGCACTCACAGACTGATCATTACTCCTTTGTCTCTAGAAAGTGGGATGATGCCAAATGAGCTAATCCCAAACTCACACACAGCTCTTGGTTCACTGATAGCCAATACTGCTTGGAAGAAATTTCATTCCTAAAGTCTCTTCTAAAGTTTCCCTAAAACAAAACCCACTTTTGTGTCCATGTAGGATAAAGGTCCAGAGTGTATTTAACACGTTCCAGCCTGTGCAGCAGTTTCTGGGATCTAAACAAAATTCATTGTCATGACCGTGTGTTACAAATGGCATGACCATATTTATTTTGCACTCCTTGGCCTGTGATATGGGGTTTTCTTTCTGGAGTCTTGATATGTATTGTTGCAGAAACAGCCTGACTTGTCCAAATAACCTGTAGCAAATAACAAGGAGGTTCCTTCAGCATCCTGTTTTACATCTTAAGCCTCTACAAATGGCTAGGAACAGGATGAAGCACAGCACATTTCAAAGCTGTATCATGTTTTATAGGGGGTGTTCTCTGCAAAACACTTAAGATTTCTTCTGGAGTGAAACAAAACCATTGTATAGTACAATGTAATTCTGGGTTTCCACTTCTGACTGGCAGAACATGTAGACTAATCTGTCTGTGAAGTAATAGCCAGACAACGTACTGGCAGCACAGGTTTGTTACTCTAGAAAGTTCCAAGGGTTTCACAAAGTGAGAGAAAAACTGTTGACAAATGCTACAGACAGAAATGTCAGACCATGGTCTTTCCATCATGAGATGTATATGTTTCTCAGCTCTAGGATGGACACAGTCCTGGTGTGTTGAGAGGAAGAAGCGATTCTCCAAACAGAGCTGACATTCTCGGTTTGCAAACAGGCCTTTAAGAAGGGCTGAAATAAGAGATTAGCCCTTGCTCATGGTGACTCAGAGCTCTGTAGCATTCGTGCAAAGCCAGAGGATGCTTGTCTAGGAAGCAGCCCTGGGAAAAAGATTGATTTGTTCTAGTGTGGGAGCACCATCCTCATTCAGACTGAGCTGGAACTATGACGTACAATTATGCCAGTAGCAGCTCTTGTCCTCTTTTCAAGGGTGATAAAAATTGACGCAAAAATAAATTACATATGACAGACAAGTGGAGTAGCCCAGGTGTTCTTGGCGAATGCTGTCATGAAAATTAAATAAAATAAAAGCCCTTTTAGGAGGATCTGAACGAGCAATCTTTCACATTTCACACTGAATCCACTTGTCCACCATCACCACCTCACTACAGATGAGGAAAGAGACATTTTGAGGGCTCTTGAGCTTTATGAATGATCTTAGTGAATCAGCACAGAATTATTTAGCACAGGTGTTCTGTAATTGGGCTGCACAGGGAAAAAATCTAAATTCATTCAGTGATTCTCAATGTCACCTTTCCAGTGGGGAGTTCAAGTGAAAAGTCTCATGACTGACATGTGAATAAAATGCCTGAATGTATGCAAACTCACTATTTCCTCTCCTTTACATTTTTATGGGCTTGTTTGTTAAAGGTTCTTCCTTTCATTTCAATAAAAAGTATTTAACAGGTGGAATACTTTAAGTAGTCCAAATTTGTTTGAAAAAGTTGCTACTGAAGCAATTCTGATCACCATATTTATCCTAAAAGGACACTACCTCTTCACTTGTGCCACATGGCAATTCTCAGCACCTCATCAAGCATCATTAAACACTTTTGCATGATTGAAATTCTAAGGCTAGTTTGGGGGAGAATAAAAAATTCTGGAAATCTAGAAGGGAGAAAAATGCATCAATATGTATGAAAAACAGATAAATACATCTATCACGGAGATAAATACATTCTCCTGTATGGGATATTTTTGACTGTCAACGCTGAACAGACGTGGGGTTTTTCACAGATTCAGAACAAAAACCAAAATCAATGTCGTGAAGTAAGCCTGGAAACAAAATGGAACATTTATGCACCTAGGAAAATGCAGTTTGCTTTCCACTGGAATTTCTTTAGGCTCTTTCACTCCTAACATTAAAGTGTGACTGTTCTTACATTCTTTCAGTAATTAGAACACACTGGTTTTGTGCCAAGAGAGACAGGGGTCCCGTTAAGAATATTTCCCAGCTCCTTTTCAGCCTCGGCTCCTTACATGTCCGCTGCCAAAGCTATACAGAACTAAGGCTCTCTGTAAATGCTTTAGTCCCTCAGTGTTTCACATGCTTGGAATATAATTTTACTTTGTTGAATTTTACTCTCAAAGCAATCAGAGTTCCAGGTAAATTAAGCCTCATAGCAGTGAGGTACATGCTGTTACTTCAAAATTACAAATTGAAATAATTAAGCCGATGTAGTTCTCTATTGTTGAGAAAAAATGTGGTGCAAAGGATTTGCTGCACTGAAGAAGTAGTTTCCAGCTTATGTCCAAGCTCTGTGAACTGACTCATAGCTATAATGGTGGCTCCAGCCTCCCAAAGGACAGGCCTGCCCACTCCAGTGTGACTGCCAACGTTCTAGACAAAGCAGATGCCTGGGTACATGAGATGCAGATGTTCTGGAGCATGCACCCTGGCCATAGTGAATTTGTGCAGGCAGGTTTGCTGACCTGAGTTGGCTCATAAGAGGTACTTCTCACCATAAACTCTGTACATAACAAAGGGGAACTTCCTTCTGCTTCTGCTCCTGCTCAACTGCAACTGCTATGGTTTAGCCCAGGATATGAGCTGAATGAAGACAGTGACATAGTTTAGAAGTTCTTCTTTCCAAAGAAAATGATTAATTTAATTTTTGCCTTCAGAGTAGAAAGAAAGAAGAAACAAGGACAACTTTGAGAAAGTGGAAACCTCTTTTCAGAACAGCCATAAATGCATATCTGTGATTGGTGAAAACCATACATTTAAACAAATGAATATATAAATTGCTTTCCTGCAATAGAGAGAGAAGACACAAAACAGACTTTCTACAACTTCAGTGTGAGAAGGAGAGAGGATTGCAGTGACAATGGTGGCATATGAAAATCTTACATTTTTCAGACATAGAAAAGGCCTGACCCAATCACCCTGCACACCAAAACCCCCAGCCTTTGAAATGCTTCTTTTGTCTGCTCACTTTTATTTTTCCCAGAGAAAAAAAAAAAATTATGAGTGTAGCTTTAAAGCACTACACAGAATGGACTCCAGAAAGGGGTTTCTGATACCCAGTGGTCATTAGGAACATAGCAGAGTACCTCGGATTACCTGTCAAGTTCAGGTTCTATATATTTTATTGTCCATCCTCCACAGACACCTCAGACTCTCCAGAGTCTGCACTCCTTCATGAGATATTTCAATGCTTCGTGCTAGAATCAGTGCTTCAAAATCACATTTGGATATCAGATTCAATACTGTTCACGGGTGTTTGGTACTGGAACTTTGAGATAAACTGCTACTTTGGCACACAAATATTTGCATCAAGATTAGCATTTCCTGAATATTCCAGCAAAACCTGGAGCATTATCTCTTCAATAGTAGGAAGGGATTGCAATGAAATTTTAAAACATCCTTCAGAAAGCATTTCCACTTATCATATCTCCATGAGAAATACAGAAAGAATTGTTTAAGAACAGAGACATAGAAAAAGTTGAAATTCCCTGAGGAAACTCTCAGGTAGTCAGCATACATTACTAGTAATTACTGGAGGTAGCTTACAGTACGTCTAAATCCTCCCCACGTATAGGGTTAGGCCCTGAACTGACCTGAGGTCTCAAAAAGCAATCTAACTTGCTTTAGTTAATCCTATAAGAACTACATTTATAAAGATTGTCCCTACTTACTCAGAAATTTGTAACTTCAGCTACCCACTGAAATGCAAAGTGGCTGTCCTGGGGAGAACGGTGAAAATGTCTATCCCTTCTGTAAGTCTCCAAAAGTCATCTTGCTTGCTGTTTCTCTGAGTTCATGCGGGTCGTACAGGTAGGCCAAAGTTTACAGGATGAGTAGGAACACTTTAATCTGGGTTATCCTTAGGCATTAGAGGACACTTTGGTCTATTGAACAATATGAGTTCACTCCATCAGTTTGAACGGAGCTGAAATTGCTGGACCTTTTGTTTCTCTGTTGACTATCTGATCATTATGAAAAGGACTTGGCAGAATGGAAGTGCATTGCCACTATTTCCTATGTTTACAGCAAAGACAGATCCTTAGCTTAAGCAGATCCAGTGCTCTACAGAATTGTCTAAACTTCCTATTTATTCAAACTTCCTATTTATGCAAACACCTCCAATACACCTTATGGCACAAGATGTGTTGCCCATGGTGGTGTCTGTCTCTGGTCGGCCACTAAAATATTATGTTTGAACGTGACATTGTATTTTAGGTGGTTAACACAAAGTGAGACGAATAATGTCCAGGAAACCATGAGTGAACAATCCATCTCTCTATGATATAGTTACACATTGGAGCTGAATGAAGACTTGCAAAAGTAGTATCAATTCTCCAACCTCTTAACTTTAGAATCACAGAATCATTAATGTTGGGGGAGACCTGCAAGATCAAGTCCAACCATCATGTTCAATGAAAATGTTTAGATCCACAACCCTAACATGCTTAACATGTATACTGCATTTGTTTACAGTTCCTCAATTTGACTTAGAAAACATCACATAGCAACGTCATTCCATCGAGAAGACGGATGATTACTTGAAAAGATCCTGCTCATCTCCCACAGGATGGCTGTTCTCATCGTGTGCAACATCTAAAGCAGGAAGAAGCTGGGAGTGGTGGGAAAATGGTCAGAGGAGTCACAGTGTGTGGAGAATGCATTTTCCAGAATGAAACAAAATCCAGTTTGGAAAGCTTTCAGAGGCAGAAACCCGAAACTCTTATTATTGCTGATTTCCTGCTTTTCATTTTCATCCATGCTTTTCATCAAGTAGAAAACACAAAAGATGTATCTCTGCTACTAGGAGTTTTCCCTTCCTTTACCAGCAAAATTTTGGATTCTTTATGCATCAGGTCAAAATTCTAGATCTTAGTGAAGTGGTTGCAATATAAATGGTTTTTATTTTTATTTTAAGCATGAGGAAAAGATATTTTCCATTTGAATGTAGCTTGACTGTTGAAGTTAAAATTCAAAACTATTTAACCTTTGGCAGGAGCTCAGCATGGAGGTCTACATTTGGTAGTCAGAAGACAATGATGACTCATGATGGAAAGTGTGGAAGAAATGTAATTCTGGAGACTGGCTTGTGCTACTCAATATTTATGATTTTCAAAATGTAAAGCACAGAGACATAGCAACTTCTAATTTAGTGTGATATAGTCTGCAGAGCAAATCTTGCCTTTGCTGTTCACTCTTCTCTATGATATGAACAATAACAGGATCCATTTTTAACTTTTGATGTTAATTACAGTCCCGTGTTTTCACAGAATCACAGAGTTGTTGGAATTGGAAGGGTCATATTTTAATTATTTTTCCCCACATACTGCACTTTCTATGTTCAGCAAATCAAAAGAAAAAATAAAACATAATTAAAATTCTACAGACTGATGTAAGTAAAGATTTAGTCCCCTTTATTTTGTCATGACTCTCAAGAAAATACTGTGAAGGCTTTCACTACTGTAAGTAGAATCAGAATGAAAAATAGCCCAACTTGAGTTCCAGCAGTGTCTTACCTTGTTGTCAAAGAACAGTACCTTCCTCCTGCCAAGAAAGACATCACACCTAAGAAGATATATGAGTTCATCTCTTTTACAGGCTACTCTTTTAGGAAATTCAGCTGAGATGGCTTTATGGAACAAATTGTTGTGCATGCAGAATTGAAAGACAAATGCTGATTCTTCACAGATGTGTTCAAAAACATCTGGTCTCACTGTCAGAAATACCTACCCCTGACAGTGTGCTGTTAACAAGAGAAGAGAATGTTTAAGCTTTTAGCTGAAGGTATTGAAAGAAAAGCTCTGATTTATCTGAATCCATGCAGAAAACACACAAATAAGAATGTGGTACTCACTCTTCCTTAATAAATGCTTTCCTGTGTATGAAAGGAGTCATAGTAATGTTGGTGAATAGTCAGGGAAGGACTTGATTGTACCAGAAAGACATTACTGACAGATAAAGCTAGAAGTGAGAACACTTGAGAACAGTCTCTAGGAACAACTGTCAATAATATGCAGTTAGCAAAATGGTGAAGAGCTTAATCTGTGCCATGGAACTTTAAAGACTACGTTAGGTCAACCTTACCTTAATTTAAAAAGGAACAGGCACACTAGAAGGCTCTCTTGCTCTTTTAGAAACTCCAGCCATTACTTAATTTCTGTGAAGGCTTGTGAATTTGCCAAACAGGCTAATCAGTCATTTAATTGTAGATACTGCAGTTGTAGGATTTTTTTTTTTAATAAATACATAAAATAATCATGTAAGTATCAGTTATGTGGCTCCTGATCAGAACTGTGTTGTCTGAAGCATATTTCTTGTGTAAAAAATTGGATCTTCTTCAAGGTATCACAGAATCACGGAACATTAGGGATTGGAAGGGACCACAAAAGATCTTCTAGACAAACAGTCTCTCTTCCTGCTGATCAGTGCCCTCTAAGATGATGGTGGTGGCGGCATGGCCCCAGACAAGATAGAGACTGACTGCTAAGGGGTAGAATCCTTTCAGCTCACCATGGGTCGCTGAACGGCTGCTCCATGGAGGGGTGGTAGATCGGCACCAAGGTCTTGCTTCTCCTGTCCACGGTGCCAGCTCTGGACTGGGCTGGGTTCAAGCCTGTTCTGCCGCTGCCGAGCCAGGGTCAGGACCCTGCAGAGCTGCTGTATCTCTGCCCGCAGCAGACCCCGGCCCATCCCTCAAGGGCAGCTACCTGGGACAATTCTATCGTGTAACCTTCCCCAGGGCAGGTCACTGGGGGAGGTTCTCTTAAAACAACACGTGTCTTCTCTCTTCATAAAAGCACAAATCTGTAAATTTGAAAACACTGGCAATTTTCAAACTGCAACACCTGTCGTAAATACCAGGGCATGCTCCTGACTAACATTTAACCTCATGACCATCGGGACCTCAGTGCTATTTTCAGCACAACTTTTACCAATGTGTTTAAAAGTGATGTTATTGTGCCTCAATGACCTTCAAAGGCACAGAGACACAGACAGAGATTCCTCACAGCTCCACACTGAATTTGCAGCAAAGTTGTGTAAGGGAAATAGTGAATTGTTTTAAGGTGCCATGTCTGGTAAGTCATCACCAGAAGGATTTATTATCTTAGGTTTACCATGAAAAAGACTCAGCTGTTCTGATATCAGCCTGTTTATGCATTGCTTAGGTGTCTCTGTATTTTTATTATGAAAGGGAAGACAATAATCACCAGCTGGACACATAAGCAGCGGTGGGAGTTGGAAAAAACAGTATGATTTTCTCCATGGTGAGGAAGAAGAATGAGACAAGTAAGGCCAATGACTGAACTAAGGCAGTGTCCATAGCCACTAATCCTTTCTGGTGTCCTCCGGGTGATTTTGACTCTTGCTTGTTACTGTAGGTGCTCAACTACCAAGATGGATCAAACCTGAATTTTCAGACACCATTCTCTTCCTCCATGGCCTTTCTATGGCTGGCTGCTCCTGTCAGCATGATTGTTTCATGAGTGTGCCTGGAGGTTTAGAGAGACCACTAGTTGAGTGAGTGTATAACCCTGTTTATGCTATAAATCAGTGGAGCCTGGCTGATTTGCTGTCAAATGCTGCTGGAAGCTGATGGCTCCAGTATACTGAAATGAGCATAGTATCTTAATTCAGTCACTGAGGAAGCATTCTGATCTTTCGTTGCTAACAAACTACGTACTCATTGTATCAGTGCTGTCTTTTATCCTTTTTTTTTATTCTTCTCTCTTCTGCTATTAATTCACATCTTAGAACTCTACAACTGAACGTTTCCCTTTCTGAGAGTTTCTGAAATCATTCCTGTAGGACTAGACTAGGATTCAGGACATGCGAATCTGCATTCAATAGGAGACGACTTTGGGCAAATCAATTAACATCCTTGTACCTCAGTTTCTCAACATGTAAATCATTGCTCATAATCCTCTTTTTAGAAGCATTTTGAAAGCTAACAATGAAATATGCTATTATGGATCTGGGCACTCCACCTTGCTTTCAGTTCTTCAATTCATTTCAGTTTTGACCTATTTGTAGGTTATGACAAAGCATCAGGGAACTCGTAAAAGTCAATGTGTAAACTGGCAATGAATTTGAGATTCTTTATGATGCCTGCCTGGGAATTTGTGCCAGAGAATATAAAGGTTTATGTGAGGTGCAATTGTGACCATCCTTCAGACAAGCAGGATGTCTGTACTGGGAATCAGCTAAAGTTTACTACTCACTGTTAACACATTTCAGGAGCGCTCAGCTTTCTCTGAAGATTAGAAGCAGGTTCCTCTTGATCCAGTCTCTGAGGAAGAAAAGGAGTTCTTTGTGAGTGTAACAGGTTTCCTTCCCTAGTTGTGTAGTGGTGGAAGTAGTGAAGTGCGTGGTTCCTCCTAGGTGATCTAATTTTGATTCTGGCTGATTACTTAGTCAGCTGATGAATCTTTACCAAAACAGTCACAGTTGTTATTTGCTTAAACTGCAGGACGGTGAGACTAGACCACAAGACCCCAAACTGTACTTGTCATTATAGGTAATATGTTCACTCTAAGAGCAAATCCTCATTAATTGTTGCTGGTTCACTTCAGAATAGATCTACTGAGATCAATACATTGGTAAATTGATCTTGTCTGCATTCTAATCCAATTCACCTTTTGATCCCAAGCTGACTCTTCCTACATGGTGATATAGGGATTATGCTTATTGTATCTTGTTCAAAGCAACTAAGGATTTGATTTGTCCTTAGTTTTCAGATACTCAGGCTTCTGTGAAAGTTTCTCAGAGTGTTGATGTGCAAAACCTCATAAAAACACTTCTCCCATGTCATTAAGAAATGCTTTCAAAGTGATTAAAATTGTCATATTAACTTTTTAATGATTTGAACTGTAACAAATAATTTAGTGTTTTCCTTAATTTCACATTAAAAAAAAAGTCAAGCAAAACCAATTCTCAAGTTGTTAAATAAGAGAGAAAATTATTTTTAAATTATCTCTTCCCTTCCTAAGTAAACAAATCAAATCAGAGAGAAGGGAGAAAAAAACTACATGAAGAAAAAATATCTGAAAGAATTAAGCTGGTGGTTCCTTAAACAGGTATTAAAAAATATCAAAACTAAGCAATTTTGGTTTTGTTTTTAGGAAAGTTTAAAATATTTTTAAGTATATTTTTTCTTATGAAATTCAAATATCTGTTTTTTCAATTAATCTTTTTCAGGGCACGCTGGCATTTATACTTCAATCTTAGACCACTATGTAGTGTTTTCCATAAAATACTGTAATGTTTTTTCATTAGCTTCGAGAAGCAAAGCTCTTCCATTAACACAGTTGTCTCCTTTTAACTATCTTAGCATGTGGAATATCTCTGAAAGTACCAGAAGCAACTTTTTCAGATAGGAAAGGCACCTTCGTGGTAATAAAGAGAGTTTGCAAATGTTTTTCTGTTTGCTAAAAGTTAAGAAAATGAATTTTTTTCCTACTATTTAAAGTTTTTGCTTTCACCTTTACCAGATAAATATGAAGCTTTAGTTTTAACCTGGAACTGAGTAGTGATATGAAAACTGCTGAGAATGCTACAAACATTTTCAGTATTGCTTGTGGAGGATGAACCTAAAAACTGAGCTATGTCAACAGAGAGTGCCTGCCATCTCTGACTGACTTGTTGGCAAATCTGACAGTGATGCTGGTGCTTCCAGCTCCTGATTTTAATCCTCTACAAAACATGGAGAAGACAATGATTGTCACATTTACAAAATAAAGTATCCCACTGTTATCTATGCTCGACAGGTAAAGAATACACTGGGAATAAAAACTCATGATGGTATTTGAAGTATAGCAGGTTAGATCCTGAGCACTTGGCAATTGACTTCAATGAAGTTACACCCACTTGTACCCACTTCTGTTTTTCTGCACCATACCATAGGTTTTGCAGAAATTGTCAGCTCTAAGCCTTCCTACCGTGTGCTTTTCTTGCAACCACGGAGATCATGGAATGATTCCTAAAACCTATCAGGCCAGATTAAGCCATTGGTCCTTGTAGGCATCTATCATGTTTCTGACAAAGGTGAGCACATCATTGCACAATATCCTGTACTGAAATGTCTGAGCTACTATGGAATAAGACACAACGTGTAGGGACAGACCAACATTCCTTTACTAATCAGGATAGGCGAATTGTTTACATCTTGAAATACAAGTTCTTTTAACCTATTTGCCAAGCAGTGCTTTAAGCACTAACTTAGACAACTTCCTTAGAAAATCTAGACCTAGAGCTTGACTATCACATGTGACAGTAAAGTCCAGGAGTTTGCAGGTTGCATATAGTGTGTATTCTTTCTGTTTCTTCTGCATGGATTGCCCTCTCATTTAATCCTCTGTCCTACAGTCTTTGTGCTATGTAACATCGTTAAGAGGAGAAGCAGTTTAGTCCCTGTGATCTTCACAATCTGATTATCCCTTCTCCTCTTGGTCTCCTCTCCAGACAAATGCATTTAAGCTTCTCTGGTTTGACTAATCTCACCTCAAATATTTTTACTACTTTTATTGCCCATGCAGCTCCTTATGATCTTTACTGTTTGGGATCAAAACAGTAATCTCACCAATTCAGTTACCCTCAATAATGTTCTTTAGTCACTTTGCAATTCCAGAGGTTTCACTTCCAGCAAAGTTTCTCAGCAAGTCTTCAGCAGAGCTCACTCCAACCACAGCTGTCAGGAGCTGATTGCCTCAGTGTCTCCAATTGGGAAGTGTGCCCTAGGAGTCTAGGAACTTTACCCTCAACCCAGAAAGGCAGGTATGTATTAGATAAAAATAAGAATTTCCATAGAATCCTCTCCATCTCTAATTTCAAATCTAAGGCAGTCTCAACTGACAGCTCAATTTCATCTGGCAGTTCAAGTTATTTGAACAGAGCAATCTTCATGCTATTGCCATCAGATGTAGTTTCCATCTTGTTATTTACAACACGTGGACTCGCCAGCCAAGATGGGCGATGATGTATTCAGCATGAAGGGATAGAATGGAATAGCAGGAGCTATGGACTTGAGTCTTGCACGTGAGAACCCGGACAAACCTAGATGACTCTCAGGTAATATAGTGTAGAAAAGTGTGATGAGAAAATATCTTTGTTGGAACTTATTCTAAAGGCCTTGCTTTCTCTAACCACGACACCATTGAAGACATCCTAATCTCACAATGTAGGCTTGGGTCTTGATTTCAAAAGGACTACAGAGATTATCCAACTGGATATTGTAGCTAGTAGTCAAGTCTTACTGCTTCAGCTGGAGGAAATGAGTGTCTGACTGTCAAAACCTTAGGGAAGAAGAGCAGGAAAGACCTGGTCTGGTCCCCAAATCGTGAAATCAGCCAGTCTCTCCCTGTGTATGGTATTTAGTTCTGTCTCATTTTGCTGAATAGCTGAGGCATTGGAATTAGACAGTTTTGTGTTCATATGATCATCTTGCTGTGCTTACCCTACTGCTGCCAGTAAATCTGGATTTACCTGGGCAAACAGTGAGTCAGCTGCTCTGAGGAGTGATGCTACTTAAGGCCTGATGAACTTTGGTCTTTTCCAACAGACAGATTTGGCATCGTTCACACTGCAATGGCTGGTGCTGCTGCACAGAAGGGTTTGTTTGAAAGGTGACATTTCTTTTTCTTTTACAAGCCAGAGCAGATGAATTCATCTTGACTAGCTGCAGCCTTCTGCACAGTCTGTACTGCCTGCATATTAAACACTTGTGTTTATACTGCCTTCTTCCACTCCAGAGTTTTTATTTCTGCTTCTGCTTGGGAAGATTTTCTATTCCTATCTTCAAACTTCTACATTAGAAAGTTCACCTTATTCACTAGAGCAGGGTTCATCTGAGATTTAGGTCTGGCTTCCAGGTTTCCAAGGCCAAGCTAAACTTACCACTGGATGAATTATTACTAAAGCTGAACACTTTGTCATTACTCACTCAGTCACCTGGTCTTAGTGTTAAGTCAGCATGAGGCAATTGTTTTGTGAGGGCATCCAAGAGAGGCAGGTCTAGGATGGCTTCATCGGGACTGTTTTTGCTCTACAGTGACCTGCCCAGTGGAGACAAAAAGGACTTTAAGCATAAGAAGTTCAGTTACAGGATGTTTACTTAATATTTCACACAGACAAAATTCAAAATAATTGGGTGAGAAGAATGAATTTAAAGAGGGGTATAAACAACTCCTTTACCCACTTAGTACTTGTTTCCACGCAGGTTTTTGGTCAGTTCAATGAGTTTCTGAGCTACAGAAAATATTTCAGTTTCCTTCGGTCTCCAGGAGGCCCGGAGGCTCTCTCCTCTCAGACTCTTCTCTCTCTTGAACAGCTAGTTCCCCGCTCCTTGATGCATGCATCCTCTCTGTTCCTCCCTGCCACCACTCACACTTTTCTCAGGCAGGCTCATGTTCTCCCAATGAAAGAAAAAGCCCTCTTTCTTTCCAGTGGTCTTACCTGATCTACTCATTCTCTTTGCAAAAGAAGATAATTAATAAACAGGTAAAATATATACTACTTATATGTGGTGGGTTGGCTTTGGCAGGCCACTGGATGCCCACCAAGCTGCTTTCTCACTCCCTGTTATCAGCTGGACAGGAATAAAAATAAGATTTAAAGCTCCAGTATTGAGATAAAGAGGAGAGCTACTCATCAGTTAGTAATATATGCAAATCAATAACGGAGTAAGATGAGAAATAGAAACAAAACTAAAACCACTAGCCCACAAATCCTCTTATTCCCTCATTTGAGCTCACTAATGACTCATCTATCTTACTCCCCCACAAGCAGTGTAGGGGCTTGAATTCAGTCTATAACATTTCATATTTGCCACCTCTTTCTCCTCATGCTTTTGCCACACTCCAACACAAGGTTCTTCTGATGGGATGCATTCCTTCATTACCTGCTCCATCATGGGTACACTCTTCACAGAATCACAGAATCACAGAACGTGAGGGATTGGAAGGACCTTGAAAGATCATCTAGTCCAGTCTCTGCCAGAGCTTCCAGAAACAGACTGGCCCAGCGTGGAACCCTTATGGGGTCACAGGTCCTGCTCCTTGAGTAGGCTTCTCTCTAGAAATCCAACATGAAAACTCCATAGGTGCAGCTTCCTTCAGAATACCTCTATGTGCTCCTGCATAGGACTCCAATATGGTCCTCCATGTGTTTCAGGAGACAGCATGCATCACAGAATCATCAGAGTTGGAAGAGATCTCTAGAGGTCATCAAATCCAAACCACCCACCAAAGCAGGACTGCATCTAGGTTGGTTTTAAATATCACCAGAGAAGGAGATTCCACAGCCTCTCTGGGCAGCCTGTTCCAGACTTCTGAGACTTGCACTGTAAAGTTTTTCCTTATTTCTAAACAAAACCTCCTTTGCTCTAGCTTGTGCCCATCGCTCCTTACCGTGTTACTGGGCACCACCGAAAACAGTCTGGCACCATCCTCCCTGTACCCACCCTTCAGATATTTATAGATGTGGATCAGGTCTCCTATTAGTCTTCTCTTCTAAAGGCTAAACAGCCCCAGTTTTCTCAACCTTTCCTAATAACAGAGATACTCCAGGACCTCAGTCATGCTCTTCACGATGGGCTACAGGGAAAGCACTGCTCTTGGGCCTGGAGCAACGCCAAGAGTAACGGCTTTTTATTTCATTAACTTCACTTTTTCTGCTGTGAAATCTTGCAGTGACCAGACACACACTGTCCTACAGCCCTGTTCATGTTTTCAAATAAATCCAATCAGCTTTATTTAGCACAGCAAAAGCAGTACAGCAGTACAGCATTCCATTGGGTCTTGATCCAGAAGATACAGTGAATATAAAGAACTCACATGAGTCTTGTGATACAGAAAGTGCAATTTGTCTAGGCTGTCTGTGGTGTTTCTTTTATAGTTGACCAGTAACTGCTTCTTGCTTTGTATGTGTGGTCTCAGCTGTAACCTCACAGCTATACTATCACTGTTGTGTTTCAGATGTCATATCGCATCTGCAGGAAAGAAGGAATGAAAAAGAAGGTTAGTCTTTTGGAAATTAGGTGAAAAGATGGTGTTTCACAAGTACATTGCTTAAACTTGTTATTTACATTTTCTCAAATTGTCAGCCCAGGATTTTGAACAGAAATGTGCTTTCTGATTTTGTATTTCATACTACAGACAGAAAAGGTGACTTTGTAGGCTCCAACTTTGCTATTCTATTGAACTGCAATTTTGTGCTATTACTGGTCATAAAGGCAACACAAGGTGTTTTGTTCCGTACGTACCTGCAGTGATTAATTATCAGGGGAATTTTATGGAAAATCCCTAAAGAGCTGGAGGCTTAGCTTTAAGCACAGCGTGTACCTAATTTCTTCAAAAGAAGCATTAATTGGAGTGGATTTAAAGCTACAGCTTGTAGAAACTAATGAGAAATTACTTCACCTATATCACTGTCAAGCACAAAATCTACTGAAGTCCATGGATAGGAAGGGAAATTTGGACTAGCTAAATGTCTGTTAAGCCAAGAACTTCTACCAGAACTCAGAACCTCTTACGGAAATCTGAGAAGTATACTGTAGCTCCTTAAGAGATGCATCAACCCATTCTGTTGGTCTTCCCTTGGGCCACTTCTTCCCTAAATCCTGAATCTGACAAAAGTACTCTTAGCAGTCTCTGCTCACAGCATTTTGTGAGGTAGCATGTACAGATGAGACTAGAACAATGTTTCTCTTAGAGCTACAGAAACAGCTCAACATGCTTATTTATACTCCGTTAATTAAACATTAAAGCATAAGATGCTAGTTCATGATGCACTCAGAGATGTAGCTTTAAACCCTTGCACACAGCATCTCTAGAAACTAAAAAGTTCCTGGTAAGGACAAGCTTGCTGGATGGGGTTGTGTACAAGTAGAATGCTCTGCATTATGGAATAATAGAAAATGCACTTCTAGCACCTTCAAATAGCTTTTGGAATGCAAATTTCAACTGTCAAGTCTTAATTAAAAACTCCCAGTCAGCACTATTTAAAATGTGGAAGAGAACTAAGTGGTAGGTTGTTGCAGAAAATGTGCAAGTTGCATGCTAAAAGAAGTGGGTAAGGTGACAGGTATATAATTACCATCACATCAAGTGAAGGACAAGAAACAGTCTACAGTTCTTGCAGAGGTGGAGCTTTGGAAATCTTCAGGATGGCAAGGGTTTCTTCAGATAGTTAATTTGTCATTCCGTTTATTTCAAAGGAAAATCTCTTTCTGTACCCAGCCTCTGTGAGCCGTTGGAACTGGTGGTGTGTAGGTGACGTTCACAAATAAAGAGGTTAATGTGAACACAAATCCTTTTTTCTTACAACAGTTTGGGATGAGTTTGAGGCATCGTGTGGTGTTCAGGCATTTAGCAGTTTCTGTTCAACAGCTGTGCTGCAGTCCCTCATTCAATAGAGAACCAGCAAAGCAGTGAGTAAAAGGCTCACTGCGCTTGATCATCTGAAGGCATGACTCTTCAGAAGGTTTTAAAACAGCAAAGCAGATCTCCTTTCTGTGCTACTAAAAAGTGAAAGGACCAAAAGAAGAACCAGTGCTCCTTAAGATTATGAAACTAATGTTACAAGCCTTAAAGGCACTATCTTCTTCCCCATAACTACACAAAAGTTGACTCTCTGTATAAAAGTTTGTTCTGATGCAGCTTCCTAGTATGAGGACACAGCTTTGTTCTCTTTGCCCAGATTTTACATGTCGGATCCTCTGACCTTCACCCACTGCTGAGGATGCTGTGTAAATTCACTTAGGGTTAGCAACAGCCTTGCATCCTGCACCCCAAATCCACATTTGCAGTCTGTCTCCCCTGTGTAAGCACATTACTGCTTGCATGGCACCTGTGGTACCAGAATGATTACAGAAGAGAAGGAAACTTGGAAAGAAGCAGCGTCACTGATAATTCTTCAGACATATTTTAAGAAAGCAGAGCCAATCCAGACTTTGAGGTTTCTGAATTTGTCGTCTTAAGCCTCAGCATAAAAATAAAAAGGTAATCTTTTTATGTTTAACCTGAGAGTTTGGTTAAGTAAGCTTAACAGTGAAAGCTCAGTTTTAGAAACGGCATCATCCAAATGAACTTTCCTCCTCTCTCTCCAGTTAGAAAACATTAACCTTTAAATCTCATCAAGTTTGGATATCCAGCCTCGTGGCTAATACATAATGGGCACAAGAGGAAGAGTGTATTAGCTGCTCAGACAGCTGTCAGAAAAAATGTGTCTTTGGTTACTTTCCACATGTACGTAACCTGTACTTTACACGTTTGACTGGAATGATTATTCATAAACAAAAATAGCATTGTAGTACTTATTTATTGTCTGGGTCTCCAGGGTCCTGCTAGAATTTAATAGCCTCACCTACTACCTCAATCTTCTCAGACTCTGCCAATGACCCAGGCCCCGTGGCAGCTGCCTCAGGGCCATCTTTCCCTGCTTCAGTGACATCAGAAGAAAGCCCTCTCCCACTTTGCCCTGGGCCCCACAAAGCCACGGGCAACTATTCCCATCTTGGAATATGTTCTTGACATGTCTTCTCAAAGCTGTGTCTGACCCTGGTTTCCCTCACAGAATCATAGCATCAGTATGGTTGCAAGAGATCTCTGAGATCATCAAGTCCGACTGTCAAACCTCTGCCACCACACGCACCAAACAATGCTTCCAAGTAACAGATCTACATGGGTTTTTAATACCTCCAGGGATGGTGACTCCACCACTTACCTGGGCAGCCTTTTCCAAAACTTAACCATGCTTTCAGTGAAGAATACTCAATCTAAACCTCCCCTGGTACAACTTGAGGCCATTTCCTCTTGTCCTATTGCAAGTGACTTGGGATAAGAGACTTACTTCCACATTCTGCACTCATGATGCTGCATTTACTTCCTTCCTGCTGCTGCATTTACTTCCTTCCTGCTGCTGCACAGCCTAAGAAGTCCATCCGTTGGTCTGATGTAAGCCAAACTCATTCTCCTCTTGGCCCACCTGGCCCCTGAGACCCGTTGGGGTGGCTGAGCATCTTCCCTATCAAGTCTATTACGCTCGGCACCCAGGTTCCTTCCTGTAGGGAAAAGCACGATACTGGTGCTTCCTGTCAATTATAGCACTATTTTTAATTTTTATATTCAGGTTGTATTGTGGAGAAAGCACAAGAGTGAGATAAAATGGAAGCTATTGTAATTCACATCTCCTTATCTTTATGGTTTTACTTGCTCTAAGACCTTTGGGACATTTGTGACAATTTGGTGGGTTGCCTTGGGAAAGATGATTCAAACTGAAATAAAACTGCTTTTCAAGCTGAAGTAAAACTGCTTAGATAGATGTAATGTTGTCTCTTCTTTAGCATAAGTTTGGACTGCTTATGGTGACTGATCTGTTCTTGCTGCTGTCAACATGAGTGCAACGATTTCAGAACTCTCATAAATCAAAACAAATGAAATTCCACAAAAGGTTGTATGTAAATACTGTCCTACAGGGTGGTAAGTGACTCTGAATTCCCACTTGTCAGAAGGGTAAATAAATCAATGAGTGTTTAGCAGATACAATATTTCATTGTGTGACAGTTAGAGAACAGTGTGAAATCTAAACACGAATCAGCCAATGCTTGTTGAGCTGTGTGGGTTTCTTCAAGCTCATGATTTAAAAATATTAAGAACAGGAATAACTGTCCTTCAATTTTTAAAAGGGTTTTTTTTTTCCTCTAAAACCCCCCTGAGAAGCTAAGATCTCCATTCAGCAACACGTGGATCACAGAATCACAGAATGTTAGGGGATTGCTTTTGGTTGTTCACATTCTCTGTGCTGTTCCTTGGTTTCCTGAGGTGTCAGCTGCTATGTTGTAGAAGCATTGGAAAGGCTTCCCCTGAACATCATGGCACCTCATTCTTATCTTTCATATGCTGTCTTAAACTGTGCTGTTTCCTGGTGGCTATGAGGAAGGATGGAGTGTACTTGTTCGTGATGAATGTCTGCTGATACTGCCTTTCCAGTCATTCACTGTTTGTTACTTAAAAATGCTTTTCGGTAGAGTTATAATTTAGTTTCTATAATTCCAGCAGAGTGAATGAATGCATGGATGTTGGGTCTATAATTACATCACAGTTAAGCTTTCTTTTTTATTCTTTCCTCTGAAAATTGTAGAATATCTTCAAAATAATCTATTTTCCTAAACTCCCAAACTTCCATTTAGAGACCTACAAAACACAACATAGTCTGGAGGTTGTATGAAAATTGGACATATTACGTATATATTCAGTAACAGCTCCTCTCTGAATTTTTTGAAGTGTCTGACAGTGGGGGTTGGCATTGAGCATCATTGCTTATTCACCTAGGTGATGTAACAGTATGGATTATGACATTGGAACTACTAGGGAAGACAGTCACAATACAGCCCTTTGTCCTCATATGCTGTTAGGAGCAGGCTTTTTAGCTCTGTGTGAATTGTGTGAATTTCCATGGCAGCCTGTGCTGAAAAAATGCTTGAGAAGAAAAAAGCAACTTTTTCCAAAGATTATTAACTTTTTCCTTACATTGAACTACCAGAGAAAAGTGAATTCCAAGTTTCTGAGTCAGACAAAAAGAAATAGAATTCTTCAGAGCCAATACCTCAGTGGTGGAGGCCTCTAGTATTGCACCTGGAGGAAAGCAGTGTCACTCAAGAAATAGCATGCAACAGGAGAGCCTGGAGTTGGCAAAACAGTCTTAGCCCTGTCTGTGTTTCATAGACTCACCATACAATCATAGAATCACAGGGTTAGAAGGGATTTCTATAGGTCATCTGTTCTAAGCCCCCTGCAAGTAGGGACATCACTCACTAGACCAAAGTGCCTAGAGCCCTGTCCATCCTGGCCTCGAATGTGTCCAGGAATGAGGCCTCTACCACTTCTGTAGGTAACATGTTCCAGTGATCTACCACACTCAGACTAAAGAACTTTCTCCTGGTGTCCAACCTAAATCTACCCTTTTCTAGCTTAAAACCATTATCCCTCATCCTATCATCACATGTCCTATTGAACAGTTCTTATAGGCCCCTTTCAGGTATTGGAAGGTTGCTATAAGGTCCCTGTAGAGCCTTCTCCTTTTCAGGCTGAACAATCCCAACAGTCTCATAAGACAAATGCTCTAGCCCTCTGATCATTTTTGTGGCACTCCTCTGGACCCACTCTGGCAGGTCCTCATCCTTGTGTCAGGGACTCCAGAGCTGTATGAGTACTTCAGGTGAGATCTCACCATGGTAGAATCACCTCTCTCAGTCTGCTGGCCATGCTTCTTTTGATGCAGCCCAGGATGCAGTTGGCCTTCTGGGCTGCAATAGCACATTGGTGGCTCATGTCCAGTCTTTCATCCACTAGTACCCCAAGGGCTTTATGCACAGGGCTGCTCTCCAACCTGTCTTTGCCCAGCCTGTATTGAAATCACTGATTAACTTTTTGGAAAGAGTGCCTTTTATTTTTGTGTGTGTGTGTGTGTTTGTGCAGAAGCTAATACGTGGAGTCTTGCTCATACCATATCCACAATCTGTAGATAATAATACAAGAAGTATTTCCAGTAGTGCACTTTTCCTGAAATAACTTCACCCACCTGCTAACTTTCTTATGAGAAAGAAAATTATGGGTTCAGCTTTGTCCTTGGAAAGTTTTTTGCATCTGCCAAGAATGAGAGAACAAACAAAACAGAATAACCAACAAAAAAAAAAGGGAGGGGGGGGGGCTTAGTTTTAATGACCAGTTTGTCCTTATTTCCAGTCTTCTATGAAAACAAATTAGCATCTGTACTTTTACTGTTTCTCTCCCACAGAGAAGAGAAATATTTAGTTCTATGAGCATTTTATTGGTGTTCAACCACCTGGAAAATCTTGTAGAAGAGGAAACAATCTCCAAGAGTCCAGATCTCCTTTTGGTATCTGGTTCATGGTGTTGGACACAGAAATATCTGGACAGATTTCCCAAGGAAGCTTAGGAAACAGTACCAGCTGGTGTGATATGGGCTCCTGCAATACATGACATAGTGTGGAGCCTGCACCTGCCTCTGAGGGCAGCCAGGTTTGTGGGTGGCATCAATCTCAGTCCAGATGTTCACATGTTTAGTCTCTGCAACAGAGACAAGTAATCTTAGCTTCCATTTACAGCCACTGAAGAGTAACAGGTATTGTAGAATTTGATTATTCTGATTTTTTCCAATGCCTATTCAGAAGGAGAATAATTTCACTCTAGAAATTCCTACTTTTCCTTATTTTGCAACTTGCTCATATATGGGCTTTTTTCTTCATCTATCAGAGGCCATCCTGTTTCATACCAAATATTTTAGCTGTTGTCATCAACCTTCACCCGTGGTGACCTTGCTGATTTTTTAAATTTGATTTGCTATCCAGGACTGGGCAGCAGGTCAATATTTCTGGTTGTCTGTATGACAACCTCTTGTTTGGAATTTAAAAACTGTGACATTACTTTTCTGTGATAGCAGCAGTAGGGAGAAATTTGAGAGCTGCATCAATGTACCACATCAGTCCTTTGGCCACTTGTGATGGCTGTGACCCTTGGACAGAAGGCAGAACAAGAGAAAATGTTCATTTCTCTGTAAGGGAAATTCAGGACTTGTATTCCTGCAACATGAGTTTTTTTGACAGGAGCTGGGACAGAGGCCCTGCTATCTCAAGACGAATGTACTTCTGAAAAAGCCTTTGCTATTCAGGGTGTTCAGCCCCTTGCTGGTCCCTGTTGCTGGGGTGTCTTAAAGCCAAAAGGAAACTATGTCATGTTAGTCAGAGCATAGCTGTCTGAATATCTTTGGGTCACATAATTTACTCAGAACATTCTGCAGTCATATCTGAATACATTCACTGCATTTTCCCTTCCTCCCATCATGCATACCTCTTATGAAGTGAGTAATTTAGAATTACATACTACAGTACAAGGCTTCATCAACACATCTCATATAATACTTCATGTAAAATCATTGCATGTTATTTGCTCGTGTTTAATAACCACACAAAGAAGAAAAAGCTGCTTGGATGCTAATGATGTGGGGCAATTGATGCAAGTGAAACAAAAAAGCCCTGCTTCATTACCTGTACCAAGACTGAGTATTCTCCCTGTCACGACAACACATCAGCAGTTAGTCATGAGCCAGAGTACACACCAGTGCTGCCTGAGTGTCATTTTCTCTGTAGGTTTAAGGAGAAAAGGATGTTTATTGACTTCTGATCAATATTGGATTTTTTCCCACGTTTAAATGGGTGTTCTGGAGTAGCAGTGGCAAAACTCATGTGCCCTGGTGAACCCTGAGGTGATTCATCTTACTGTTCTGATCTGGCATGTGTAGTGTTCTGTCCTGAGCACATAAAACTTAACTGCAGGCTTTATGGGCAAAGACAGGGCCAGATTTAAAAGCCTCTGAGGTTCTACCGTGGACTTTGGCTTATGTCCTAAAATACATAAGCATGAGGTAGAACTAGTGGAGCATCTGTTGTGTGCAGTGTAACACGAATGTAGGAGGAGACAGGCAGAGGACAGAGAGATCTTCCTGAAAGGCACCACCGCTGTTTTCCTCTTTTGTATGCTGCTGGGGGAACAGTTTAACAAGCAAAACATGCAGGCAAACAGTGCAACAGATGGTGCAACCTACTATTGAGGAAACATTTCAAAGGGTAACAAAATATGGTTGAAACCAGCTTACAGTTTACACACTGAATGCAAAACTGAACATGCTGTTTTCAGCAGGCTGTAGCTGTTTTCATTTGTTGATGCCAAGTACTTTGGGGAGCCACAGCTCCAAAGCAGTTAGTGCAGCAGCAGGAATTCCTGTAGCTGTATAGACTTGGCTCAGCTGGGTAGGTAGGTTAGGACAGCATCCTTATCTGCAAACGGGCTTTAGTGTGAGCAGAGGGATCCCTCAGGGATACTTCCAGTGCAGCTTCCTAAAGCTTGTTCTCCTTCTTTCTGACTCAGAGCCACTAATAACTTCTAAACCCAGGAGATTTTGAAAGATATACATAAATCATAAGGAAGATCTCATAAAAGCAAAACAAAAAATCCAAGACAAGTTACTGTTTTCCAATAAATCATGCAGGATTTCAATGAAGAGGAAGGTTAGAAAAACGTATGAAAGATTTTGGATAAATTATGAAGTCTTTATTCTCTCTAAACACTGGGTATGGATAAAGGAGAGGCAAGCACAGATCATTAAATGTACATACATCAGGAGCAGGTAGGAGCAAAATCAGAATGCACAATACAGAATGAACTGCAGCTAGCAAGTGAAACTGGAGGCATCAAAAAACCTCCCTTGACTGGACTAGTAGCAGCAGAACACCCAAAATAAAGTGTTAGGTATTTATTCAGGGAGAAGGAAGAGCTGCCATTAAATGGCGAAAGGAAATCCAGAGGTAGAGGATGTTTTTGCTGTTCATTAAAAAGCTGACTTATGACAAACGTCAAACTTGTTATTGGCAACAGAGGACAACAGCTCAGCTCAGAACCAAACCCAGTCATGTCTGATGGTATTTTGGCATGTTGCAGGTTTTCAGATTGTGGGGGTCTCCTGACTCTGATCTCAGAAACCTTAACAGTAGTCTTTTAAGAAGGACAGATTAAGGGCCTCAGGACTTAAGGAGACTGTGGAAGTGCAATCAGAGCTGTATTGGGCAGAAAGGGACATGGGGCTTCTAACTGACAGGAGGCTGAGTCTGAGCCAGCAGGGTGCCCAGGTGGCCAAGAGGGCCAATGGCATCCTGCCCTGGATTGGGAACTGTGTGTCCAGCAGGAGTAGGGAGGTAGGAGTGGTGAGGCCGCACCTTGAGTACTGGTTTGGGGCACCTCAGCACAAGGGAGACATCGAGGTGCTGGAGTGAGTGCAGAGGAGGGCAACGAAGCTGGGGAAGGGCCTGGAGAATCAATGTGATGAGGAGACATTGAGAGAGTTGGGGCTGTTTAGTCTAAGGAACTATGTGAAGGGACACTGTAGAGATGTTGGTGCTGATCTCTTCTTACAGGTCATTAGTGACAGAAGGGGAGATTTCAAGATTCAATGGGGATGGTTTAGACTGGACATCAGGAAGAATGTCTTCATGGAGAGAGTGCTCAGGCACTGGACTGGGCTGCCCAGGGATGGTGGCTGGGTGCCCATTCCTGAATGTGTTTAAAAGTGGCTTAAATGTAGTGTTGGGAGATGTGGTTTGGGGGTGACCTTGTGGAGTGGCATTGCTGGTTGGACTTGATGATCTCGAGGGTCTTTTCCAATCTGAATGATTCTGTGATATATAAGTTATTTCTGGAGTCAAAAGGAGCAATTGTAATTTGTGCTTTTATACAGAGAGGGAAAATTTAAATGTAAATTTATAGACAAGTCCACTTTGAGCTGTAGGAAAAAATCTGTAACAGCCAGAAGTGGTCCACAAGCACTTGGAAGGTAGCAAGGAGGAGAGTAGCAGCAAAGATGAATTTGGCAAAGAGAAGATACCTTGTCAGATCAATCTAGTGTTCTTTCATGAAAGATAATCATGTATTTTGTTTTCACTAAGGCTTTTGACATTGCCCTGTAAGCAAACTGGAAAGACATACAAAAAGCAAAATTACTGTTGAAGAGGACTGCAGAGTAGTGCATAAACAGATAAAGTTATCACTCCTTGTCCAACTGCAAGCAGAGTTCCCTTGGCTCTGGTTTGTTAATGACATAAATTATATAACCAAATCAGGGCTATACTTATGAAACCAGTATGACATAAATCTTACAGGAACTGTAAGTGTGTCAGAGGAAAGGACTAAAATTCCAGATGATCTTAATAAAGTAGTGAAACAATCTGAAAGAAAATATGATATAGACAGAAATATTCCACCACCATTTCCTAGTAGAATTTTGAAAAAAAGTAATCAAATGAAAGCATAAGTTTAGTCTTTAAAATTGACCAGAGGCTGAAAAAATTGAGTAGAGACAGCAGCACTGGTGAATGCAGATCGGGAAGAATTACAGGAACAGAAACAGTGAAAGATATAGAGAGGGGAATAGATGAATATTCTGAAATAATCCAGAAAATCCAGCTATAAATAAACATTAGCAAAAATATTAGCAGTCTATTTTCAAAAGGAAATGAATGCTGAAGCTCATCAAACATAGGTTTAAATGTCAGCAGTCCTGTTTTAAATTGAAGCAATGGATTAAATTACACTGTTAAGTCCTGTCACATACCTTCCTTATTTTCTGTATATTTTATAGGTTTAATTTGTTTAAATGGTACATATTTATTTATTTCTGGTTATAGAGTTCTATTAAATTTTGTAGAATGATCTGTAGAGTACACTGAAACGGATGGATCTTAGTCTACTATGGTTTCAGTAATCTGATGCTATTTAAAAACTGTTTATTTTGACAATTTTGTGAGCATTATTGTGTCTGTTTTATATTGAAAGATTCTTACAGGGCACAACATCCCTAATTGAATCTAATGAATATGGTTGGAGACTTATGCTAGACTGGAGGCAACAGACAAAACAACATGTACACATCAAGATATTAACAGCAGGAATGTCCATCCACAGCAAATTGTATCATCACTGAAATTTGCATATGCAAATACCGGGAGCTTTGGAGGATTGATGTGATAACAGCAGGCATGCACTCTAGGAAACCTTCATCTTGTGGGTTTACGGACAACTTATTTATATGGCAAGATGCATAATGAGACAGAAAATGTGCAGTAACCTTGAACACTCCCAAGGATGTGACAGGAACAGTTGCATCAGTTTATTCTGTATTTATTACTCACTGAAAGAGCAGACTTGTGTGTTACTTGTACAGTGATAAAACTGTCAAAGAATGTGATTAAATGATTGTTGGTATTTGATCCCTAAGACATATGTTACTAGAAAAGAGATTAAATGTACAGTCTTCCATTCTATTTCTGATAACATTTTGGAATGAAAAGAGTTTGTTGTCACCTGGTTTTCTTACCAGAGTCCACCAGAGTCTAGACTTCCACAAGGGTAGGAAATAGCTAATATTGGTTAATTTTTAGTTATCCCACTCACTATTTCTACTTACAGCTTGGTTTTGGGTTTTTTTTTTTAACATTGAAGTAAGATGAGATCATTAGGAAGGCATCAGGAAGAGATCGTGAGCAGAAAGGATCATTAAAATCATGTTGCATTGGATGCTTTGCCATTTAGTGAATTGAGTTTCCTCTGCTGAGACAGGAATAAAGAGTTCAAAATGCCATGACTATCTCTGCAGAGCTAGATGAGAAAGATACAAAGCTGCTTTGCATGTTAGCAGTCATGGATGGGTTCAGGACTACACAGTTTTATGATAGTCCTACAAGGCAGACAGGCTGGGTCTCTGCTCTTAAGAGAATACTGCACACTCACACCAAGGGTCTCCTCTAGACCTCAAGTACATTTCATTGTCTCTTACAAAATTAACAAACTACATTAAGAGCTAAAAATGAGGGATTAAATTTATTATTTTCCTTTTTAGCAGAATATTATTGCATGAAGCTTGATGTTACTCAGGTTGCTGATTATGAAATTTGTGCTCACAGTAGTTCGTTTAGTCTGCTCCTTGCATTTGCCTTTTTCAATCACAGGTTAAAAAACATCTTAAAGGAAAATGTGTTCGCATAAGGTGAGTATTCCTCAATTCCAAAAGAATGATGAAGTTCTCATAACTATCTCAGAGATTTGTTTCACCCAAATGCTTGCTATCCTTTTCTGTGACATACCATATTGCACAGCTGAGTCTTGAGACTGACTAGAGACAGTGGATGTTAAAAGGTGGGACCTTGCTCAGGAAATAAACAAGGCTGTGCACCAGAATATCAAACAAAATGAAATAACAACTAGACTATGAAACAGCCATAGGGAAAAAATAGTGTAGAAGATGTGGTTCAGTGAATAAAGTACTGACTTTTATAAGATGGTTAGACATGGAGGATGCTTCAGATTTAATGATGTGGTGGGTTTGCCCTGGTTGGATACCAGGTGCTCACCAAAGCTGCTGTGTCAGCAGTTCCTTATCTTGACAAAGCATGGGATCCTCCATGTATTGCAGTGAGTATCTGCTCTGCCATGCTCTGCATGTCTCTTTGCCAGCTGCAGTGGCTCGGCGCCAGAAGCAGCAGAGTCCTTACTCCTCCACATCTCTCTGGTTATTATATTTGAACCGTTCCACTTGTTGCTAATCAGAGTCTGACACATATTCTCCCTCCTCTCTGCCAGCTACTATTGTACAGATTATTTTTTCGCTTCTTAAGTATGTTACAGAGGTGCTACCAACATAGCTGAGGGGCTACTCTTGGCTAGCAGCGGGTCTTTCTTGGAGCCATTTGGATTTGTCTCTGTCAGACACAGGCGAAGCTTCTTCTCACAGAAGCCACCTCCGTAAGTCCCCACTGCTGAAGCCTGACCACACAAACATAATACAACTGAATACAGTCAAATGAGATAAGGTAGTGAAGGAGAAAAGGACTTCTCAGAGAAAAACAATGTTAATAAAGATTTTTTGCTAGTAAGCATGGAAATAAAACAGACCAGGGTTAGTGGTCTGTTATAAAAGGTTGTAAATAAGAACAAGGATAAAGACATCTCTTTCTGGAAGCCTAAAACATCAGAAAAAACCCACAATAATAAAAATGTGTTTTTATCACACTTTAACAGTATGAGAATGTGTCAAAGGAATGCTAGAGTAGTAAATACATAGTAACTTATGTTTGAAAGGATTGCAGTGCTGTTTAGTCAGAACTTCGGCAGGTAAACTCAACTGTCAGCCTTCCCAGTCGACTACCCACATCTCTGCTCATTATACTGCGAGTAAAAATTCCTCAGGGCAGTGAGCATCTTTTTGCTCGTATCGCTGCAGTACAAAGGGTGCTTTTTCACTGTTATTTCTTTGCATCAGTATCTTACAGATAAAACATACGTGTTAAAATAATCAAAGGTGGGTATTTCCAAAGCCCGAGTAGACCATGCTCTGAGCAATCCTGAGGCATGTTCCAAGCAATCCTGAGAAGAATGCTTAAATAAAGGGAAGAGAGATGTCCTTAAACTGAGTGTTTCCTCAGCAGAATGGGTTATTCTGAAGGCCTGATTCCAATGCACATCTACTGTGGAGAATAAACATGACTCACACAGCCTCCTAGATACAACATGTACACCTGCAATACAGGTACTAATGAAAAATACATTGTGAATGAGGCAGGTTCTCCGAGTTTGTCAGATTTGTTGGTATTTGTCAGATAACACACTGGGAAAACAGCTCACTGAATTTTTATACACTGCAGTCCCACGTGAATCCTACTCCTGAGTCTGGACAGTGGGTACAGTCAATGGAATTCTTGAATTAGTTGTCTGCACAGAGGTGTATGATGTTGGTTGAAACACACTAAGGGTATCAGCTGTCCTTCATGTTTTACTCTTTAAGATATATCTTCCACAGATCTTGTGTCTTAGCTACCAAGAACACACAAATATTTGTTAGCCTTCATGGAGAGTGAGGTAGCACTAGGATCATATATTTAGGCAGCAGTTTTCCATCTGTAGTCAATGGAGTCCAGAAAGTGTCCAGATCCTCATGGAGGAGTGCAAGGTACTTCCCAGAGGCAGGCAACCTTAAGAGAGAGTCTGAATTAAATGGCAACAGGTGCCTTGCTTCAGGAGGAAATTGTTGAAGTAGCAGCCCAGTATAAGAGACAGGTTGATCAGCGAGGCCTCCTGGGAGGAGGGCATGGTGCTGCAGTCTATCTCAGCAGGTTTTGGCCTTCTCTGTGTACAGACTGATGGTAATGGACTTTGCCTGGTGGACTGTAAGTTTAACATGGTTGATATGGCTGGGTTTTCCTTTTTTTTATTTAAGTTCTCATTATCTCTGGGGTTTTTTCTCTGGTTGTTTCTGGTCTGGTGTGATCTTCTTTGCCTCTATGGTCGTGAGTTGTGTAGTGACCTATGCAAACCTGTCCTTTCAATATGCAGAATCCAATGGTGAGCTCTGCTTTCTGCCTTTTTCCTTATGGGTGTACTCCTTAGACTGTGTTAGTCTTGTGAAAAAAGTGCCTGGCTTTGAATCTCATCTTAAAGCTACATGACATTAATTTCTTCCAAGGAGATGAAAATTCAAACTTCTCAGCTTTGGCACTGACCTAGGTCAGCAGTAGCAAGAGCATAATTTTGGATGTACTTGAGCAAAAGCCTTCTGAAGACAGCTCTTTAGTGAATGCAGAGAAATAAATACATGCTTGTGAACTACTGAAGCTGGTGAGGTGACCTAGATAGGAGACAGCTACATCAGAAGCTCCAGGTACACCTGTAAGAAAATAACTGCACACCTGAGAGAATGAACATGCAGAGCAACTGAAAGTTTGTATATGACAGTCTTATGGAAGGCACAAAAGATTGTTATGAAATGTTCTGTTGCATTTTGTCATATTCAAGTCTTGTTGGAGGTAGTAATAAAAACTTGCCCTTCAGTTTATAGTAAAATACTATGAAATGGCATGATAAATTTACATTTGTAGTTCACTGTTTTTTGAGGTGTCTATCTTGCTGATGCTACAGTGGGTGCACAATGAGAGATGTTGTCTTTTGCCTACTATATGTTACTACTGACCGTGTTACTCCACATAGGTGTTTTGGATGCATTGAGCTGTCTGTTGTGAAATACTGAGAACTTAAAGTATTCTTTTATTAAGTATTTGGGTTTTGACTTTTTTTGATGGGTTAGGGCAGTAAAAGAAAACAGGCTAGTGAAATGCTGCAACAGAGGAATCAGCTCTAGAAAGAACTAGATATATGGGAGGCACTGAAGGATGAAACAAATAATAGGAGTATTTCATATTATAAGAGATTATGAAGAAGACATGATTGCTCTTAGTTATGGACAATATGTTAAAACACATCTGCAAATGATGGGTAGAGATAGCAGAAATACGGAGGGGGAAAAAAGAGGCCTGTGTCAGTTTTTTGAAGGTTCAGATCTGGAATAAAAATCACAGGACCATCTCTAGTTAGGCAATAAGGCATTACTAGTTAAAGTAATTTCTGAGACCTGACCCTACTCACTTTGCTAAAACAGCACTTTTGAACTCAAAATCAGTGTTGACTGAATAATCATGTTGTCATACAAAGTGCTTTGTGGTAAATGCTAGTAAAGATAAGTTAGTGGGAGTACCTACAAAGAGGTTGAGGTGGGTATTTTGAGTGACTGAAGGGTTAACATGAATGGGAGGATGGGTGGGAAATCAATGTGTACAATAGAAGCTCACGTTTGAGCCCTGTGCTTGTCCCTGTGAGAAGATAATGACATTTCTGCCTGACCTCTTGTGTCTGTCCTGGTGGGAATGTGGTTCTGGCAATTGGCACAACAAATGGTGTATATCTCATCAGATGAGAGTGTGGCCTGGGAGCTTTGACCTGAACTAATGATTCCTCTGCATTCTCAAAGTCTTTTAATTCTCATTAAGAAATTTTTTCCAAAAATTTTTTTTTTGGAAAGAATTTTTTTTCCAAACTATGGCTTTTTTCTCCTTCAGAGAAACTTGTTTTGTTAACAAAACATTCAGGAAAAATTATCTGACAGTTTCAAAACAAAAGAAGCTTGGAACAAAACTGTTAAAGTGTATCACCATCCATTTCAAAAAACCAATAGATTTTTTCAAGTGCATTTATCCCACTGGGAGATTACTCTTATTTTTCATCTGTGACTCACGGAATATGTGACAGAGCCTTGTTTCAACAAATGCATTGAGGGTGAAGAAGATGTTAAAAACAGACAGGCATGTGGAAATGCTGAAAATGGGAAAAAGAACAAATACCATTTATTTCAAGGGGAGCTGTGGCATAGACCTTATTCCCTCTGTCTATAAAACAAATAATTATCCTACTCTGCTACTTCCCCCTTCTTAAATTTTCATATAAGCTCAGAGCATGAAGTTTATTTATCAGTCTGGCAATAACATTTGTTTCCCTGAAATGCATTTTGAGGAAATGTGGCAGGAGATGTCATTAGCCTTCACATGGACTGATTAAGCCATTAACGTTCCAAAGCCATACTGCTGAACTGTGATGTTGGAGTATGGATAAACTAATTAGTGTCAAGACAAAAAACTTGAAGGTTTTAATTTCCTGGTATCAGTATCACTAGCTAGTGCGATAAAACTTTTTTAAAAATACAAGGAATTCCCTTTTGTGTAAAATTAGAGCAGCATGCCCCCTGGGTGAAGATAAAACTGCTGCCATTCAGCAAGACCTGGACAGGCTGGAGAGCTGGGCAGAGAGAAGTTTAATGAAGTATAACAAAGGCAAGTGTAGAGTCTTGCATGTGGGCAATAACAACCTCAGGTACCACTATAGGCTGGGGACTGACCTGTTGGAAAGCAATGTAGGAGAAAGGGATCTGGGGGTCCTGGTGGACAGCGAGATGACTGTGAGCCGGTGGTGTGCTCTTGTGGCCAAGGGATGGTTAGCAGATCAAGAGGTTCTTCTCCTCTACTCTTGTGGCCAAGGCGTGGTTAGCAGATCAAGAGGTTCTTCTCCTCCTCTACTCTGCACTGATGAGACCACATCTGGAGTATTGTGTCTAGTTCTAGGCCCCTCAGATCAAGAGGGATGTGGAGCTGCTGGAGGGAGTTCAGTGTAGAGCAATGAGCATGATGGAGTAGAACACCTCCCTTATGAGGAGAGGATTAGGGAGCTGGGTCTCTTTAGCTTGCAGAAGAAGAGACTGAGGGGTGACCTCATTAATGCTTATTTGAACTATTTGAAGGGTGGGTGTCAGGAGGATGGTGCCAGGCTCTTCTCAGTGTCATCTAGNCTGTTGGAAAGCAATGTAGGAGAAAGGGATCTGGGGGTCCTGGTGGACAGCGAGATGACTGTGAGCCGGTGGTGTGCTCTTGTGGCCAAGGGATGGTTAGCAGATCAAGAGGTTCTTCTCCTCTACTCTTGTGGCCAAGGGGTGGTTAGCAGATCAAGAGGTTCTTCTCCTCCTCTACTCTGCACTGATGAGACCACATCTGGAGTATTGTGTCTAGTTCTAGGCCCCTCAGATCAAGAGGGATGTGGAGCTGCTGGAGGGAGTTCAGTGTAGAGCAATGAGCATGATGGAGTAGAACACCTCCCTTATGAGGAGAGGATTAGGGAGCTGGGTCTCTTTTAGCTTGCAGAAGAAGAGACTGAGGGGTGACCTCATTAATGCTTATAACTATTTGAAGGGTGGGTGTCAGGAGGATGGTGCCAGGCTCTTCTCAGTGTCATCTAGTGATAGGACGAGGGGCAATGGTTGTAAACTGGAACATAGGAGGCTCCACATAAACATGAGAAGGAATTTCTTCACAGTGAGGGTGACAGAGCACTGGAACTGGCTGCCCAGAGTGGCTGTGGAGTCTCCTTCTCTGGAGACATTTAAAACCTATCTAGATATGTTCCTGTGTGACTTGGTCTAGGTGATCCTACTGTGTCAGGAGGATTGGACTAGATGATCTTGCGAGTTCCCTTCCAATCCCTAACGATTCTATGCACTCTTATGGCTGTCAGTAGGGTTTAGCCACATGCCTAAAGTTAAGCACATACTTACGTGCTTTGCTGAACTGATGGTTGTTCTGTGTGAACTGACCAATTTCTTTATTCATGGGAATCGTTTCACAATCTTAACATGTGGTCTTGCAGTAAAACATCCGTCCTTTACCTGTTTATGGATATGGCTGCACTGCAACCACGTACAGCTATTAGAAACAGGTGTGTGATGAGGTGTGATATTTGGCCAAGACACCAAACTGTCTTAATGTAGCTACATTGACAAAAATATCTCTTTTCCCTTTCACATTTCTTAATTCACTTGCACAATGTGGAACAAAGTGGCCAGCATTCACACTTGCCAATATAGCTTAGTATATGTTTGAAGAGTTTTGTGGTTATTATGTGCAAAGGTCTTTATGATCGATTAACTGCTGTTAAGAGGGGAATTACCTTCCACAGTTTCAGCTTTTAAAGTATTTTCAGAGACAATGGAGCAGCTAACTTAAGGGAGAAAAGAATGCTCTAGGATATGAGATGAATGCTCAATGTTCTTTAAAATTTTGACACCGTTCCTGTGTGCAGAAATAATTGTGGATGAACCATGGTAAGTATAATGCAATGTGGAGAGAGAATTTATACAGCTAATTGGTCAAGAAAAAACAGGGATGGTTTTGTATGAAGATTACATCAATTATGTGTTTACTGGCTAATATATGTATTAGGATGGTGAATAATTACTGCTATCTCTTTATACGTACACAAAGGAGCAAAACCGAGTTACCTAGAAGAAAACTAATTTGAATAATAATTGGAGAAACATCTCACTGAGATTGATGCATCCAGAAGGTCCTAACTGGTTATCTGCAATTTTCTTAAAGTCAGTAGCAGGTGCAATCAAAGAAATCTTCCTGAAAATAAGTCATCCTTTGGCAGACAGCTCTTGAGAGGTGGGATGATAGTCATGTGAAAATACGAGTCTCTCATGGTTGAACACAGAGGAAATACAAGAGCATTCTAAAAGTTAGGCTTAAAACTAAAGAAATGTTACATGGCTAGCACATTTAGTTTTAGCACACCTATGTGTCTCTGATATCTGAGTGTTCAAGAAATCCCCTTAGGGATGCAAAATCTCAGCAGATAATTAGGGCAGGGAGCAGAAACCAGAGATTTCTAAGGTGCTCTGCAGCCTTGCGTGATAAATAGAATGAGTCTCTGGGATGTCTGGTGAGATGCACCTGCCACAGAAGTCCCAGAATAATGAAAAGGAAGATGTTCTGGACTCTTTTTTTGTATCTGGTGAGAGACTATGGGAATCACTTGCAGGTCAAAAGGGTTTATTGAGATAAGGTGTTACTGTAGAATTATTTGCATATTTTCCTGCTTATCTTAAAATATTTATTGATCAGCTTGATGTGTGCTTTGTGTCAACTTGATTCTACTGACACACTCGGGACCACTGGTACTAGCATTTGTTGCATGAAGTCAACATCACTGCCATGACCTTTGATTCTATTAGTACTTCTATCAGGTTTGTAGGCAAGAATTCTTAATTGGATTCTCTTCCTCTACTGGGATCACAGAGGAAAAAGGATCTGACTAAAGGAGAAAGGAGTTCTATGTTGGGCTGTATTATATACAGGAAATGAAGCCATGTTCCTACAATACTGGTGTTCTTCCAGCATCAGTTACTTTCTGTGCAAGTCTCCTTGGTTTTGAGATCATTGCATCCTGTAATCCCCTATTAATTAAATGATGCATCAAAGATGGACTAGAATAGAAAGGAAGAAGTTTGGGGCTATTTTGAATCCAATGATGAAATAATATAGTCTGAAAATTGTCTTCACAGTAAGATTTCTAGATATAAGGAGCTGCTCTGTATATGTGTTGTAGAGGCATATTTTCCAGGCACCTTGCCTAGTTTTACTAATATTTATTAATAGGCTTGGTAAAATTCTTTCTGCCATCTAGGCTGTGCTTCTGCTGTATCACAGCCTCTAGCAGGAACAACTCAATACTCAGCCAAGTGCTGAACATCCTTCTCTCTATCTTAGGTCATAGCCCTTAATCTGTTTTAATCCATGATACCTTCATGGAGAGGAGGTGGACAGTGACTTTGACAGAGTTGTTTGAAATTTCCTCTTGTGTCAGTGGAAGAAGAATAAGACATTGATGTTCTGTCTGTACCCTGAGGAAGGGTGCTTTCCATATGGCTGTGCAGATGGTACATTACACCTGCCACTAGCATTCTGTCCACATGGCTGCCTTATGGGCTTTCTGTGGGGTGCTGACAGACAGCCTGTCTGTGTGTGCTGCAACATGTAATTTCATTTGAACAGGTTGGAAACATGAAGATAAACCATTTCAGGCATGTGAGTTTTGACAGCACCCTGAATGAGGACTTTATTTTCCCCTCTAGTCAGGATGTCCTTGATACCGTCCTCGTGGGCAAGTCCAAAGGACCTGACCTGTAATATTGTGGCCTATTTTCCCTAGTCACAAGTCTTCTAAGCTGTTAGGTAAGAAAGCACAACTAAGACTAAGTTTGGGAACACATTCTACTGCAGTGACTTGAACACTAAAGGTGATTTTTTGCATTAATGATCTGTATTTGAATCTGACTAGGACAACAGAATTTTATAAAATGCCAATGCAATGAATTCAAAAGCTTTGCTTAAGAGAGCCAAAAGAGGTGTTGAAGGATATGATCATCCAGTTAATAAAAAATTAGAAAAATTTTTTTATAAGCCTTTCTTTGCTGTGCTTTGTTATGTTTTGGATTTTTTTTCAGAGAGCTGCTTTTTCATTGTAGTAATGGGAATGGTAAAAGTATGTTTGGAATCCAGCAATCAAAAAGTTCTTGTGACAATGATTCAGACCACTGCATCATATTCAAATGTCATTTAGGCAACACTTGAGTCTATTTTATAATAGCTCAAGGTGACAGATTATCATGAAGTAATTCAATCGCTGTGAACAGGGCTCTTAACTCCTGCAAGAGCAAATCTCTGCTATTGATCTCTGAAACAAGAGGCAAATAAAATGACAGAGCAATCTTCATGCAGCATGGGATATTTCCTGGTCTGCCTCATGTATCTTTGAAGGCAAAACATGAGAATTTGTATTGGAAAGAATGGCTCATATCGAGCCATACCTGTAGCTAAAATCAGAGATCTGCAGAGATCTTTTATGGGTTGTGCATCTTGTCCATGTTGAACAGTGCTGCATGTTAAGAGATTTGGAAGTTGGGACATCTGAACTCCAATTCTGCTTAAATTCCTGACTCCTAATAATGGCACTCGATAGGTCATGCATAGTTTTCTGATGTGAGAGTTGATCAGGACTGGAAATCCAAGGGCATGAGCATCTTTCAGAACTTCTGTTTCCATTTATCATGCTGACTGCAGGTGCTTGGGTGAACAGTTCTCTGCACTCTGAGGATGAGCACTGTTTTTTCATTGCGTTACTGAAGACTACAGGTTTGATTTCTTAAATACAAACACCAGTGCCATTTGTGAGACTGAGATATCACAGACAGCTGCATGCATGCATACAGCAGATAAGGCCTGAGGAAGACTATGGCCTCTTGGAGCAATAACTGGAGACAAGGTGAGATTTCTTGGGAAACAGACAGAAGAGCATAGGTATCTCACACATTTAGTTGTCTAAATGTTAATTACACAGCCTGAATTAGTAGTCCAAAAGAGAAATGCCTTGCTCTGTGATTCATTCCACCTTATTTAGCTCTGTTGCAGCACAAGAGAACTCTCCTTTTTGATCAGACTGTCTTTAAAGAGCATTAACAATCAGAATTGGTTTTATATATAGAATATGGCATCAAGGTCTGAAATCACCAGTACAAGAAGGACAAGCTGGAGTGAGTCCAGAGGAGGGATGATCAAAAGAGGGCTGGAACAACTCTGCCATTAAGACAGGATGAGGGAATTAAGGCTGTTCAGCCTGGAGAAGAGAAGGCTCTGAGGGGACCTTACAGCAACTTTTCAGTACCTAGATGGAGACTACAGGAAAGATGGAGAGGGGCTTTGCACAAGGAACTCCAGTGATAGAATAAGGGGGGAATGGCTTCAAACTAAAATAAGATAGATATAGATTAGATCTTGGGAAGAAATTTCTTACTCTGAGGGTGGTGAGGCACAAGAATGGGTTGCTCAAGGAGGTTGTGGATGCTCTGGATATACTCAAGGCCAGGCTGAATGGTGTTGCTGCATGTGGTAGGGGTGTTGGAACTAGATGATCTGACATTCCTTCCAACCTAAGTCATTCATTGATTCTATGATGTCTAGACAACTGGGGTCAATTCACTTGCCCGCGTATCTATTGATATTTGAGAGGCAAAACGTATCCTTCAAACAGCTATCTAGTTGGGCACAGATCTCGTCAAGTTCCTGTGATGTTTCTGCCAACCCCATATAGAAGTCTCTTATACCCTATGACCTAGGATCCTATATGACTATGCGTGGCCAACTATATCTGTCTCCTGATGTTTGGGGAGATATATTCTACTTCTGTGTTTTGATTAAATGACTTACAGAATGACTTACTACAAAAACCTTCTCTTCAGAGGATAAGCACTAGATATCAAAGGGAAAAAACAGTCTAAAAACTTGAAAGTCATATTTTACTTAGGCTTAAGTGCATAAATCTCTGTATGGCTGGTGAAGTGTCACCAGTTGTTTATGGTGACAAACCTGAAAAAGTGTGTTTTGTGTATTTTATTGTTCCCAAAGGAAATAACCCCGTTCCTCTTGGTTTGCTTTTTATGCCAAGTACTTAAACAGGGTATTTTGTCACTCTGAATTGTCATCACTGTATCGTTAACAGAAGCTAATTATTTAATTACAATCATTAAAGTTTCACTTTGGCTGTAAATGAACATTTTAATGACTGTAGAAGTGTGTTATTGATTCAGAGACTAAATATTCTGCTGGACAACTTGGGTGGAGAGAGCAGAGAAAAAGGAATAGTGGGAAAGAAAGGATGGCAGCATTAACCTCCTTTTTACAGGTTCAGTGAGATTTATCACTGAAAGCATCTGTGACATCTATATGTGATCTTTCAGAACTGCTGTTTAGATTTGTTTGTTTTCAGTTAGACTGCTAAAGCTAGACCTCCATTTGTTCTGCATTTCCATCTAGTCTTAGTTAAGAATTTTAACAGGATTCATAATTAGCAGAGCTGGGTGACATGTCAGTCTCTGACTTCATGGATTAACCTCGCAGATTTTTCTGTTGAACTTTGCTCTCCCTAAGCTGACTTGCTCTAACCATATGTTTTATGATGAGGAGAAATAACAGTGGGACCTTCAAACACAATTGCTGCAGATGGCTTAAGAATTTACTCATGTCCTTGTCCACTCCATCTCAGTACCAGAGTTTTCTCTTTGAGCACTTGCTGGTGCTTTAGTTGCTATAGATAATACCATCCTTTTAGCTTGTAAAAGGCTGTGTCAAAATACCTCTTAAACACTGATGGGTTTGCAATATTGCCTACCTCACTGGGAAGCCTTCTGTCTTTGCCTACCCTCTCAGTGAAGAAGTGCTTTCTAATGCAAGGTCTGAAACTCCCCTGAGGCAGTCTTGAACATTCCCACAAATCTATCAATGGATTACAGTGAGAAGAGTTCAGCACCTTCCCCTCCACTTACTCTTTTTAGGAAGTTGTAGACATTTCTGAGCACATGGAGGACAAGAAGATGGTTATGTATTTGTGAGGTGGAAAGAAATTGAGCAGCCTGAGAGCCTCCTGTGGTGAGCTGACTAGCTAGTGGGTAAGAAGAGAGCAGGTGACATTAGTTAACTTGACTTAGCAAGGCTTTCAACACTTTCTTCCAAAACATCCTCTTTTATTAACTGATGAAGAACAGATGTAACTAGGAAGGGGGTTGAACTGAAAAGTGGGATTAACATGTAATTATTAGTCACACAAAGTCCACCTGGAGTTCAGTCACTAGTTCTGCATCCCAAGGCTAGATCCTGGTATCAACATGGTTTACCATCTTCATTAATGACCTAGATGATAGAGCATGCACTTTCAGCAGGCTTGCAAATGGTGGGAAACTGGAACAAGTTGGTGCTACATCAGATAGCTGCACTAACTTTCAAAAGTGGAGAAATCTTCTATTAAGAATATGAAATCAACAATGAGAAGCTCAAATTCTGGCACCTTGGGAGTAATGACCAGAGAACTAGAAAGTAGCTTTAATGCAAAGTATTTGGGTACCTTGGTTGACAAGCTTAAAAGGAACAAGCAGTGTGCCCTCATGAGTAGGAAGACCACAGGCTCTTGGACTGAGTAAGGCAGAGTCTTGGCAGAATCTCAGGTGACAAAAATTCTTCAGATTATGTTACAACCCTCAAATTTGCTTTAAGCAGTGCCAGGTATTATAATCAATTTCATCGATTTTTTTGACTCCATTATTTCATGAATTTCCACCAATTGTCTGAGTTCTGAGGTCAATGTGCAACTTTTATGACAAAGATGTCTAAAAGAACCCAATAGCCACATTCTCCTAGTCAAACATGTGACTACATCAAGAACTTAATACTGAACTACACTTATCTTTCAATAATTAAAAAGGATAGTTTTCTATTTTTCCAATAGTTAAAGACAACCTCTTAATGAGATCTGAGCTTACATTCACAAATGTTTTCCTCTGTCTCTTGTGCTGAGTTTCTGTGCATATGATATTTATTTTGCTTAAGTTACAAATGTTAAGCAAATATCACAGGAGTTTATCCATCACCGGCTTTTTATTCAAGAATTTCCCCATCAGGAATAATTGAATAGTTTGGGATGGAAAGGACCTTTAAAGGTCATCTAGTCTAGCCCTTGGTCTTAACCTTTGAAGAAAGAGAAACGTAACATGCAACATATAAAACAGTTTTTATTGTTAGTGCTCAACAACAAAATGAAATAATTACCCGAACATTTACATTTCTACTGGATCCTGCTTAAGCTGTCAAGGATAGGGTCCAGTCTGAAATAGGACTCTGCATAGACACCCACTTAAATGAAACTATCGATATGTGAGCTGGACTTCCACATTCCTACCATAGTCACTGGGGGGAGAGAGAGGTCTCAGATCACTTACCTACAAGTAGACACCTTGATCCATTTGAAATAATACTTTAAGTTATTAGTTTAGTGCTACAACTGTAGATGTCTGTAGCACAGGTTTTTTTCCAAAATAGAATGGATGTTGCATTTTTGCTCATGTAAGTGTTAAAAGTGTGAATGCTCTCATATTTTGATGAGTAGCATCAATGAGTGCAGGAATTTCAGAACAGCTGGTGGTAGAATTAACTAGTTGTTGTTTTATCAGCGAAGGATATTGAATGGCTAAAAAGAGAAACAGAGCGTGGCAGTAACTTTACATAAAATAAATGCTTTATTTTTTCTCTTAAACACAGCTTTTGGACTGAAAGAAAAAGAATAACATAAAAACCTGGAAGAGAATAGTCTCACTTTCAAAATCATAGGAGATGAGGTGCATTTTTCAAGTGCATCCAAATAGGTGGTAGTCTGATATTTAACGATTATTTGAAAGATGAGCACCCATGAAAATTTTATACTGAATCAGTAAAAGAAGACAGCTGTGATACTGCTAATTTTCAGGGTGTGACAGAGGTGTAAGTCCCCCCCAAAATTCAGGGAGCTCAAGAAATAGCACTCCCAGCAAGGAGGTGCTGTTGACATGAGAGTTGGAACGATAGCCGTAGATAGTGCGCTGTGGATACCCCAGAGGCTTTGTAGAAAACTGAGACCATGATGTTTGCTGCTGAGGTGACTGGGAAAAGTGATTGGCTTCAAGCTGTATGAGTGTGTTTGATAAAGTGATTAAACTGTGAGGATTTGGGGCTGTCGGGGGAGGCTTCTAAGTGATTTAAATGGTCTGAAAATGAAGGATGCTTGCATCGCAGCCCAGGACTTTGCTATCACACAATCCTGTAGGTTTACAGATGCATTTGCAGGAGCTGGATTGAGTTCCCTGAGACACATATATTCGTTTCCTTGGAAATGAAACCTTAAGTTTTTTAAAAGTTTCAGTAGCAGATAAACGTTTCTTCTGACTTGTAACATTTTTACTGTCATATCCACTAAGGAGAACAATATGCTGCTTTTGGGAATATCTCACCAAACAGAGGCCTTAGTGTGACTTGACAGTTGATACCTTTCTAATCTGATGTTTTAAACATGGGATATGTTCAATGAGTCACAGTCAGTTGAAAAGCAGAATACATTTTGTACTTAATCTTGACAAACCAACATCAACTGCAAGGTAGAGATTACGTGGGTTGAGTGAGGATATTCCAGAGGGTTTTTTAACTGAGGTCTATTTTAGATAATATTGGAGACAAGCAGCTGTCAGTCTGGCTACTGGTTCATGTGTACCATTGCAGTGAGTCTAGATGGTGGGTAGAATACGACCTGAACACAGAGGTTTTATGCTGAAAACAAGATTGAGGTAAATTATGGTGGATAATGGTAGAGTAGCTAAAAGAGCATAGATAAACAGAGACATCAGTGATGAATGGAATTAAAATGCTAGCAATCAGAGTTACATAGTAGAGCTGTTCTAAGTGGCTGTAAAACACTAATAGATGCAACTCCTTGGTATAGAATTTTGTTCAGTGAATTTTCTGTATAACCTGAACAAGTGCATATAGGACACTGAAGTAAGTTGAAACTTCTGGGCATAAACATGTGAATGTTTCCTTTGAGACTGAAAAGTATAAAGTAACAAGTATTTTTTTCAGTGTTGATGAATGTTTCCACTCAGTTCAATTAAAAAAGGATAAATAATGGGACAGAGACCTAGCATAAGAGTTTAGATGATACTGATATTCTTCCTGTCAAAAAACAGCAGCAATAGGCAGATACTAGACTCTTCCACAGAACATTTTAGAGTGGAAGCTTATGCATTATCCAAGAAAGCTGCTTCTTCACAACCAAGCCTTACAGTGTTCCCTAATACTGTGCACATCCTGGGTGTGCACCAACCGTAATGGTGATACAGCAATCTCCTTTTATGTTTATCTTCTTCTCTGTGGTGCCCTTGTTTCTATTAAAAGAAAATCCAGGGAAGCAGACTAACTCTGACAGGAAAAACGTGATGCAGCTGAACTAGAAATTCGCCGCATGCCCTGACCCATAAGGATGGACATGATCTGAACAGCCATTTGGAAGAGCTGCTCTCTTTTGGGTAGAGAGAAACACTAGCTTCCCAATTTAGTTACCAGAAATTGGGTGCCTAGTGTCAGGCTCTGTGACTACCTTCACAAACACATGGATTCACTATCACAGTTGTACATTCCCAAAGAAAATGAAGGAAGTATAGTGGTGTCAGGAAAGAAGACCTAGATATTATATCTTTAAGAATGCACAAGGCATTTTGGTGCATCTGGGAGAAACTGTCTTGTTAACAAAGATGAAAAGATGTATTTTTTTTAAAAAAAAGCTTTTCTGTGGTTAAAAGCAGATACGCCCCTCCAAGTGGGAAAAATACACACTGAAGTTTTGTAACATCATTATCCAACTTCTAGGAGTACAACCACCCTTTATTGGTGGTGTTTATCTCAACTCATGCCTTTACTGGTGTGGTTGAAAGTTGTATTTGAGGACCTGATATGGCCAAGTTAAGAATTGGCTCACTGCATGACAGTTCTTTTAACAAATGCTGTTATTCTGCATTATCAGGACAAAATATGTCAGTAGGTGTTATGTTTGTTGCAGATGGCTTTTCAAAACAAATACATTCAGTTTACAAGCAGTTATTCAGTCTTCTGTAACTCTGCTTTATTTTAAAATGCTTCTTTTAAAATTTTAACAGGAATTTTCCTCGTATCATCTTTGCACATAGGTTTCCAGCCACTGCTCTGAGGAGTTTGGAGAAGTACATTCATGCCTTGAAATTCAGGATAGATATTGTCTTGAGTAATAATATAAATTAATGGAATTTTCTATCTTCACAGTATTTACTGTCATTTCTGCATCTTGATTCTTCATGCTGGATATGTGCCACTTCGATAAACATTCACATTTAAGCCAGCAAGTTGTTGCTAGATCTTCAAAAACCCTTAAGTAAAAACAGTAGTATTAGTTGTAGATGTGATGAAATTACTACAACTTTAAAAATATGAATAATTTAAAACACTGCTAATGGTCATGACAATCTTTATTATGCAAGATAATTCAATTTTCAGTGGAGGAGCACTTACTATGGCTGAAGAGCTTGCATGGAGGCAGTTAGTGCAGCTGAGAAGAATAATGGCAACTTCTTAAGTAGCTGCAAGATTGTGCACAGTTCACAGAGGAGATGTAAGTGGATAAGAAGAGGTCAGAGTAGTTTCAGGCTACTCTCAAAATCTGAGATAAATTCCTTCGAAGAGGGGAAAATCTTCAAAGGTGCATGAAATAATGATGAAGGAACCCAGGTAGCATGTTTCTGTTGTAATGCCATCAGGTGAGCATCACCACCTTTTCCTTTGCCTGGATGATTGCAGGCCATTAATTCCACCCACCTCCGAACACTCTAAGATCTTACTGTCTTCAGACATCTATTTGACTACTTCTTCCTGACTAGTCTTAATAAACCTGTTTTATTAGAAATGAAAGAGTGATTTTTCACTTGTTCTCTATGGAGGAAAAGGCTGTTAATCTTGCTACCATCAGCTGTGCTAGTGTATCCTTGGTCAGTCCTCCTATTGCATCAGCTCAAAACTTGCAATGCATCTTGGCTTTTTAGTGAAATTGTGAGGAAAAAGTTCTCTTATGTGTGTTCTCCAGAAGAAACAACATCTTGCATGTGAAGCATACGCAATGATCTTGTCTATTTACACATCTGAAAATTTGATAAAAATATAAAAAAGGAAAACTTTGTTCTGATCAGAATGACAGTTTTTCATACGGAATAAAAATCGTGGCTCCCTAAAACATTTCAAAAGGTCTAACAGAAATTCCCATCCTACTTTCAGGGCTCTGTTCAAACCCAAGAAGAAAAACTGGATCACTTATAGAACCTGAATCAGAATCTTGGAGCCAGAAAGTAGTGAAAATTGAACCAATTATGTGTTTTTCTGTGCAAATTACTAAAGAAATGGCATAGGGACCAAGAGGAACTCCAAAGAAAGGACTCTGCTGTACACTGTTATATTGCTCTGAAGGAAAGGCTGTTTTTCTTATGACAGTCACATAAGAATGTAAAAATTAGACTTAAATGAGCCACACAAATTATTTTCACTCTTTTTCCTGTCATTCACACACATACTTCTCAGTGTCTGTAGGGGCATTCACAGGGACCTTCAGTGGCTACTGAATCTTGATTCATCCTTGGGGGAACGTTTATTTTGTACTGCACAAGCTCAGTATTGAAGATACAAGTTAAAAATGCATCTTGAGGAAAAAATACCCCCTGACTACTTTTCTTACTCCTAACAAATCTACCTTATATCTGAGTTTTGGGTTGTCCTGTGTTTTCTTCTCAATGGTACAGCCCAAATAAAAGTCACAAAAAGAGTAATAGTCATTATATTGGTGATTAGACCCAGCCTGGGGTCTCATATATTTCCATTTCATTATGTTTTCTGATTGTGAATAGGACTCCTACCTTTGAATAAATCAAAAATAAGGAACAATGTTCAAATCTGCTGCATGGCAGAACATGGTTTGATGTAGATAGCCATAACGTCTTTATTCAGGAGCCAGAATGGATTATCCTCAGTACTGCTCATCAATCAGCAGAGGAGACTGGGGTGGAAAGCTGGAAGTTGTCATATAAAGAGGTGGAAGTGGTAACAAACTGACAGACAGTCTGTTTTGCACAAATAAACAATTGGCACAGATATTTCTTTAACTCAGCAAAAGGAGTGAAGCACATGACGAACAATTAAAGTTATGTAGGAGAGAAGCAGAGTCTGCTGCCAAGTCTGCAGTCCTGACAATGCTCACGAGTGCCTATTGAAAGCTATTGCTATCTGGCATATGTTGCTATAAGTGCTACTTAAATCTCCGAGCTGTGTTTGATTATTGACACAAGAGTCCTTAGTAGCTACTCAGCAGTGCTGCCTTCCCACAGGAGCAGAGCTATCAGCTGCCTGGGTTTCCCTAATAGGTCTTCCTTTTCTGTCTTTAGAGCATGATCTCAGTTAATATTTGAACAAATGCAGCCCAGGTCTGGGGCTTGAGAATTTCTAGCAAGAGCTTTGCAAGGGCCTGGCTGGAGTAGGTAATGGCAGGGCATTGGTGAGCACAGGCAGGCAGCAGGAGAAGGGAGAAGGATGAGGCATGCATACAGTGCTAGATCTGAAGTGCTGGCAGATGCTGTGCTTGGCTTGGGTCCACTGATCTGCAGATGGGACCAATGCTGGCAGGAAGCAGAGCTTGGGACAGGGTTGGGATTCAGTATAGGAAGGGATTTAGGTCAGAATGGTAAGATAAAGGGGGATTTATAGGTGTTATTAGTGAGCTATGATACTGAGGGTTGGAAAGGGTAGGTGCTGAGGTTGGTGGAGGAAATCTTGGGATGTATCTCAAGACATGAGTACTGGTGTTTTGAGTTGGCTTTAGAAAGTATGGAATGCTCTGGGGCAGGAGGCTTGAGACCTGGTCATTTTGTTTTAATAGAGATTAGATGTGGACTCTGGATAGGAGGGATGCTCCACTGTGATATGATGACATTTGTTTGGCTGCTGATTTTGGTCTGGACATGATTCATCAGCCCCTTTCAGGAGAGAGCGCTGGACAAGCATTCCTGCTTCCTACTGTTTTAGATTCTCTTCTCTATTTTTCACTTAATTGGAAATGTGGTTGCATTCATAAGGATGCCCACTAAGATCATAGAATAATTCAGGTTGGAAAAGAGCCTTTGAATCATAGAGTCCAACCATCAGTCCTACTCTACAAATTCACCCCTAGACCATATCCTCCAACACCACATCTAGAACCTTAAATTTAGTTGAGATCAGTGCTCCTACTGCCTTCTTCTTTCTCTGTATAGATGTTTTCTACAGCTGCAGCATCTTTTGCAGTCAGACTCAATGCATTGCTTTCCCAAATCTGGTGGACTGAAGTAGTTCTATAATCAATGCTCACAGGTTAGCATCACAGAGTATTCATGGTTGGAAAGGATGCCCCAGATCACTAAGTCCAGCCATGCACACAACAACTAAACAGAAACCTTGATCAGAGACAATCACCAAACACACTCACCCAGACCAAACACAAAATAAATCCCCTAGAATCTGTCACTAGAGCAGGTCCTGAATCACCATGGGTGGTGACTCAACCTGGGCAGGCTGTTCCATTGCCTGAGTACTCTATAAGTAATTTCTTCCTAGTATCTAATCTATACCTCCTCTCCCAACTTCCTCTGGTCCTATCATTTCTCACTTTAGAGAAGAAGCCAGCTCCACCTCTCTACAACCTCCTTTCAGTTACTTTTAGAGGGCTATGGGGTCTCCCCTTGGCCTCCTCCTCTCCAAACTAAGCATTCCTAAGCCTCTCCTCATATGCTTTGTTGTCTAGACCCTTCAGGACCTTAGTAACTCTCCTCTGGATATGTTCCAGCACCTCAATGTCCCTCTTATAATGAGGGCCCCAGAACTGAACGCAGTGCTTGAGATGAAGCCTCACCAGTGCCAAGTACAAGGTCACAATAAGTTCACTACTGTTGCTGACCTATTCCTGATACAGGACAGGATCCTGCAGACCCTTTTGATTGCCTAGTCATGCTGCTGGCTCACATCAAGCTGAGTGTCTACTAGCATCTCAGGTCTATTTTCTGCTGGGCAGCTTTCCAGCCATTCTTCCCCAAGCCTGCAGCATTGCCTGGGGTTGTTCTGATTGAAAAGCAGGACCCAGCACTTGGCCTTATTGTACCTCATACAATTGGTCTTGGCCCATTGATCTGACTGTCCAGGTCCCCCTGTAGAGCCTTTCTGCCCTCAAGCAGATCAACATTCCCATGTAGTTTGGTGTCATCTGCAAACTTACTGAGGATGCACACAATCCTCTTGTCTAAGACATTGATAATGATATTAAACAAGCCTGGCCCCAAAACTATTAAAACTTTTAATGATGAGTTCCACATAGCCAAGAAAGAGGAAGTAATCCCGGAATGTCAGCACGAGGTTGCAGCCAGAGTGCTTAAAAGACCTGTGCATGAGCCAGCTCGCTACGCCAGCTCACTACTACCCCAGGAAGCCATACTTTAGAATTTCATTTAAAAGCTAACTGTACACTACCTCAAAAGCATAATAGTTTTTAGCTCTGACAAGAATGTTCCAGAGCTTTTGCTGGCTGAAAAGATCTCTAGTTCTAAACTTGAATGTATTGCTGGCTACTATGTGCCCAACTGCCTTGTGCCAAACTCACAATGAATTTAAGTGATTTTAACATTCTGTTTCTTCTTTCAGCCACAGTATTCCTGGCCATTTAAAAATCAATAGTTACCTTCCTTTCTGCTCACCCCAGTTATGAGAATGCCACATAATTTGCAATACAGGTTGATTTTTTTTTCCCCAGTTTTATTCCAATATTTTGTCCTTTCCATTTTTTTCTCATTTGGGGTAATGAGCAATGTTCACATTATGGTTTTAAGGTTTTCTTGGAAACTTAAAAGAAAGAGGAAGACAGTGAGATTCCCTGCATTTGTGTGCCTTCTGGGCATTGATAATTGTGACTTGGTTTAGGTGATCCTGCTGTTGCAGGTGGATTGGACTAGATGATCTTTCGAGGTCCCTTCCAATCCATAGTGATTCTATGATAATTAGAGAAATATGATATTTGATTCCATTTGCACAGATTTCATAGGACTGAGTTGAGCTGAGTGACAAGAAAAAGCAAATCTGGTGAAGTCTGGAGGAATTCACAGTAACAGATTTGTTTTGCACTCATGCTTTGTCTTCAAAACCTGTTTTTAGGAAGAATGTGTTTTCATGTAGCAGCAAATCACTTTAATTGCAAGATAGACATAACTAAGAAGTGTGAGTTCTCTAGACACATCTTTTTTCTTCTGTAATTTAGATTTCACTCAAATCTCTTGACCTTGTGTTCAATAGCATTATCAGCTACTTAAAGCAACTGAAAAGTAAACGTAACTGTTACTTGTCAGGTCTGCACACAGCTCCCAGCTTTCAGTTTTCAGCATTTTATAACCAGCTCATCTTTGCCATGACCTCAGCAATAGTTTCTTTGAAATCTCCCCTGAATGCATTAAAAGTTCCTCAAATCTGAGCTGTTTCACACTTAATATTTCTAGCTTATGACACTCATGTTATTTGATGATGCTTTCTGACCACCTGGATAGGAATTTATTATTATTAATGTTACTATTATTGTTGTTATTAAGAAGTCTAAGACTGCGGTACCTTCTTAAAGCCAAAAGACTTGTCAGGAAATAAAATGCCTTATGTACAATGATTTTTTTCATTACCCCAAATCTCTGCAACCATCAAACAGCAATCTTAAATAGGTTGCATGACAACAATGAGGAAAAAAAGTGTTCCTTCTGTCTCACTTCCTCCCTACTCAAGAAAAACAATTTAGGATTAGGTGAAGAAAAAATGCAATTTACTTTCCTTCTATTGTTACATTCCAATCAAAATATATGTGTGTGTACACACATGCAAAGAAAGCTGGTTAACATCCAAAGACCACTTCTTTAAACCCAAAATAAGAGCATTCCAACAGGAGAGAAGTCAAGGAAGGGAACCAGAAGACCTGAGTGGTTAAACAGGGAGCTACTGGGCAAACTCAAGAGGAAGAAGAAAGCCTACAGGTCATGGAAGTAAGGCATGGCCACTTGGGGTGATGATAAGGCTCTGGTGAGAAAATGTAGGGATGAAACTAGGAAAGCCAAGGCCTCCTTGGAATTAAACTTTGCAAGAGAGGTCAAGAGCAACTAAAAAGGGCTTCTTCAAATACACGGTAGGTAAAACTAGAGGCAACGTAGGGCCCCCTGCTGAATGAAGTGGTTGCCCTGGAGACAGAGGATGCAGAGAAAGCAGAGATACTGAACACCTTCTTTGCCTCTGTCTATACTTCTCAAAGATGTTCTGACATCAAACCCTAGAATGCTGAGGGACCAGAAGAAGTTGAGGCAAGAGAGGAGCCTGCCTCAGTTGATGAGGACTGGGTTAGGGATAAGCTCATCAAACTGGATGTACACAAATCTATGGGCCCAGAGGGGATGCATTCATGCATACTAAGGGAGACAGCTGAAGTCATTGCTAAGCCACTCTCCATCATCTTTTCTAAGTCATGGGGATCAGGAGAGGTGCCCAGGGATGGGAGGATAGCAAATGTCACTCCAATCTTCAAAAAGGGGAAGAAGGAGGACCCAGGTAACTATAGACTGCTCAGCCCTCAAGTCCATCCCAGGAAAGGTGATAGAACAATTTGTTCTAGAGGCTGACTCCAGGCACATCAAGGACAGAGAAGGGTCATTAGGGACAGTCAGTATGACTTCACTAAGGAGAAGTTGTGCTTGACCAACCTGATAGCCTTTTATGGGGCATAACCAGGTGGATTAATGATGACAGAGCAGTGGATGTGGTCTATCTTGACTTGAGTAAAGCATTTGATACAGTCTCACACAGCATCCTCACAGCCAAACTGAGGCAGTGTGGTCTAGATTATCGGGTAGTGAGGTGGATGGTGAACTGGCTGCAGAATAGAAGCCAGAGGGTAGTGGTCAATGGGACAGTCTAGTTGGAGGCCTGTATCTAGTGGAGTGCCCCAGGGGTCAGTGCTGGGACCAGTCCTATTCAATCTATTCATTGATTACTTGAGGGATTAGGGTGCCCTGTCAGCAAGTTTGCTGATGACACAAATCTGGGTGGTGCTGCTGAAACCCCTGGAGTATTGTGTCCAGTTCTGTGCCCCTGAGTTCAAAAAGGACACAGCTAAGTACCACTTAGTTTGCCCTAACCAGTAATCTTGATCTTCAGTGTTTGTTCTTTTTACCATTTATGTAAATATTGTGTGTGTGTAAGGAACAGTGGTCCAATTTTTATGTCTAGCTCCATGTCTCTGTGTCAATGTCTGTATGCCTCTTGTGATTTTATTTAAACTTTAACAAGTGCAACCTAATATGCAACTGTTTATCTCCACTCTGTAAAAAGGGAGTGTTAGAAAAGATATTTTGGTAGAGCCAGGTTGAAGCCAACCGATCTCTGGCACACGTGATTTACAGCTTACTGCAGTATTAGCACGAGCCAGTCTGTGCCTTTTGCCCAGTAGAGGAATTGCTGTTGTTTTTTAAACCTTGACAGCCCCTTCATTTAGGCAAAAGTTCACAAGTTTTACTTGGAAATTTAATGAGAGGTTTTTTTCTTTGTCAAAGCTTATCTTTCCTTGTCAGTGTATCGCGATTTATGCTAACTAAAAAAATGAATAATAAAAATCTGACATTTTTCTCCAAAGCATGGCAGCATAAAAGGTCACATTTTCAAAAAAGCCTGCAACACTCTTCTAACAAATTATTCTTGAGCATTAAAGTGCACAAGCTCCATTTTTCTACATTGCATAGAATGAAGAATGAATGCAATTCTGGTGGTGTTTTTCAAAATCTGGCAATGAAGCTGAATTCATGGAATTAGGATAATTTTTCAAAAGCACATGTGTCATCTTGGAGCCTACAAACTATTTTTCAGGTTTTAGGTAGAAAATGCCTGAAATACTTACAAACTTATAGCCTTTATCACAGGAAATGAGGAAAGTGGCTGTAGAATTTCCATTGTTCACAACAAATGCCTTGGTTTTGTTAAAGTATTGTACTGGGACTTCTACAAGACAGGAACTTCAGTGTCTCTCCATCACAAAGAACTCTGTAGACTGAGACATCAAATAAATTATGGGAGAGCAAATGGAGGTTTAGAGAGGTGAAATGAGGGTCTGAAGGTCACACAAATGGTCAGGCACAGCACTTCCCTTTGAACTAGCCATTAGATCTTTGTTACTGTACATATGATGCTCTCTCTTTCTTCAGATATTCCATACACACTGAGTGAACACAATCCTATTGATCAGCCTACTGCTGAAAAACATACAAAAAGCTATATTCATTATCAGCCAGGTATTATTTGAGTAATAGTGAGGCTGATTGCAGAGACCCTCCTCTAGGGAAAAAGGGTCTGTGTTGTCTCTTTGCAGAACTCTTCTCCCTCTCTGCGAACAGGCTGCTGCAGAGAGAATGGACTGAGCTCAGATAATGACCTGGACTGTAGATTTAATGGACATTCTCTTTGACAGGTTTGGGTGGATTTTTCTGTTGTTATGGACCTTCTCACTACCTTTGGGTTTTTTGTTAGGTTGCTTTTGGTCTGAGATGTTCTCCTTTATTTCAGTGGTGATGGGTTATGTGATCTTATCCTTACATTATGTAAAGACTGAGAGTGAACTGTGCTTCCTGCGGGTGGCTACGCTCCTTGAACTGGTTTACAGAACTGTCAAAACAGTGTTCTTTGAATGTATTTTTAGAGTAATACAAAAATCACACACTGAAACATTTGTTGACAAAAACTCTCAAAACCTGCTACTTTGGCAGGTGAGGTTACAGCTGCTTGTATCTTGTGCTTACAGACGGGTTCAGCTTGCTAAAGATAATGATTTTGAGAAACATGCCAGCAAAGTAAACCTAACAAAGAGTTTCCAGAACATGGTTTTAGGTTTTATTCTAAAGGGCTTGTCTACTGGGGTGTCACATCCCAATCCCAAGAAAAGGGAGTGACTCAGATTCATTGATTCACTTGGGGTCAAATTAAGGACACTTCCTCCATAGGTCCACATAAAAGGCAAAGTTTACTGAAATGATCAGATTCTGAACTCCCAACAGCACAGAGAATCACCAAAATTACTCAGTATTGGGCTCAGAGGGTGCAGAAGTCACTGATATTACTAGATGCCCAATTCAAGGAATAGAGAGAAAAAGGGGAAAGGGAGAGATGAGAGTTATGAGGTAAGATCGCCACTCAGGACTGCAGGCTTTGGCTCTCCCCACCGCTGCCTCACTCCTCAGCTCAGCAGATCTCTGGCCATCGTCTCAGCAGAGGGTGAGTTGGTGGTGACTGCGCACCATAAAGGGTTGGAGGATTATTTCTTTTGCTGTTGCAGTGGTTGCCAGCCAACCTAGAGACACCCTTCTCCCACCTTCCACTCAGGGTACCCTTCAGCCAGTTATTTTTCACTGTACATCCATTAATGGTTGCAGTTTGCACAGATCAGTCTCTAGTAGTGTTTGTAGGCAGTGAGGGATGTCCTGGACTGCTGGTTTGGAGGTGTTGTGTTTTGAGATCAGTAGGAAGGCAGGACTTTCGACATTAATTAGAAAAAGTGGTTTGGAAGGGACAATTTAATGGTTCCACTGCTTCTTTTCAAGCTGTTATTACACTGAAAGCCATGTAATCACTGTGAGGTCTCAGGAAGCAGAGAAAATAACAGTTCCAGTTCAAGCTATGCGTTGATGCTATCCACCAGTGCAGTGACATATCCGTGCACCTCTGGAAGGGGAGAGCTACTTTCTCTGTCTGAAGCAAGGAGTCATTTCTGCCTTATTCTGACAGTGTGAGAGTGGAAACTGTAAAATAAAGGAGGGTGGGAAAGTCAGTGAAAGACAAGTATCTTGCTAAGAGCAGACAGCTCACACAGTAATTCCACAAGGTCAGTGGAGAGGTAGCTGGTTTTGTCACTTGGAGGAAGGGTAGGGAGGACAAAAGATCACTGAAAGCACATTAATTTTTATCTACTGAACATGAAAATGCAACAACTAAAGGATTAATAGTGTTATAGTAGGAAATATGAAATACTCATCATAGATCAAATCTAATGAGAACAGAAAAACATATTAACTGAAAAGCCAGTGGAAGGGTGAAGACTGTGCCTTTAAACAGGCATGGGAGGATGCTAGCTCAGTAGTTTTTGGATGTTTTAGGTGTTCCTGTGATGTCTGTCCAGATGCTTTCACTCTGACTCAGCATTGGGTTTAAGTGAGATCTTTGAGGAAGTCTATTAACACTGTTATCCTGTAGTATTAGACTACACGATAAAGATGTGCCCTGTGGTTCACACCATGGATGGGTGACAGGAATGTACCACATTATTACTTTCTTGTGAAAAGATTTCTGATTCTACTGTCCTTTCACTCACCACCTAGTTTCTAGTTATAGTTATGCATGTCAGTCTTTAAGGATATCCTTAAAACTATTCTTCATCTCTAGAGCTTTCCAAAATGTTGTCTCACTTTGAAAGCAAGGAGAGACTTGGGACCTTCACTACATAGCTTAACCCTGAATCAATATTTAAAGATGGAAATACCAGCCTGCTGATGTGACCCTTGAATAGCAAAAGGCAAATGAATAAACACAGCTGTTGGTGCTAGATAGAACACAAAGCAGCTCAGAACGATGACAGAATCCCTGCCAAAATACTGTGTACTGGAAATAACCCTGCACGTGCTTTTATACCTATTGAATTTAACTCATTTTCAGGCAGAAGCACACTCATGATTTCATCAGTTCATGCATACCAGTCCTTGCACTGATAACTGAAAGATGAGGCATTATAATGATGTCAGTTCAGATAAAACCTTGCTGCACAGAAAAAAGTATGTAAGGTAGTGTAGCTATGGGTGCAGCTGGGATCTAGAGACAACAAAGTGATGTGAGCAAGCATAAGCCATCTGAAGAGGTATTTGAGGTAAAGACAAGACAGTTTTGTGTTCCTTCCGATGACCATAGATAGAACCAAGGAACACATAAACAAGACCTAATCATCAAAATCTTGGTAGGGAACCTAGGACACAGAGAGAGACATTTATACAGGGCAATTTCAACAGCCACTTGTGTCAGAAGGGGAGAACTAGCTCCCAGTAGAATTGTCAAAGGTTATGTGTGTGTGGTGAGTCTGAGTTCTGCTGAGATTTAAAAAAGGGTGTATCCCCCTCAATTCCAATGATATTTTTGATGTTTTATTAAAATAAAGAAAAATGAATATACCAAAGTGCAGGAAATTATTCAGAATTACCTTTGTGATAGTATATTCACTTTTGTTATACTAATGAAGCTATTAGTTTTAAATGTGCAGAGATGAGTCATAAAATGCCTAAGCCTTAAGAATCTTCTTGAGTTTCTTGTATTTTATGAGCCTGGTCATGCATATGCATTTGTGTAGGTAGTCTAACTGCAGTGAATGTGCTCATAAAAAAGATTTTGTGTTGGTTTTTTTTTCTATAAGTAATTATTTAAAAAAAAACAGCAGTACTTTCAGGAAGAGGATACAGCACTACTAGAGAGAAATCCTTGCTTTCCCTATGCACATGAAAAGCCTTCTGTAGTGGGGACTAACAAAAGTAAATTAAATTAGTACCACTTGCTCTTGAGGCCAGGAATTGGCTAATAGCCCTCTTCTCCTTGGTAGTGTAAGCATAGTCTGTGAACCAAAAAAATCAAAGGATTATTTTGTTTGGAAGAGACTTCTAACTTCCTTAGGTCAAATCATTGTCCTGGCACTGCCAGGTCATTACTAAATCATACTCCTCAGCACAACATCACAGAGTCACAGAATACTAGGGATTAGAAGGGACCTCAAAAGATCATCTAGATCAATCCTCCTGCCACAGCAGGATGCCCCAGATCAAGCTGCACAGGTGGTCTTCAAACCTCTTCAGAGTAGGAGACTCCACAAACCCCCTGGGCAGCCCCTTCCAGTGCTCTGTCACCCTTACTGGGAAGAAGTTATAGAATCATGGAATCAGGGTTGGAAGGGACCTCAGGATCATCTAGTTCCAACTCCCCTACCATGGGCAGGGACACCCCACCCTAGATCAACCTGGCCAGAGCCTCATTCAGCCTGGCCTTAAACCCCCCCAAGGGATGGGGCCCCAACCACCTCCCTGGGCAACCCATCCCAGGCTCTCAGCACTCTCATCATGAAGAACTTCCTCCTCATATCCACTCTAAATCTACCCATCTCCAGCTTTGCTCCATTACCCCTAGTCCTGTTGCTACCTGACATCCTAAAAAGTCCCTCCCTGGCCTTTTTGGAGGCCCCCTTCAGATACTGGAAGGCCACAATAAGGTCACCTGGGAGCCTCCTCTTCTCCAGGCTGAACAGCCGCAACTCTCTCAATCTGGCCTCACAGGAGAGGTGCTTCAGCCCTCTGATCATCTTCGTGGCCCTCCTCTACACTTGCTCCAGCATGTCCACATCCTTCTTGTAATAAGGGCTCCAGAACTGGATGCAATGCTCCAGGTGGGGCCTCACCAGAGCAGAGTAGAGGAGGAGAATCACCTCCCTCGACCTGCTGGCCACACTTCTCCTGATGCAGCCCAGGGTCAGGTTTGCCCTCTGGGCCGCAAGTGCACACTGCTGGCTCATGTTGGGCTTCTCATCCACAAGCACCCCCAAGTCCCTCTCCTCAGGGCTGCTCTCTAGCCAGTCACTGCCCAGCCTGCATTTGTGCTCAGCATTGCCTTGACCCAGATGCAGGACCTTACACTTGGTCTTGTTGAACCCCATCAGGTTGGCTTGTGTCCACCTCTCCAGCCTGTCCAGGTCCCTCTGGATGGCATCCCTGCCCTCCAGCGTGTCTGCTGCACCACACAGTGTCGTTAGCAAACTTGCTGAGGATGCACTCAATGCCTCTGTCCATGTCACCGACAAAGATGTTGAACTTGACTGGTCTCAGGACTGATCCCTGAGGGACTCTGCTTGTCACTGGCTTCCACTCGGACATGGACCCATCAACAACCACTCTCTGGGCAACTTATTCCAGTGTCTCATAAGCCTTGTGGTGAAGAAACTTTTCATATTATCCAAATCTGAAACTCCCTTGGTGCAACTTGAGGCCCTTTCATCTATTCCTATTGCTCTTACTTGGTAGAATAGACAACACCCACCCCACCACAACCTCCTTCCAGATAGCTGAAGAGAGCAACAAGGTTTCCCACGAGCCTCCTTTTCTCCAGGCTAAACTATACCTGTTCCCTCAGCCACTCCTCATAGGACTTAAGTTCCAGAGTAACTTCATTGCCCTTCTGTGGACAGGCTCCAGGATCTCAGTGTGCTTCTTTTAGTGAGGGGTCCAAAACTGAAAGCAGTATCTTGGTTAGGAAAGTTTTACTACCAAATATAAACAGGGAAATACAGTTTTGAGGTTTGTTTTCAACTTCCCTGCATAGGAGAACAGAGAGACACAACGTAAGAAAGCAGATTATAGAAAACGGTGCTGAATGATTCATCTTCTAAAGACCTTTCCAAAGCAACACAGTAGGCAGTAGAGTCTTCAATATGAAATATCTTCCCACGTCATAGAAGATGGAGGTCATAATGTGGTGAGAGGAAAAAGTATTTGAAAGATTTGTAATTACTTGAACTCTAGCTTGAAGTCTTCTGAGGTTCTAGAAGTGCTCCTGCTCACAGCTATCATTCCTGTGATCTTCCAGGTTTTGTTGTGCTGCTGGATAAGTCTCAATTAAGAAATTTATTGAAACAGATTTTTCCCTTGTATTATTCAGTATTAGAGAGATTAACCTGATTTTGAGAGTCTTCATATAACTTTATATAATGATCTCACCTATCAAGTTCCCTGTGTTATTGCATGACTTCTAATTAACTCCCCTGTTAACAATTTGATACTCTTCATTTTACAGTTTGAGACTGTTATCAAAGGCTTTCTGAAATTAACTGCTGTTAGTTCTATTCATTGCTTAAAATTCATCACTGGCTTTTGTGAATTGCTAATGGCTTCATTAAAAGAGCACAGCCAGAGTACTGTATTCTCCTGCTAAGCACTTGTCCTCATCAGTGTAAGACCTTAATTCTTCTTAGTCATTCATGGATTTTTGTCCTCTCCTATGTATGATAAACAGTGAAATATTATCCATTCTTTATGTAAAGAGAAGTGAAGTGGAGTAGTTTAAGTAGACCATTCAAGTCAATATGGAAATAAAACCCTCAAAACTGTAGCTTGGCTTCTGTTTGACCATGTATATCTTGAATATCACCTCACACAGCATTTCAGAAAGTAGCCCTTGCTTCTGACTGCAACTCTTCAGATTTCTGAAAGATTAAAAATGTTATTTTTTTAGTAAAATAACAAAACAGCAGATTCTGACTGAAATGTGGTGAATATTTTAATTCAGTTTTTCTGTAATACATAAGGTTTCAAAAGAGAAACAAATACTCTGCTGAGAAATACAGTCAGAAGTGTTTATAGGAAATGCAGTTCAGGTGTCCTACAACCCTATCCTGACTGTCTCCACAGTCAGGATGTCTCAGAGTGCATAAGCAAGCAACCTAGCAAGACAGTTGACAGGACACATCACAAACCTCATACTTTGTCTAGATTATTTCAGTGGTGACCAGACCATAACATAAAACAAAATGTTTTATTTCTGTTTACTTGGTGGGTTTGTAATTTATTTTTTTCCATTTAAACTGTCAAAACAGATTTTTGTGAGAAAAGATGTGATTAAAAAGGTCTCCATTAAAAATATTCTGCTTTCTACACTGCACAACAAAGGATCCCTCTTCCAGCTGCTTCTCCAGTTTCCCCTGAAGCCTCTTGTTTCCATTGTATTCATTGGCAGGAGCTTCCATATGTCTGCTGCCCTTTCATGACCAACTGTGTCCTTTGGTTTGTTCTGCATCTTGCTTCAACTAATTTTGACTAATAGCTCTCTCTATTCTTCTTGTATTATAACATAACTGAATAATGAATTTTTATTCGACCTTGTCATCTTTTTCATTATTTTATGGGCCAGAATAATCTCTTTTCAAGACTGAAAATCCTCAGCAACTCAGTTGCTCCTCATATGGGAGGAAGCAAAAGTTCATAGCTTTGATCATGCTTCCTTCAATATTCTATTATTTTCTTAGAGATTAAGGTATATAGCTGTGCTCAGAATTTAATATATAAACCAACCACAGATTTATAGGGTGTTATAATTTTGCTTTCTGTTTTGTTTTCTTGTCCTTGAAGTTGCCTTTTAGGTTGAAACACAAAGTTGGTGTATTCACAGAAAACTAAAGTTTCCTACTAAACCATATATTCTTGCTATGTATTTAACTGAAAATTCTTACCTAAGACACCAGAAAGTTTCTTTCTTAGGACATTATTATACATGAAAACTAACAGCTGTGAGCATGTAGGCAAAGATACATGTGTGGACTGTAAATCCTAAAATGACATCCTACATTCTGTGAAGATGAATGATGAAAAAGACACCAAGTTCATTATATTGCAGGTTACAATCTGGATTTAAATAGTTGATAATATTTACACTCCTTATATATGTAGCTTATACCAGGAAACCCATGAAGCCTCCTACCACGTTATTTAAAAGGTAGTCTCTGAATCACCAGGTATCAGAAGGTATCAAGGAGGCGGCATGTTGTAATACATATGACTTTTATCTAAAGCAGTTCTGTACAATACAGCAAAGAAACCCCTTCACTACAACTGTAAATTTTAGCACCTTTTCCACGTAATTCAGTTCATAGACATCTAATTAAAGAGCAGTGAACCAAGTGCTTGAAAGGCAACCAATTTAATTGCTGTAATTGTATGATTTAAATGAATAATAAATGTGATAATGATACTGTAATATTAAGTGTTCAAGTTGGTGATCAAGTCAATTAAGATATAATTGTAAAGCAGCAATCCAAAAATAATGAGTGATATCCTTTCTATTGTGAATTATGTTGACAGAAAAAAAACAGAATAACCAGCTCACATTTTGACATTTGATATGATACTAAAGAAGATATTGACAAATTTTAATTCCTCTGATCCAATGATATTTGACATCGTCCCCCACATCATCCTTCTCTCTAGATTAGAGAGATATAGGTTTGATGGGTCTGGTAAGGGTGTGAACACTCTATTCAGTGGATAAGTAATTGGCTGCATGGCCATATCCTAAGAGTAGTAATCAATGGCTCCATGTCCAGATGGAAAATGGTGACAAATGGTGTCTCTCAGGGGTCTCTACTGGTATCGGTGTTAATATCTTCATTCATGATATCAACGGTGACATTGAATGCACCCTCAACAAATTTGCTGATGACAACAAATTGGTGCTAATGATCTTGTTCCTGGGACCACTATGTGAGTCCAAGAATTTCAGATTTGCATGTGGAGAAGACTGAATAACAAATAAGCTCCTGCCTGTATTTTTAGAAGTGGATGGTGACAAGCATTATTGTGTCATATTGAATTTCATAGAATCATAGAATCGCCGGGTTGGAAGGAACCTCCAAAGGTCATCTAGTCCAACCCCTCTGCATTGAGCAGGAACATCCTCAACTAGGTCAGGTTGCCCAGAGCCCTGGGTTTCACTGTATCGCAGATGGGGGTGGTGCATGAATAATAGAGAGGGTGATGGTACCCATCTCTGCTTGACTGACAAGTTCTTTCCCCATATCTCTAATGTAAAAACCAAGGACCAATATGATAGTGATCTCCCATTGTATTTTTCCCCAGAATGTGTGATGACATTTGTGACACAGCTTCTAGTTTGTGTGAACTAACTTGCTTAAACTTTTCTTCTTTTCTGTATAGAGTTAACAAACCCCTTACCATTTTCCCTAAGCTATCCATTGTCTGGCAAATTCTATCCAACATCTCACCGAGACCTAACTGCTTTGTTTTCTTTTCCTTTATCTTTAATCGTGGTCTTGAACCCACCACAAAATTGGTGCCCGAAACCTGGGAGCAAAGCAGTTTTTTAGTCTTAACCTGCTTCAGATGGGATCTCAACTACCTCCCTGGGCAACCTGTTCCAGTGTTCAACCACCCTCCTTCTAAAGAACTTCTTCCTAACATCCAGTTACAATCCACTCTTCTCTAATTTGATGCCATTGCCTCTCATCCTGTCATTACAGGCCTTCGTTAACAGTCCCTCTCTAACCTTCTTATAGGCTCCCTCCTGGTACTGGGAGGCCACTATTAGGTCACCCAAAGCCTTCCCTTCTCCAGGCTGAACAATCCCAGCTCCCTCTGCCTGTCCTAATAGGAGAAGTGTTCCAGCTCCCTGGCCATTTTTGTGGCCTCTTCTGTCCATGATCTGGCCTCTATCATGTCCACGTCTGTGGCCTACATCATATCATGTCTTCCTGTATTGACAGCTCCAGAGCCAGGGGCAGGACACCAGGTGAGATCTCACCAGAGCAGATTAGAGTGGTAGAATCACCTCCCTCAGTCTCTCCATGCTTCTCTTCATGCAACCCAGATTGTGATTTGCGTTCTGGGCTGTAAGAGCACACTATCTGCTCATGTCCAGCTTCTCATCCACCAGCACCCTCAAATCCTTTTCCTCAGGGCTGCCTTCTCTCACTTCATCCCCCAGCCTGTATTGACAATGAGGATTTTTCCAACTCAGGTGCAGGACTCAGCACTTGGTCTTGTTGAACCTCATGAGGTTCACGTGAGCCAAGCTCTTTGGCTTTTCCAGGTCCTTCTGGACATGTCACAAGCCATTAAAAAAGAAACAACTTCTCTCTGCCACTTTATATATACTTCAAGGGTATGGTTCACAGTGTCCAAGCAGGGATAAATTGCCATCTGAATAGCAGGTTAAACATAACCAAACAGTTGTTAGAACTGGTTCTGCTGAACTCAGTAACAAATTGAGAGTGATGTTAGAATCATTAGGGATTGGAAGGGACCTTGAAAGATCATCTAGTTTCTAGATGAGATTCTTTTACCTTCTCTGTTCATTTTGTGGAATGAACTAATGTAAAATACGTAGTCTTAAGCACTGTGAAAGTTTTCCTAAGGACAGCCAACATATCTTAGTAAGAAGTTTGCACCCTACATAAGCAATTTTCCATCCTCTCAAATTAGCATAAATTTTAATTGAATCTTATAATCTTTTTTTTGTTTTTGCGAATGCGCATTTTACTAATGCGGCTAAAGTATAATCACATTAGTCTCTCTCATGAAGCATGATAAAAGAATACTAATCAGAGAGCAATAAAATATAATGCAGAACCAGTACCTGAAGAATATTAATTTTTTGCCGGTTTTGAAGCCTGAATTTGTCCATTGCCTCTACAGCATTTGCGTTTCCCACTACCAACCTCCTTGCATATCCTATTTAAAGAAACAAGGAATTGTCCCATCAAAACCATTTCACCCCAGATCTGAATCACAGGACAAGTTGCTGCAGATTGTTAACAGTAGTGCCAAGGGAGATGTAAGAACGTATTAGAGGTCAGGTAGATTTGTAAGTATTTTCCTGCATGAGGGCAGAAGAACAACTCCCTCTGCACACCAATATTATGTTTTTAAAGAATCTTGAAGGGAAGTGATGTGTTTCAGACTGTCATTTTGGCACTTCTTCATGAGTGCCATCTCCTACTTTAACTCCTCGCAACTGAAATAACTGGATGTTCCTTTACTTACTGATCCTTTCTCCTAATAACTTGTATTTGTGAATAACTCAGGCATTTTAAAAGTATAATCTTCACTGTTCAATAAGCCCAGTATGTTGTCCTTCTTTTTGAAAAGACCTGTCTCTGTATGCTGATGATTTTTTTCCACAAGATCTGAATTTTTTTTGTGTGTGTGTAAAACCTCTCATCTATGTGATTTGCATTTATATTTCTATCACTGCAGCGATCTTTCTACTGATCTTTCCTATTTTCCAAAATACTAAAGCAAAGATCAGATTCTTACTGTAACATTTTCTTTTCCCTCTTTCCTTTTCTCCATCATGCAACACTCAAAATGCATTTCATCTTAATTTAAAACAGTTTTTGGTGCATTTCTTTGTCTCTCAGGGAATCTTACCATTGTACCAGGTAGTATCAGGTGACTTTTTTCTCCCCCTCCAACCTGTGGTAGGTACCATTCCTTATCCTCTACAAATAACATTTTCAAACAGTAATTCTTACTCTCACCCAAGCTATGTTGTACTGATATGAGAAACACCATATGCACATCTACAAAACTTCTCCATTCCCCCTTCAAATTCCTCTTAGAAGTGTTCTACGTTCTGCACTCTCTAAACTCTCTATAACCTGTCCTCCTCATGGGTTTGTCTCTTCATGTCCCAGGGATCCAAGGCCATCGTCTGATATAACCCAATTGCAAAACCTTGGCTTAGGCTTCAGATGAGGTTGCTAAGCTGTGGTAAAGAACCATGAGAAAGACTTTAGAGTAGAGGCATGGAAGATAATGAAGATAAAATTAGAGACAGAAGCAGTGATGTGAGATGATGATTGTTTGCAGAATTTAAGAGTGAAACTGTCCACATTGAAAAATCTAAGATCCCAAAGCAGAAAGCAGGCAACTGACAGTTGGTGAAAGACAGACAGCAACATGAAAAATCTGTTTCAGTGAGCAGTAAAGGCCACCCCTTATGCTCCTGACTGATGTCTGCCTGGCCAGCAAAGTAAATATTTGACTGTTGGGGATGCTGAACTAATGCTTGGGCTAGGAGCTCATGATATTCTAGCCATTGCTTGTGTATTTGTGTATTAGATAGTCAATAAATTGTCTTATTGAAGCTGTATACACATATGTTGTTGGTTAGCACCAGTAAGCATCTAAGTCTCACAAAGCTGCTTGCTCACTCCCTCACCAATGCGAAGTAGGAGATGATCAGAAACATACAAGTGAGAAAACTTGAGTTTTGATCAAACTATTTAACAGGAAAAGCAAAAGACACAAGCACAAGCAAAGGGTATGTTGAGTATTGTATTCAGTTCTGGGCCCCTCACTAAAAGGACATAGAAGTGCTAGAACATGTCCAGAGAAGGGCAATGAGGGTTGTGAAGGTTTTGGAGCACAAGAATTATGAGGAGTGGTTGAGGGAACTGGGGTTGTTTAGCCTAGAAAAACAGAAGGCTCCTGGGAGACCTTATCACTGTCTACAATCACCTGAAAAAGGAGGGCTGGAGAGAGGGAAACCACAGCCTGTTCTCCCTGATGGTGAGTGATAGTACCAGAGGAAATGGTTGCAAGCTGTGCCAGAGAATGTTTAGGCTGGATGTTAAGAAGAATTCCTTCACAAAAAGGACTATCAAACATTGGAATAGGCTGCCCAGGGCAGTGGTGGAGTCACCATCCCTGGAGGTATTAAGGCACTCATACTACTGAGGGACATGGTTTAGGGGTGACCTGGCAGTGCTGGGTTGAAGATTAGACTACATGAGCTTAAAGATCTATTCCAACCAAAGACATTCTGTGATTTTGTGATACTTGCCATCAACAGGCAGATGTTTGGATATTTCTAGGAAAGCAGGGCTTTATCATAGGCCATATTTGCTAGGAAAGACAAACACCATAACTTTGAATGTCCCTTCATCCTCCTTTCTTGAGTTTTATTGCTGAGCACAGCATTATATGGTATGGGATATGTCCTCAGTCATTTGGGTTCAGCTGTCCTGGCTGTGACCCCTCCTATCTTGTTGTGCACTCCCAGACCACTCACAGGTAGGATGGGGCGAAAAGCAGAAGGGGCCTTGATCCTGATTGCTGTATCATCAGAGTGCCATCACACACTTTTGGTCACAAATGCAAAACATAACACTATACCAGCCACCAAGCCCAGACTGGCATGATGGGGCTTTTTTCTTTACTTCTATGTATCTTGTTTCAAGTTTCCTTGCAAGAAGATAGAGGTGCCCCAAAGCAACGGATGTAACTTCCATACAAGTTATCCCAGCAAACAATCTACATGCTCAGTGCAGATATATGTGAATGCATACATACCCTTTACCTGAGCTAGTCATTTTAGGCCATGAAAAAAACATGGACACTGGTACAGTGTAATGAGATCACACAAGTTGAAATTATTGAAGTAGTTTACATGACCCTAAATCTCGTGTGCTGATTTCTTGTGATTTCCTGTGAAGAATACTTTAGCTTTAGATTTTGAGTTCAAATCCTGGTGTCTGAGCTACTGAAGTAGAATAAAATGAATGTTGTTGCCTTGCATACCAAGATTGCTGTAGGGCCCCTTCATTTTTCTTACTGTTCTTTCCTCTGTCAGTATCTATCTTCTGTTTCTTGTTTCATGAGATGTCAGCATTTTGTTAATAAGAGGAGTCTTAAAACAGAAATAGTCAATAGTGTTTCAAAATGTGTGTTGCTGGCACAGGGAATTAGAATCTGGATGATCCTCATATTATCTTCTTACAAATTCTTAATATAGAAGAGCAAAGGGGCCTGACATTTCGTTACACTACATAAAATGTCCAGCACAATGGAAGGTTCATACATGATGGAAGCCTCTGTCTTTTATCATAGGAGAAGTAATAAATCATCTCTGAAACTTGATCAAATTATATCTTTGTTTTTTGCCTATTTAAATGTCACTTGCAGATGAAATTGGATTGTGGAGGTTTTTTTTTCTTGTCTGTTTTTCTTCTTTCTCTTAATGTTTTCTAATGCAAGTTTAGAGCAATATAAAACTGTTCAATAACTTGTGGCACTTTGATTTCAATCATGGACTATGAAATCTACCTACAGCCTTTAAAAGGGAGCAAGGATATGGAAAGTTGAGAGGGGAGGAGGTAAATACTATATAACTACTATATATATACTATATATAAATACTATTTAATTTTAGTTCCCTAACTATATAAGGAGTAGCTGAGGGAAGAAGTCTCTTCAGTGTAAAAGAAAATCAAATTTTACTGATTTGTCTCCAAATCCGTAAAAAAATCTGTTTATAAGTTGGAGACCCTTTCTCAAACATAAGACAACTTTATCAAAGATTATTTTTTAGGGAGATTGCTATGGCAATGCATAACAAATATGACAAGACACTATTCCATACAATCAATAGTTAGGGGGTTATTATGCTATCTTCTTGTGATAAGACTGCAAGTTTGTCCAACTTCACTGAGTGTAAGCTTTTCTAAAAGACAAAAAAAGAAAGAAGTCTGAAAGTGAGTCCTTGGCTTCAGAAGGATAATTGTATTGTTCAGACAGTCTGAGAAGCAACTTGGTTCAAGAAAAGTTAGATGAAGAAAGAATCTATCGTGGTGTCTCAATGCAACCATTGTCCCAAGCATGGAAATAGCAGTCACAACGAAACAATGAGGTCTCCTAAAACATGAGCTTTAACACACGTGTTACCCTGCACAGAGCATATTTGCTTTTGAGAAACAGGTCTGGAAACATGATTTTTAAGTACATTAGTCCTCTCTGTGGTCATCTCACCAGCAGCTGCCAAAACGTTCTAGAACTTCACAATTCTGAGGCTTCAACAATTCTTTCAAATTTGGCTGATAGAAACCAGGGTGAAGATATGAGGAGGTTTTCTGAAGAAACAGAAAATGTGCTTATACTGACTTTGTAAAAATCTAACACCTATTAATTCTATTCACATGAGCAAACAGGAAGAATTTTAGGAATAAATCAGATATGACAAATTTAATAGGTATCTATGATAGATTTTCTAGACCATGTAAATATATCTAATCTACCTGCACTTTAGAGAAGTATTTGATGCTAGTGACCCAAAGGAAATGAGTTTAGCTAAAAGAAGTCTAGAATACAAGTTTGCTACCTCGAAGCAAGTCAAAGTGTTAACCCAAACAGAAGAGAATACAGGACTAATAAGTCAGAAAGTGAACATAAGAATTATTAAAACTAAATTACTATCAAAAATATTCAGACAAATAGCAAGAAGATTTTCAGTGACCAATGGGAGATCTTAGGGTGCATGTGTGTTCAGGTAGAAGATAGTATTTAACATATTTATATGTTGTGGTAGGGGAAAATGTGACAGAGCACTGGAACAGGCTGCCCAGGGTGGGTTGTGGAGTCTCCTTCTCTGGAGATGTTTAAAACCCGCCTGGATATGTTCCTGTGCTACTTGACCTAGATGAACCTGCTGTAGAGGAGGGATTGGATTAGATGATCTCTTGAGGTTCCTCCCAATCTCTAGTGTTCTGTGGTTGTGATTCTGTGAAACAGATGAAAGTTGCAAGAGATTTTCTTAAGAATGTTCTGATTTTACCATAAGTGTTACAGATTAATGCATCCTTTCCAACAACAAGGAAAAACTTGCACAGGTAGATAACTAGAAAGCTCTGTCAAGAGAGTTATTAGTTTTTCTCCTCAAATTATTTCTCTTCTACATATGAACATTAAAAAAGTGTTCTAGAACACTTGCTTGACCTGACACCAATCCTGACACTGCCAGTAACCTCACATGTGTTAGTTTTAGATAAAATTCCCAGCTGGAACAGCAATGAACACTTGAAGGCTGAGTGTAGCTTTACTTGAAAGTGTCATTCCACATTTTATTGAAAAAAAAAATCAGTGTAGACTCTTTGCACAGACAAATATCATTAGGAACAATTCTACTCCTTTATTCTGGGAGACAACCAAAGTCTTAGGGGAGCTGTTATCTCATGCTTCTGTAAAACAAAAAGTCAAGAGTCCATTAGAACTTAAGGATAAAAGAACCGGAATCTTGACTCTAAAATAACTTTGCAGCACTTCCTACCAAGTTCAAATTTTTCTCTTATTGATAAAAAGCAAAAAACCACATGTATCTATTCTAGGGACTTCTTTTAATGAATTAGACACCCAGCAATATTAGCTACAATGACTAGAGGGGAAAAAGCCCATCTTCACCAATGCACTCTGTTAAATGAAGATTGAGATGGTAGAAAAACACTTCATTTGATTTACCTAAGAAAAAAGCCTGAATAGAGATGGCTTTATAATTCCATAGGAAAATTACATAATTCTGTAAGGAAATAAATTTAAGTTCTGCCTTATGAAGGAGTGACTGGATTAGCATATTTGTCATATCCCAATTGAACAAAGGTGGGAATGGGAGTGGCTGAGGTTCATGGATTTTCTTGGGTGGAATTGCCCTATAGGTTTGCATAAAACTCAAGTTTACCAAAGTTAATTGATGTCATCCTCAAAGAGTAAAGAGGAGAATACAGAAAAGAAAGAAAATATATATTAGATCACTACTCTGGACTTCAACAGAGTCTGGCAAGCTAAGACGCCTCCACTTGCTCCTTGGCTCCACAGGTCTCTTCTGTCCCTGGCCATCCTCTTAGTCTCAGTGTAGTTGGCTTCATGGCTGTGAGCTGGTAGCAATCAAGATGATCGACCACACTCTTTCTGTTCTAATCCCCTTCTTTCCCTACTGTGAGACATGGCTCTTTTTTCACCCATGGTAACGTGAGGGAAGGTGACATTTACTACTTTTGCCATGACATGCAGAAAACACATTTTTCTTCTTCATAATTGTAGACAAAATAGAAGCCAGCCAAGGCCATTTGTTCTCCCATTCATCCATAACTTGCTTTGTTCTCAACGCAGTGGAGGTCATGCTTGGAGGCTGAGGAGTGCTCTGACTCTGCTCTTCTTCTAATCATTATATTCTCCTCGTTAATTGGAGTCTGACAATAGGAAACCTACCCGGTTAAAGGAAAGCGTTTAATTTGCTGATCCACATTTTGAAAAGTAAATATATTTCGCTTTGGAAATGACCTTCTGGTGAATGGTATGGTGAATAACTTTTGTTCTGGCTTTTTGCTCTGATTGGTCTTGCATTTGTATGGAGTAGCTTCCTAACAAGTGGTGATTTCTTCAAATATGAGTAGTCTCAAATATAAGACCCTAAGGATTACAGATTTGTTTAATGAAGACTGCTGAAAATTTGGGTTCTGCACTCCTTTTGACTGAGGCAAATAGAACCAATTTATCTGTCATTCCAACACCACTGTGACTTACTACTTAGTGTAGGAAAACTTGTTTCCTCTCAGTTTAAAAATACAAAGTGGTTGATGAATACTCTCTTTGGATAAAGTTGAGTGAAATCTGTGCAAAAGCGTGTTTGACACGTGCATTCAGTTCCTTCCTGGTATTGGGTTTTGGCATCATTCCTGAGAATTGCTCTAACAGATTGCCCTTTGGTAATTTTATTTTAAAAAATAAATTGAGGCAGAGAGAAGTATTTATTTAACTCATTTGCATTGGTGTGCAGTGTTTACCTGAACAGGGCTTTAACTTTACAAGTCCCATTAGGAAACTTCAAAAGAAATATTTCACTGGTTTCAAAACTAAAAGGTCATCAGTGCTTGCTTGGAATTTTCTAGATATTCTTGTTTTTATTGTTCTAAGAAACCTCTGCCTCACTGATTCTACCCTAACTATATTTCCAGATTTTAATTTCTCCAGTTTCTATTTACACCTCAAAAAAATCTAGCACTGCCTGAGGAGATACACCTTTCTTTTCTGTAATAGGCTTAAGAAGATTCCTTTTCTGTGAATCTCTGGAGGAGGAATCTTAGTTGAAAAAAGACACTTCAAAGTAGTTGGTGCAACATCTATTGATGTAGGTGTTTGTCTAATAGACAGAGTGAAATTTTAAACAGAGAAGACCTTCAGTTTTCTTTGTGGTGGACTTCATGCTATTTGGGATAAGTTTCACCTTTTCCTATAGACACCAAGCTTAACCTATGAGATCTGGTAAACTCTTTAACTGTCTAAAAATATGTGCCTACTTGGAGCTGAGCTCCAAAGCCCATTTACTATAGTGACTACATCTGTACGTAGTCTCAATCATTTTGCTTATACAGACATAACAGGCAACTTAATCTAAGTTATTCTAGCTTCCAGTTGTCAGTATAGAAGACTTTTTTTCTCATGCTGAACTTCTATGAGTTAATCTTTGGGCTCCGTTTGGTATCTTGACAGCTTTAATCGGATTAGCTCATACAAATACTAATGATCAAGAGATGGTCAGACAAAAGTCTACCTCAGCCAGCTTGCAGCCTGTCATAATACCTTGGTAACAGATGTGTAGGCAGGATATTAGGACATTACAATTGACATTTCCTTAGAAGTACCTTTCCTGGCAGTTTAGACTTGGGGACATCTTAGCTCCCTATTTTCCAGTCTTGAGACACAATCAATGTTTTGTATTTAAACACTTCCTGAAGGACTTTTTTCTTATGTTAATGCATCCAACTGTTTTTTTTTAGTCCATGTCATCTTTAGCATCTAGAAGATCTTTGGGTAAGGAGTTCCAAAGTTTGAAAAACTACACATTTTTTAAAGAAACACAGCTTTCCACATATTTCCACACTTTTGAATGTATCCACTATTTTCTGTATTGGAAAAGCAATGCACAGTCATTTCAGCTACTATTTTTCCATGTCATTGCTGGCTTTAGAGAGCTAGGGCAGGTTTTCTTTGAAGTATGTAATTTTCAAGCTGAAAAGTTATTCTTAATAGTTGCTTAAGTTCTTCTTTATGTTTGTCATTGCTTTTCTCTGCTGTTATTGCACTAAATCGGATTATTTTGGAAGTTGAAGATCAAGAACTCTCTCATTGTTACGTAACTAATATATCCTTTTTTTCCTTTTCCTATCATGTGTTGAATAGAAAATGTGATAGTTCTGGAAATACTGAATGAACACATAATTATACATCAACAATCATAAAAAAATAGAAAACCATATTAATCCAGCTCTTTGTAATAAGCTTGTTGAAGGACCTAGCCAGCAAGAAAGACTATAATCTGGCCATTCAGAATCTCCCAATTTGCACAGCAAAACAGCTTAACTGCTAAGACTTTTGAGCTATAAGAAAGGATTTGAAGTAGACAACCAAGTTTATCTCAAACCTGTCCTCCTGTTTCCTAACAGAACAGAGGAAAAGTTACAATATATTCTTTATATATGAGTAGAGGCCATATATAGAGAAAAGCCCATACATAAGGAAAGATGTAGCTGATGTAAAACCTACTTACATTAATCAGTAGAAATATTTAATGCACCTATTTTTTACGTAGTAAAAATTGTAAACTGGTTTGTTCAGCAGTTTACATGGTTTGATATGCACAGTATGTGCTTTCTGCAGACTTTTCTCCAGCCTGTGGTGCTGGGAAGGATATGTGGTCTAGGTTATTGTGCAGACTGCTAATGCACTTATGAAAAATCAAAAATTGACTGCCTTTATGTACAGTAAAAACCTTCATGATGATGGCTGGAACAGAGTGAGTGGTGGGAGGGAAGGGATTTGCTACAATTTCACATTATGTTCCAAATACTTTCCTGTAATGATGTGTTGTATCCTGTTATTGTTTTATATCCTTCTTAAACATTTCGTTGCATTCTGTAGCAGGCACAGTGTTTGTGAAACAGCCAAATATTATTCATTGGCTATTTTTTTTCCACCCTTAAGAGCCTCCAAATGAATATTACATTCAAATGTTTCCATTCTGCTGAGGACTCGGGTACATTTCCTTGTTGCTGCTGCATCCTCACAAAAGGAGGAGCATTGATACTATCCTTAGTCTTAGTGCTGAGGACCCTGTAGGGCTTTCAATGTATAAATGATTGAAGCAATAAAAAATGATTGCAACATTTAAAGCAATAATGTTTGTTCCAGATGCAATCTCCAGGTCAGTAAATTGCTAAACTGCTGATAGACATGAAAGTATAACCATGGAGGTAGTCACTGTCTACCTGCCACTTTCTTACACTCAGTCTCTATGCACTTATGCCTTTGCTACTATTATATTTCTTCCAGAAAGTTCTTCACTGGAGTGCAGGTAAGTTGGGAGAAGGAGGAGTACAAAGAAAAGGGTAATTATTGAAAGGCTGTTCTCCTTGACACCATGTGGCAGCTGCAGAACCAGGTGAGACTCGTTCTGACTTGTTCTGTGCAAATATAAAGCTCAAACCAAATGGCTTCTACCACGTTAGACTCAACCCTCTCCCTGGGCAGGCAGTTCCAGTGCCTGACAACCCTTTCAGTAAAGAAATTCTTCCTAACATCCAGCCTGAACCTCCCTTGTTGCAGCTTAAGGTCATTTCCCTTTGTCCTATCATTTGCTACTAGGGAGAACAGACCAACCCTCACCTCTCTACAGGTAGAGATCAATAGGTTCTCCCCCCAGTTTCCTCTTTTCCAGGTTAAAAGAGAGAAGGTCTATGAGACCTTCTGTACAGGACTCATAGATACAGGTAGATCTGTTAAAAGTTATTAAAGAGAATTAATTTGTATTCTTAATCCATTAAGGAAAAACCTCCCTAAACAAATTTTTTGTATACTTGCTGGTAGCTGGAACTTAAGTATATAATAATCATATTTACTCACAGCAGATAACTCTGCTGTAACAATTACTTTTCAATGGATTATATAGATAAAGGACAATTTGAATAGTCAAAAAATCATAAAATAGTTTGGTTTCCAATGGATCTTAAAGATCATCTAGTTTCAAACCCCTGCCATGAGCAGGGACACCTTCCTCTAGGCTGGGTTGCTCAAAGTCCCATCCAACCTGGTCTTGAACATTTCCAGCTGTGGAACATCCACAACTACCATCACCAACCTGTTACTGTGTCTCATCACTCTAATAATGAGGAACTTCTATAATCTACATCTTTCTTCCTTCAGCCTGGCCCAGTTGTGTAAGAATGTGTGACTGGTCTCTGTACGTTTTGGTGTTGTGTTTGTATGTCGTGTGAATTGAGTATGTTTGTGTTTTTCCCCGAATCAAGCAAGTCTTTGTTTTTGCCTGTGATTCCATAAGTGGGTTTTAATCCTTTTGTTTTGATGTTGTTTCAGTTCTTCAGTGCTTTAACTAAATTAATTAATCTTGGTCCAGAACCTCATCAGTTTATCAACTGGGGATGTCATACCAGAGCTTTCTCTTCTTCAGCTTGAACAACCTCAGCTCTCTCCGCTTGTCTTCAAGGAGAGGCTTACCAGCATCTGAACATATTCATGGTCTTCCTCTGGACCTATACCAACAGCTTCAAATCTTTCTTTTGTTGGGGGCTGCAGAAGTGGACAGTGTACTCCAGGTGGGGTCTTACAAGATCAAAGCAGATGGAGAATTACCTCCTTCAACCTTCTGACTGCCCTGCAGTCGGCCTTCTGGGCTACACTCACACAGTGATGGCTCATGACGAGCTTTTCATCCATGAGCACTCCCATGTCCTTCTCTGCATAGCTGCTCTCAATCCACACATAAGCCACTGCAAGAGCAAACTCTTCTAACTCAGGAGAATTCACAAGGCCATGTGCAAGGAACAACAGATTCGGAACAGAAACTCCAAATAACTCAAATTATGTTCTGAAACAGTTTCACACTGTTTTTACGACAGATTTCAGTGTTTCTCATGTCCTGGAAGAGACCAAATGACAATATGCTCCTGCAAAAGCAAACAAAGATTCCTAAATACTCAATGTAACTAAATTTACTAAAGAATAGTAAGAGTAGAGGGTTTTATACTATTTTTAGATTCAGTTTCCTGAATTTAGGATTCATGAAATTCCACAGAGATAGTACTGTGTGCATGGTTGATCCTGGATTACTCATTTACTGAGCACTAATATTTATTAAAGCGCTCACTGACTGAATTAATTGAACCCTTAAGTAAGCCAGAAGTGATAGTGTGAAGGGAGAAGACAGTCCACAGTCAAGTGAGGAAGTGGAAGGTTATGTTTACAAGAAAAGGGTACAGAAGATTTGGATAGAAGTGCAAACTGAAAAAATGCAGAAAGAATCAAAGGAATCCCTCCCCAAATGCACGTACACAAAGAAAGTGATGTCTACAGGAAAGGATTATGGGTTAAACTCTCAAGCATCACTTCTCAATACTCAAGAATGAACCCTTCTAGTGTGCAAGAAGCTAAAGTGCAGGGTTACTCACATTTGATGTTGGGGAATAAAGAAGTTGGAACCAGACTGTCCTCAGTGGTGATCAGTGAAAGGACATGAGGCAATGGGCACAAAATGAAACACAAGAACTTCCAGTTAAAAATAAGATTTTAAAATTATTTCATAAATGTGTATATATAGTAAGAGACCTGGAACAGGTATCACAGCTCTCATACTTGAGCTGTTCAAAGTCCAAATGGATATAGGCTTGAGTAACCCGCTCTCTCTGACCCCATTTTGAACAGAAGGCTGGACTGGATGATCTTCAGAGGTCCCATTCCACCTCGAGAATTCTGTAAATCTGTGACCTTGTTCCTGCTCAGCCAGACGTTCTCCCCAGCTGCATAAGTTCTGTTACAGTTAACAGACCTTCCAACTGTTTCATCTAAACACCACACTTTCAACAATAGCACCTGTTCTTCAGTTATTTCTCATCTTTAACAGCAGTGCAAGTAGCATATGGCTTTGCTTAAGGACCTTGTTACTTAAAGGAGAATTATTCGTTCTTACTTTCCCCAATGACCTTTATACCCCAGCCCTGCAAGCTTCCTTTAGGCTGCAGAGTTTGGGTTTGCCAAGGCACATTTAGACATAATTAATCGTTCCCAATTTCAATACATATAAAAGCTATTGAATTTCCTCCATTTTTAATGACTTGCTCCTTTTGAAAATTGATGCCATGATTATTATCAAATAAAATTCTAAAACTAAACAGATTTTGCACCTGGCTGCTTTCCCCTCTTGTTATTGAGACACCAGAAAGGAAAATACTGACTTTCCTTCCTGCTGCTTTTCACTAATATGCTCAGCTGTTGGCCTTATGCACTGCAGCTCTTGCCCATGTACACGTTCATGGAACCAGGTTGTAGAATTACTCACATGGTCTAATTTGTACTGAGTTCAATGTGTGTGTGACTCCAAAATGTTACAGAAATTGTTTCCCAAAACATTACTTCTTCAGGAGAGCAATACATTTTTTAAAGTATGAGAAAGGTCAGAACCCTTCCTCATCTTTGACTGCTACAATGGTCCTTGCAGAAAGGGACACTGGATCATGCAATGTTAAAATGACAAATCCTTTCTGGGGTCCCAGTGTGAGAGGCTGTGCTATGAGCAGGATGTTGATAGGCTAAATCGTGTGTACTGCAATCAGATCAGCCTAATTAATTCTGCTGAAGGATTACTCTATTTACCGTGGAGGTAAATGAAGCCCTAGAACCCAGGAGATCAGGGGTGGTCACACAGTTTCCTATGTGCTTCAAGCAGCGTGAGACCAGGGCTGTGGTTTCATGTTATGCTCTGCATGTTCTCACTGTGCCACTGATAAAGCAGTCCTCGCCCCTACTTTTCTCACCTCTTCCCCACCTTCCCAGCCATGATTATGATCCTCCTTCTATCCTGCTTCACTTTGGGGATTATATAAGCAAGAGTGTGGAAAACATCAAACTGGTATTAGGTAAATAATCCCTCTGGTGTTCACCACGCTCTGCACTCCACATGCAGACAGACCAGCACCAGCCCAAGGAAGTCAGGACTTCATGACTAAGGCGAGCAGCAGGCAGCAGAAGGCCATTTTTGGCATCATTTTGCCCTAGATCAGTTTAAGAACAACAGGTTGAGCTCTGCTCCCGTGCTGTGTGTTCTGAGATCGTGCATCGCTTGCGATCTGCCCTAACCTGAGCAAAACTAGAAAAGATTCTGTCACTATGTTTGGAGAGAACAGAAGTAGTACAATACATTCAGAAGTTTGCTGGGACAGAGGTAGCTTTTCTTCTGTTTGTACAGCACCAAACACCACAGCATCCCCGTGTTGGAAATAACCCAGATGCCAGGGTGAGCAGAGATAGGCACAGGGGAGATGTGTCAGCTGTACAAGACCAGTCAGGAATCTTGTTGGTCTCGCTGCTGTTGCTGTTTTGTACTCATGGTGATTTCTCCCTCATGAATTTTGTTAACTTGACCTGTCAATCCATGACAGATGTTTCTGACCACTAGATGTGTCCCCACGTGATAATGTTGCTCACAAATTATATAGTGTCATTTACACCATATAGAAGCAGTCTAAACTTACTCTATCCAGTAAACCAACCTGTCAGCTGACTCAATGAGAGAGTATTATCTTCTCCACTGTGTTTCCTGGATGCCTGTGGGCTCTGGGTGTAAAGAACTGTATCTCCTATCTAAATATTACTATGATCTTTGGTTTTCTTTTGATTCTTTCTGAATAGAAACACAGTGTGGGGTCTAAAGATCAGTGGCTTCTGCTGTTCTCTCTATGATGACAACAGCTTTGGGAGACACAAAGGGGAGTGTGGTCTGTTCACTAAGAACTATAAAAAGGAACCTGCCTCCTTATACACTGTCAGTCTTTAAGTTTCAGGTAAATAAATATTTTGTCCCGTGTCTAATCTGGTCTTCAGCACTTTTGGGAATAGGTTTTTGTTTTTATTGAAGGAAGAGGGAGAATCTTAAGTGATAAATAAAGAAACTAACTGGTATCTCCATGTCCTTCTCTTATTTTGTCTCCCCATCTCCTCCAGCTGTACTCAAGGATATTAGTCTTTTTTGAAGATTCCTGAAAAAGAATTAAGATTTTGTTAGACACTGATCTGGGACACAGGTAATCTAGAAACAGTTTACACCTCAATAAGGGTACCCTGAATTTTCTGTACCTGAAATCTGTACCTGAAAGACTCTGCTGTTTTGTTGTATGTCCTTTACTTTTCAGATATATTTCAGACTTTACTAATAAAACACTCTTGTACTGAGCATCACTTGAGATGCTTCTTTAGGTTTTCTTTTGCATTCTTTTTCCCAAAATAGTAATCACCTTCCATTTACCTCATGGGATATCTTAATAGGCTGATATTCAATGTTGATGAAATCCCATCTTAGGTGACAACATTGAAAATCTGACAAATTTGATTGAAATTGAACTTGCCTTATCTCTTTTAATTTAGCAAGCAACTAGATCTTTAGGAGTGAGGCCAAACTTTAGAAGACAAGCCAGAGTTTGCAGTGGAAAAACCCACTATGCATTCCTTTAGCAACAGAAATGATTTCACAGAAGGTGTGAAACTTAGATGTCTGGGAGGATAAATAAGCAGACACAAAGAACACTTGCCTCAACATGGATATTTTTAGTAGATAGAAATGGGTAAAACAATTTGGACATGGCTATCTCACAGCAAATGATACTTTAAAATTGACAGTTGTAAATTTTTACTTTTCAAATGAAATTTGATTCTTGGGAGGGAAGAGTATTAAGTTCAAGTTTGAAGTGGGGACTATTTTGAAAACCAAAGAAGTACACGAATGATGTAGTGTATGCTGTTTCAGACCTAAGACATCATCACTAAGGAATGCTGCTAGCTGGTGGAGAAGAACCAGGTGCCATGGAGACAAGATAACAGAGAAGGCCACAAGAGACAAGAATGGGGCATCTAGGTGCAGAGCAGGGGAACTTTGCCTGCCCATCAGCCAGACCTGAGGAAGGACCAATTGGGAAGCCAGCTAGAAGGTGTGATCCTGTGCAGGATCACGTGTAGGGAGAGCTTGTATGTAAGGGACAGCCTGAGAACTAATAAACAGCTTTCACTTGATCACACTGATCGTGGTGTGATGGTCCTTTTAAGGGCTCTGTATTGATGGGCCACGCTACAGAGAAGCATTGTTATGCGTTGAAACTTACAGAAGGCTTTCACACTGCTCTTTTGTCCTCATATGCGATTGCTGGTAGCTGTTTCAGCTTTGACTTTGTTTCAGATCCAGTGTTGAACAAAGATACTAAAGACAGGCAAAGAACTGTAATTGCTGTTGATGGGACTGTGCTGCACTATATAAAGCTGTAGAGTCCTACACAATATATGTGAGTGTGATGGAAGGCAGATAAGCAGAGAGTTAATTAAGCATCATTTTCTATCAGGATCAAAAATTATTATCATGAGAAGACTTTTTAAAGAAAAAGCTACTGTCTGAAGTTACTGGGTGAGAGTTACACTCTGTCACCCACTAGTCTTAGCCAAACTGAAGCTTAACTCTTTAAACAGGGGAAGAGTAGTTCAGTTCAAGTGAAACACAGATTTACTGAAGAACTAGTACCACACTGCATCTGTGTGAATGTTCATGTGGCAAGCAACAATGGGAAGAAAAGAGAAGGATTCATGTTCTGAAAATGAAAACTTTTTTTTTCAGAAAAAACCACTGGTAAGAAAGAAGTAAAATGAGCATGGCATTAAAAATGCTGTCTCTAAAAAAAGGAATTAGAAAATAGGATATAAACCTTACTTATTCACCTTCTCTTGTGCCTAACATATGAAGTGGAGGGGATTGACTGCTTTGAAAATTAAAGCTTACTGTTTAGGATAGCAATTTGCTAATGGGATCTCTTTATACAAAAGCACTTTCTTCAAAAATTGTACCATTCCATACTTGTGGTATTAATTTTCCTTTGTGAAAAACTAAGTATGGTGATCCTACAGGATAATAATTCTTATTTCTTTTAAGATATGCGATAAAGTCCTTCTGCCTCTCTTCTTGATGGGGTCTGTGGCTTCAGAGTCAGGGACAAGGAAAAGGGAAGCACTTCTATGAGATCTGCTGCAGAGCTGAGAGTAGCCCTGGCACTAGACAGCTCTTCATGCTTGGGAATGTGAGAGAGGGAGAGCTGTTATACGTTAAACAGATAATTTTCTGTTCCAAAATGCAAGAAATAAATCTCTGCATAACATTTTTTCCCCTGATCTTCTCCCAGGACAACACAGTGTTTGAAGGCTCTGATGCACTAAAGTGAAACAGGAGGGAAGTTAATACTCAGCTATCTCAGCATGTTATGTTTTCAAACAAAGCACAAGTGGCATGTGAATGAGGACCTCTCTCTTGTGAGTGTGCAAGTGGGAGCTGCACCTCTTCCCCTTTCCAGCCCTGCAAACACCATGCAGGCTGAATAGCTGGCTCTGTCTCCAACGAAGCATCAAAATGTCCAGTGATTGTTGAATCGAGCCAGATTCACAGGAACACATAATTCCTTTTGGCAAAAGGTCCTAACAAGTTTGAGATGGTCTGGGGAGGCTACACGGAGCCTAAACAGCATGCCTAAGTGAACATGGAACTACCTCAGCCTTTAGGAAATCTCACTTCTGTTCCTTGTTCTTCTCCAATGCTGTTGTGTGTGACCTTGGAGAAATTGTTTTGCCTCTTTTTGTCTAGTGTTTCCCTTCAGGCAGAGAGATCTAAGTGGTTTTTCTCTTATACAGTGTGGCCTAACCCCTGTCGCTGCTTTTGCTTTTGCAGAGCTAATAGTCTTATCATTGGTAAAAAGCTCAGGTCAGATTGCTCTCTGTTCAAAAGACAAACGCCTCTGCCCCACTTAAACAGAGTCCTTGTGCTGGCTTTCTGCTCTCTGTATTCCACTGGGCACCCGTTATCCTTCAGACAGAAAGGAAACAATCCATACATGCCACAAAGACAAATGCAAAACCCAAACCCCTTCTATTTGCTTGGGTTAAATGCATAGATCCTGAAGTGTTTTGATCCATTGGAACATTACAAAACCAAAACCAGTAATCAGCTTTTCTGGATAATTTTAGAAACTCTCTTTTCAAAAGCCAGCAGTGGTAGTGTGAGTAATGAGCAGTGGCAAATTATTTGTGCTATTTCCAAGGGAGACTGTTGGCATTAACTTGATGCAGAGTCTTTGTTACTCTATGAATAAGAAGTGCAGTTAATATATTATGTTCCATGTGCCTTCAAACCCTACACAGAACTTAATTACACTTTATGGAAAGTTAAGTAGGCAGTAAACTAAGTGGCATGGAAAGAACATACAGTGAAACTCCATTTGCTGCAAAGAGCCAACAGTTGTTTTGTCCTTCTACTTTGGAGAACTTCATAATTATACAGTTAGTGCTACTGAGAGATCCACTGTGTAATTACACAGCTCAGCAATAATGGCACCAGTTACTCTGCAAATACAACGACCCACAGGAGATTAACACAAATGTAACCATAGCAATATGGAGAAGCAAGAGGAGAAGCAGTAGTGGGTTCAGGTGTCACCCTAGTAGAGAGTTTTATGGATGTTTATTCAGTTGAAATGAGAACGTTAGGGTAGTCTAGGCTTTGTCCCCAAACAGACGTGGCTTTGGTCCAGACTTCAAAGAGAATTGATCGTCAGCTGACAAGAGGAGGCAATGCTGGGGATCATTAGCTGCACAGCCTGTTTCCAGACTCATGCTGCATGGGAGAGCAGGCTGAGAGAGGTGTGGGATCCTAAAGGGATTGGAATGGAGTTTATCCTTTAAAACACAGCGTTAAAAGTGCCTAGAGAGTTCCTGCTTCTGAATTACCTGAGCATCTCAGAGTCATTACTAAATCTATTGTCATAATGCCTTTGTGAGAGAAAATGACTTGGATATTTCACTCCCTGCTTAGGTTCTCTAATCCTTCAGCACAAACTGCTGTCCTGCATTCCCCCTCTACTCTGCCCTGGTGAGACCACACCTGNAAGGGAGACAAAAGCCCTTCTAAATGGATTCCCAGATTTTAGGAATGGGTTCCTAGCTGTGTGAGGAGCAACTGAAGATTCTGTGGTTTCATGAATCAATAAGGAAAGCAGAAGTGTATGTGGAGAACAGCGGAAAGTGTTGGACTCAGTGATTTCATAGAAGAGGCAATCCCTTTCCTTACTTCAACCTCCATTCAGCTAGTTGTAGAGAGCAGTAAGGTCTCCCCTCAGCCTCTTCTTTTCCAGACCAAACAACTCCAGCTCCTCCAGACCTCCTCACAGGACTTGTGCTCTGGGCCCCTCACAAACTTTGTTACCCTTCTCTGGACATGCTGCAGCACTTCAGTACCCTTCTTGTAGTAAGGAGCCCAGAACTGAACACAATACTCAAGGAGCGGCCTCACCAGTGCTGAGTACAGGGAGATGATCTCCTCCCTGTTCCTGCTGGCCACAGTATTTCTAATAGAAGCCAGGATGCCTTTGGGTCCCTTGATAACCTGTGCACACTGCTGACTCATATTCAGTGGACTATCAACCACGATCCCCAGGGCCTTTTCCAACGTGCAGCTTTCCAGCCACACATCCCCAAGTCTGTAGCTTACCATGGGATGATTATGACTCAAGTGCAGGACTTGGCACTTGGCCTCTTTGAATCTCAAGTTCATTCTTCTCTTGTAAGACCTTGAAAAACATTTTCTACCTCTTTCAGAGTAACACTGCCTCCTGAAAAGCTGCCTTTTCCATTAGACAGTAGCAAAGAAAAGAAAAAAGAATTTAAAGGGACCATTCCTTGCACCTGCATCATTTTCTTTGTCTGAAGAAGGCTTCTTTCCTTCTCTGTTTCTATTTTGATAGCTTCTACCTCTGCCTAGACTGTCATACCACCTATCACTTTTTGCTGTGACATTGGTTGGCAATGCTTTCTTTCTTTATGGTCTCTCTTAAAGCATCCTCACTTTACAGTCTAGATTTACCTGTCGATTACATTGAACACAGAGTACAGTTAATCCATTCCATCACATCTGTGTCTTGGCTTTAAGGTCCAGATAAAAACCATTCATGTAAATATACTTTTAATGACGAGCCAATTAAATACAAACCTGACTAATGTATACTATTAATACTTAACTTTAGTGTTCCCAACTAAAAATGTCTATGTTTTATTTATAAGAAGCTTGTTTCAGAGTTTTCTTTGAGCAAGCCTGAGAAGAGGTATGATTCAAGCATTCTGCTGCTGGTTTGTGACTCATTTGTAAACTTGTTTTTTAATGCAGTTTGTGTGCCTTGCAAGTCCAACTAAGATCTGGCTTTCTTCATAGCTGGGAGTGGGAAAAGTTGTCTCTCAGCAACTTTTTACCAAGACAGAATTGATTTTTAAATGAGAGCTGTACTGTCAGAATACTCAACTTGTTTGTTGTAATAGAACTCTGAATACGTAGTCTTTTGACTAGAAAACATCATGTATAGGTCATAGAATCATGAAACCACAGAATTATAGAATGGTTTAGGTTGAAAGAGACTTCAGAAATTATCTACTTCCAACCTCTTCTGCCACAGTTAGGAAGACCTCTCACTACAGCAGGTTGCTCCCGGAAATGGAGCATCCACAGATGCCCTGGGCAACCTGTTCCAGTTCTTTACCACCCTCACAGTGAGGAATTTCTTCTTCACATACAACCTAAATCTACTCTCTTTTAGCTTGAAGCCATTGCCCCTTGTCCTCTCCAGCTGTCTTCTAGCCCCCTTCAGGTATTGGAAGTTTGCTACAGTGTCCACCCTTGAAGCCCTCACTTAGAATCATAGAACCATTAGGGATTGGAAGGGACCTCAAAAGATCATCTAGTCCAATCCCCCTGCAGCAGCAGGATCACCTAGACCAGTCAAGGATCACCTTGTCCTCATGAAAGAGGTATTCCAGACCTCTGATATGACTTTGATATGTCCCTTTCTCTCCAGAAATCAAGCAAACCACATCTGTTTTTCCATTTTTCTGAGAAACCTGAATTATTTACCATATTTTATATGTATTATCATTAAACAATATGTGTACCATTCTCCATTCTCATTCATGCTTTCATCTCAGATGTAAAAACTACAATGTACAGAGCATCATCCTAATTGATTTGACTTAGAAACAACTCTGGTTCTGTCAAACTGTTTAACCCATTCAGTGGAAACTGCTAGATATGTTGTTTCATAAACATATGCGATAAATCTGAATCTCAATGGGAGATAAACAGAATTTAAGTGTTGAAAGCTGTAAATTTTATCTGTCAAAGAAATAGGATGTGCTAAGCTAACTGTTTAAGTCTGTTCACACTTATTTTCATCTCTCCTGTTGTCACTCATTTGTGACTTAATTTAGCTAACTAACTTGCCAAAAAAATAACCAAGGAAGAGTGACTGAATAATTTTCTTCACATCAGTGAGCTGAATCAGCTCAGAGAGCAAAAAATTACTTCAAATAGTTTAAGCCAACTACTCTCAAAAGAAGCAAGTGGGATGAATTCTCAAACTAGGGAAGATAAATCTCCCTCTTTAGAAATTCTTGCTGAGTATCTCAACCTGGCCAGGATACCTGGACCATATCAGACATGCTGACAAAACGAAGCTCCTCAAAAAAGATATAGCCACAGCTTTCCTTGCAACCCCAACAGAAATGAGTTTATTGCAGGTATGAAAGAGCTGAGTTATCAGCATGTGAGAGACCTACATTTACTTCATTCCAGACACTCCTCTTCAGCCGTGGTTGCTCTCAAGACAATGGACTAATTTGCTGGGTAAATGCTGCAGGGAGAAAATAAAAGTTCTAGAAATGTATTCTCTGCAGGAAAGCCCTTGTGTCTCTCTTTTAATAAAACAAATGTCAGTTTGAAAAAATAGATACATTTCAGATGACCACAGATGATTTGCAACAAGAAAAGCATAAAGCTAAGAATCAAACTGGAAAAGCCAAAGCTTTTTCCTCAGACATGATCACTCTTATTAGAAGTGTAATGTCACTGAAGGAAACTTCTTTGCCTTGCTTGTTACTGACATTAATACCTTATATTTCATTATGTTCCTTTGGCTCTTTCCAAAGCAATTATAGAAATGACTGCTAATTTTGATCTGAAAGAAAAGATGGAGTCTGTGTGATAAATAATGGAATGCAGGGATCGATTAATTTAGCTACCTATTTCCTCTGAGGCCTTCAGCAAGTCAATGAACAGCTCTGTGCCTTGAGAATAAAACAGAGACACTTGCCGCTGTCTTTAACTGTCTGAAGGAAAGTTTCAGAAATGGATTTTAACCTCCCTCCTTATCCCTTCATCTTGCCTTTCATGAGAGAAATAGAAAACTGAAAGGAGACTAAAAGGCATCAGCTAGCATTTTAAAGTGAGGAGCTCTTAACACACACCAAAGCGGTGTCATTGTCAGGATGGATGGGTGTATGGAGACTGACCTCTCCAGGGTAGCACGTACACAGACCCGCAGTAACCCTTCGCGTGGATAACCACGCAGTGGTTACATAAGTGCTGGGAATATTCTTGGCAGTAGTGAGTCTGCTGTTGGGGAGGAGTATACAACACATTTGGCATTGAAGTTTAAAGATATACCGAGGAGGGAAGAGACAAATTGTTAGATTTCTTCAAACACGTGTTTCTGTAGACAGTTGCACAAAGGACAGCGTGAAAGATAGAAATACCTGATCAATAATGCACTTTATACCTTATGCACACAAATGTTCTCTCTTTCAACATTACTCCAAGGGAGAAGGAGAACCAGAAGAATAGGAGTGGAGATTTAGAAGGGGGGTAGGATTTCAGCTGCAGATCAGATAAGACTGGGGTAGCTCTGACTCTTGTTCAGAGGTCTGCTGAACAATAAAATTGGGGAATGCCAAGGAAACCAGGAGACTTGTTAACTCCTACACATAGCTTGATTCCCAGCTGAGGATGGGATGGAGCAACCATGTCCCAGAACAATTTCTGTAAGTTGTGCCGAGACAACCACAACTCTTCAGGCAGGGGAGGTAGGCAGAACAACTTTTACTGCTTTGTAGCTCACTCCCTGGCACCTTCTTCACTGAAGGTCACAGTTTATCCCCTGATTTCTGTGTCTAGAAGGTCATGCACTGGTCAGATGACACAGCTAATAATAACATTGGTAATGAGAGATTTGTTTGCAAGTCCCACTGTGTTATTGGTACATCCATCCCTCTATGGGGAAGGCAACAGGTCACACTTTCCTTTCTGTTACTCCATGAAGTCCAATGCAGTCTTTCCAGCTGGTTTCTACGGAGATCTAGCCCTATGAAACTAATTCAGCCCCCAGAAACTAATCTAGCCCTATGATACCAGCAGAAGGAGGGAGATTATCATGCCCTTGTACTCAACACTGGTGAGGCCTCACCTTAAGTACTCTCTTCAGTTCTGAGCCTCTCACTATAAGGACACTGAGGTGCTGGAACATGTCCAGAGAAGAGCTACTACGGTCCTGAAGGGTCTAGAGAACAAATCATTTGAGGAAAGGCTGAGGGAACTGGGCATATTTGGTTTGGAGAAGAGGAGATTGAGGGAAGACCTCATAACCCTCATAGCTGCAGCTACTGGAAAGGAGGTTGTAGCCAGGTGGAACTTGCTTCTTCTCCCAAGTGACAAGACCAGACAAATGAAGTTGTGGCAGAGGAGGTTTAAATTAGATATTAGGAAGAAATTCTTTACTGAAGGAATGGTCAGGCACTAGGACAGGCTACCCAGGCAGGTGTCTGAATCACCATCCCTGGAGGTGTTTAAGAATGTAGACATGGTGCTTCAGGACCTGCTGTAGCAGCAGAGATTGTAGGGGGGTTGTGTTGTGTTTCATCTGGTTGAGTGTGTTCTATGCTTGTGTTTGATCGGGGTTTTGATTTTGTTGTTGTTGTGAGTGTGATTCGACTCAGTGATCTGTGTGGTCATTTCCAATCAGGAATGTTCTGTGGTTCTGTGATTCTGCGATTTTCAACTTTCTGAAGTTCCAGACTAGTAACTTTTCAAGTGCAACTGTTCTTAACAACTTGGCAAGAAGCACAGTCACATTTTATCCCTTTCAAGAAGGCACTGCTTAAACAATTCCATTTTGTTACCGTTTTCTCTAAGTCCTCAGTGTGCTGTAAAGACAGAGAAAATGCATCCAAACAGACATAGATAAATTATTAATTACCCAGCCCTTTACTGTTTAGCAACAAGCAGACTGTCAGTGTACTAGCCCAAGTCACTTGTGTGTTTTCCTTGGCTAGTCGTGAGCTGCAAATTCCCTCTACTTCTAGGGTCAGGCAGAAGGAGAAGGTATGCTGCAGGCTTGGAGACAGCGAGGGTACTAGGGCATCTGAAGATCCTAATGCATGGTGGTGCTGGAGAGACAGACACACTGATGTGGATAAGGGACAATATTTTGGTACACTATCACTTCTGGACCTTTTGGCCTTGCCTCTACTGTTAAACAGCAGGAAAAGATCTCTGACCCTCAGGAAAGGTGGCACAGAGTGGCACAGATCTATCCTGCTTTCATAGATTCATCTTAGAGAATGAGAGAGCACAAGAAGGGGAGAGCACTGGAGTGGCCCAAAACACAGATGAGAGACTCTGGAAGATAATAGTGCATCGAAACACAACTCATTTCCTGGTTAACTTGTCTCCGTTTACCAGTAAGTTTATAAAACAGGCTGAGCTTCCCTGCTGGAGAATATTCTGCTGAAAGGAGTCAGCACAAATAACCACAGTAACAGCCAAGTGGATATGAATAAGGTTCTTTTCAGAGGACTTCTATAGTTTTTGAGTGGAAACAGACGGATGCACCTATAAATATAAACAAGATAGGAGCAAAGATCCTTGTCACTAAGTGGAATATGCCAGCTGCATTCATACAACTTACCCATCCTTTCTAGTCCTACTTCTGCAGTGGTCTAAAGGCAGAAGAACCTTTTTCTTCCTTTTTCCTTTTAAATTTTCTGAAATAATATAAGATCAGTGTAATGAGCCATCAGAGCAGAGGTTTCATAGCACAGCTCTGGAAAACATTTGTTGCATGTTCTGAGGTATCTGAAGGAATAAATTTTGCTAAGATAACATGTAAGTACATGCCTGTGCATGGCACATATAGCCAACTTAAAGTGGTCTTGCTCTTACTGTATTTCAGGAGTATGATCTAGTGAACTACTTGTGAAAAGAGGTCAGTTCCAGCCTTGGTAGAACTAATTGGAATGGTTACAAAAAAGCCTGGGAGTGAACTGGCAGATAAGTAGCAGAAATGAGCAAGGGTCCAGTGTTGACATCCCTGGTTCCCTTACTAATTAATGTGGATGTCCACTTGTGAGTCACCTGAGCATCTCTGCCTCTTGTGGATTTAACCATCACGTGATTTCTTCTCAGCTTCATCACAAGATCAAGATACACAAGGTAGATCCACACAAATCTTGTATGTTTTAACAACCTTGTTCCAGTCTGACTTCAGATCTTGACACTCCACTGAGCTGTTTAAACTCCCGAGTGTTTACCTTTCTGCTAGAAGACTTTATATAAACCTGCAGGCCAGACACCTAAAAGCACATCTGCCCTGTGAAGATTAAGTCCTGTGAGGAATTTGGATTCCAGGCTACATCCACCTCTTCTTTGATCCTGCCCCTCTTGCCTCCCATTCAGGAGACCTAATCTTATGCCTAATTCAAAGCAAAACACAGAGTTATTCACCAGATGTCACACAAAGCCTGGATCAAAGTTCTTCTTTGCTTCAGAGCCATAGTATTTCTCACAGTTCCCTCAAAGAGTTTGCAAAGATAGAAATGGAACATCTCTGTTCCAAAAGGATGTTATCAGAATAAATTGTCCATACAAAAGCAGAGTATTTACACTGGCTAAACTTGCAGTTGATCACAGCTTGATGAGGCAGAAGTGATGCAGACAGCTAGATCAAGCACAGAAGCAGAGAAAGCACATTATGCTTCTAGAACAGGAGACCACAGGAAAGAAAGAAACTAACAAAAGGTTTTGGAATTGTGCTCACCTCACTGTGAGGTCTCAGTGCAGTTCTGTGATCTGAAGGATTAAAAACATCCCAATGAAGAGGGAATTCCTTCCTTCAACTATGATTTATATTCACACAGCAGTGATACTACAGAGTATCTTGACTTACATTGTCCATATCAAGAAGAGTGCAGAAGTACTGGTGCTTAAATGGGTCCCTGTAAAATGATCTCCAGGTTAGAAAACAACATTGCAATATGAAGCTTGATGAGCTCTACCCATTGTGCCTGTTCAGGAACTGGAGAACTGGGTGAACGAAGGAGGCTTTTTATTTTTCACCCTTACCAGCAGAGGGAAAACAAGATTTGTCACCTGAAAACTGAAGTTATACAAATAAAGACAAAATATGCAATTAGTGAAGTTAGTTAAAACATTGATACATCTTATCAAATAACTTCATATTTGTCAAGAATGCAATATTTCCCAAAGTCTTTCAAATGAAAATGGGCACCTGTCAGAAGAGAGATACCTTTATCTAGCTACAGTTTATACGGGTCTGGTGGCCCCTTCTGGAACTGGAATGAATTAATGTCAGTCTAGATATGTAAATTTTCTGATCAGTTCTGGGTTTGGCCACAGAGAGGGCAGAAAGCTGTGCAAAGCCCTCCACATACTGATAACACTTGCATCTCACTGATAAGACTAGCAAATCAAAGCTCATGCATCAAGTGTGTAGTCAACAGCCTTCAGGGTGAAGAAGCATGAACATGGGCTCTGGGCAAACAGAACAAACTGAAAGATGAAAGTCTGAAGTTTTTAGTAGAAAAAGTATCTTAAGGCAGCTTGCCTTGCATGCACACCCAGCTTCTGTGCATCAACTAAAAACTCATGTCAAAACCATGAATGAATGTGTACTGCAGGGCTTTGTCACTATTAGTATCCAAGGCCCCATGACCTGGGCTTTCTAACCAATATTAGTGTGAAACCTGCCAAGTGTGTCCATCAAGGGGAAAAGCCAATTAATGGGCTAAGGGATGACATCATATGAGGAAAAGCCCACATAACTGGAAGTCAAGTCACAGTATCACAGTATTACCAAGGTTGGAAGAGACCTCATAGATCATCAAGTCCGTAGTAGATAAGACACCGAGCCTTTTCAGGAGCCATGTTTTTAATCCCAGGATTAAAACTCCTCTAAGCCCATTCAAAAACCATTACCAGCTAGGCTGTTTTCCTTTGTAAGTCTCATAAAATAAGAAGACACATTAACATTTTTATCCTTTTGACTGTTAAAGCCCCTAAAAGCACTGTAAGAACAAACTTTTGAAAATGAACTGCACTTTAAGGATGAAAATGGAGACAAAAACCTCTGATTCTATAAATGAGTTAACCAGATGCTGATCTATCTGTAAGCAACCAAAACAATTTCTTTCTTTCCAAAGCATGGCTGTCCAGATACTGTTTTTCATCTGTTTTGCCTTGTCGTTCCTTCCCTACCTTCTAAAATACAGTCCAGTGTATGTCAATAGGTAGAATGAATTCCTTCTCTTAGAAAAAGTTCCAGTCTCTTTTCTGTTTTATCTTGCATGCATGCCCATGCAGAACCTAATCTGCAACCTGGGAGAAATTCCTCCCTTTCCATCTCTGGCAAGATTAACAGAAACATGAGGATAGGACATGGGGTTATATTCATCCAGACCATAGGAAAATATTAGCATTACTTTTGTAACTTTACTCCAGACTATTTTGAGCTGTGAGTTCCAGTAGCACTATGATGTCTCCTGTTTGCTCATGAGGGGTTCAAGACGGTGATCTGAGACAACATGACTGACTTCTGTATGAAGGTAAGTAGATTATATTTGATGGCCTGTGACAGGCAGACTTCAGGAGGAAGGAAAACCAGCCTTTTCTGAAAGTGTACTTATTCCATCACACAGTCAGGGCATTTTGGCTGCTGGGGATTAACTCGACTTTTAAAAAGCACTTTTGGGTTATGCTTGGTTCTGTAATTGTGACACCAGTTGCCCCCTTGCTTCTAATTTATTAACACCCCCTGGTCTTCACTTGTATGAAATCAAGGAATGGGACAGATTATATGACAAGGTCAGATGTGTAGGATTTTCCTTGCCCAAGTCATATCTTCATCTTTATAAACACACGTTTCTCACTAAATGAATCATTTGCAATGAGAATAAAAATGACCACCAGGGAATACACTGCTTTTCTCTGTTCCTAAAATACTTTACACAGAATGGGTTCAATCTTACTGCCAGGGTTGGCTGGGACTAATGCAAAGAAGGTCCAAGAACATTTGCAGTGTATTTGCGAAGCCAGCCGTTGAGAAGCCAGCACACATTTTCCATGCTCTGGAAGAGAATAAGTTGAATCGCGGCTAAAAGATGAAGTAAATATGTTTTTTGGCTCAGTTCCTCTTCTCTGCTTTTCTACAGCTTTCCACACGACAAAATTTCAGTGGGTCTTGTTGGCTGAATGGACTCAGACACGTGTTTTGCCTAGTCAGCAGTGAGGGTGTGGTGGAGACAATGCATACACAGCCTCTGCCTCTGAGAGTTCAGAGTGCCCAGCAGCAGCCTTGTGTTTGACAAGTGAGTCTGAATTTACTTCTTCCTGCAGCTGTTGAGGAGATTTTAGTCCTTAAGTTTATCATGCTACTCCTGAGCCCAGAATTCACATGGAGTTTAAAAATCGATGAATTAATTGAGTGCCTTGCAAAAAAACTATAAGGAAAGACAGGAAACCTTTGGAGGGAGAAGTAAAGTAAAATATATCTCTGGCCTTGATCTGCTGTATGGGTTTGGATGAGTTTCACCCTCAGTGCCTGTTTTGCTTTTATCTTTCTTGTCTATTCAAGTACAGGCTCCCTAAAGACAAAAACTGTCTTTCCCTGTTATAATCAGATCGTTCCTTTGCACAACAATTTCTTAGTCCCTACAGATATATAGATAGATATAGTCTACTTTTAGTAATAAAAATAAAATCATTAACTTACCACACTTCTACCACATCTAATTTTGTGTGTGATTAAATGAATTTGTAAATTGAGTCAAGTTTTGTCATGAAAGCTTTGTTACTTTGAACTGATCAAGTGAGGAGGAGGTTCTTCACAGTGAGAGTGGTGGGAGCCTGGAATGGGTTGCCCAGGGAGGTGGTTGAGGCCCCATCCTTGGAGGTGTTTAAGGCCAGGCTGGATGAGGCTCTGGCCAGCCTGATCTAGGGTGGGGTGTCTGTGCCCATGGAAGGGGGGTTGGAACTCGATGATCCTGTGGTCCCTTCCAACCCTGAGTGGTTCTGATTCTATAGCTTCTCCAGTGAAGTGATCCTGCTGTGGCAGGAGGATTGGATTAGATGATCTTTTGGGGTCCCTTCCAATCCCTAATGATTCTATGAATTATGCTAATAGAATTGCTAAATTTTGTGTGTAGGTGATTCTCCCCACTGCTCAATCATTTTTTTAAGTAAGAAAAGAACAATGTGGGTTTTGTCATAAACAAGCACAACTACGTTTAGATATATTTAATGGATTTATAACACACTGGAATTAAAGAGGCTGCCCATCAAGTGACACTCATTATGAGCCAGGACACTCCAGGGCACATCTCTTAGGCAAAGGATAAAGGTGTATAAATTTATGAGCTGTACTGTGCAAGCCAGAGCTAGAAACAAAAGAGAAATAAATAACCACGTAAGTGTGTCTCTGTGCCCTGGTTAATTAGTGTTGCCAACAGACCAGGATAATTAACTTATGTGCTGTGATGAATTAATGCTGTCCTGACCACAAGGCGCAGTTGGATACCTCTGCCAAGCAGTGTGTAATATGCAAATGTTCCAGCCAGTCCAGCATGATGCACAGTATAGATTCATCCAAAATCACAGTCTGAAGACTGATCAGTCTCATCTAGCTCTGGAGGGAAAAGGTTCACCAACTGGTACATTACCCAGATGTTTAAATACATTACAGGGTTTTCCAAACATCCTTTGAAGCATCAGGCATTACAAAGTGCCAAAAGCTGAATAACATGAGAGACACAGTGAAGTCATACTTGTTTAAAAAGTATGTAGGCAATGAATTTGGAGGTAGAAATTCTCCAGTCTTCTCAGATTTCAAACATAACTGCTCTTTGAATTGTAATGAGAAAGAATCTCATAAGAGAAATCAGGCAGAAAAGACAGAATCACCTTTCGCCCCCCCAGCAGGCAGAACATGTTGAGTAAGAGTAGTGATGTAGTAGGCTGAAACTGATAAATTAGGCTTGATGAGCACACCGTATGGAGTGTGTAGTATTGTGTGGGGTATGTGTATTGGAGGTGACCTCTCAAAGGTACCATAAGAAAGAAGCAAGGATCTCAGGATTTCACTGCATTTTGGAAGGCATGAGCCTTACTAAATGGAAACATCTATCCTGGAAATGTCTACATCCGAGCTAGTGACAGGACTAGGTGGAATGGAGCAAAGCTGGTGATGGGTAGATTTAGAGTGGATGTGAGGAGGAAGTTCTTCACCGTGAGAGTGGTGAGAGCCTGGAACGGGTTGCCCAGGGAGGTGTTTGGCATCTCGCTGTACTGCAGATGGGGGTGATACATGAATAACAGAGAGACTGGTGGTAATTGTCTCTACATCCTCTTTTCCCCCAGATTTCTAGTGTGAAAGAAGACCCAAGTCCCAAACAATAGTGACCTCCCATTGTATTTTTCTCAGAATGTGTGATGGCATTTGTGACACAGTTTCTAGTTTGTGTGCACCAACTTGCTTAATCTTTTCTTCCCTTCTATATACAGTTCTAGAGTGAATAAACCCTTTTCCAGTTTCTGTAAGCTATCCATTGTCTGGCAATTTATCCGAGATGTCATCAAGACCTCACTGCTTTGTTTTCTTTTCCTTTATCTTAAATTGTGGTCTTGAACCCACCACAATAATGAAAGATAACAATGAAAGAATTCTGAGGCTTTATAATGCTTTTGGGAAATAAATTTTTCCTATTGTCCAGTCTAAACCTTTCCTGATGCAACTTAAGACCACTGCTGCTTGTTACCTGGGAGAAGAGGCCCACCCCCAACTACCCTCCTTTCAGGTAGGACTCTCCTGAGCCTCTTTTTCTTCAGGCTATACAACCTCAGTTCCCTCAGCCACTCCTCATAAGGCTTGTTCTCCAGACTCCTCACCAGCTTTGTTGCCCTTCTTTGGAACCACTCCAGGAGCTGTATTTCTCTCCAGTAATGAGTAGCCCAAAATTGAACCCAATATTTGAGGCACAGCCTCACCGGTGCTCGTACAGGGAAGACAATCACTTTTATAGTCCTGCTGGCCACATTATTTCTGATTTTCTAATACTCCCTGCGTTGGCTGCTAGCCTAGACAAGTAACGATAGCAAAACTGACTCTGGGGATGTCTAGATCAATAGACAGGCAGCAAGAACGCTGCTGAAATATAGATGCTTTGCAGTTTTTAGCAATTGGTAGTGTTAGTGTTTAGTCAAATCTTGTTGTACATGAATGTTTGAACAGTATAGGAACCCTGTGTAAAACCACTTTTGTCTGCCTGCACTTCGCTGGGACGTGCTATACACATAAATAAGCATTTCCCTTTGTAATTCTGTACTTTGCATCCTAGCCACACTCCTAAGTCAGCCTGGGCCAGTTGCAAAGTTAGTGTCTAACTCAGGCAGGATGTATTTTGGATGAACAAGAGCAGGGGATTTGCTAAAGCACAAACAGCAAAGTCATTACATAATCCAAATTAGAATCCAGATGATCTAGATAAAACTCCAGCATTCAGACTTCACGGCTAGCTACTACCTATTGTAAGTCTTTGGCTATGGAATATTATCAGTCATAATTGGTTTTATTATCAAAATTAACACACCTTATACACATGTGAAAGGAAATATTTTAGATAAGATCTTTTAATTACTAAACATTAGATTTGTATGAATAGAATTAGATTGCACAGTAACAGCGAGGTATCTATTTTTTAAAACAGTTGGCTGAAAGGAGCAGCACTAGGAAAGAAAAATGACTGAATCTGACCCTGGTTTACTAATGATTCAAAAAGGAGAAATTTTTTCTTTCCCCACTATTCATGATACGTCGGCTAAACACTTTTCAGACAGGACACTTTTTAACTCTTCAGTGTTCAGTGGTAAAAGAAAAAACACAAAACAAGAACACTAGACACAAACAAGAGGCCAGAAATGTCCATTTTCTTATTTCCTACATCATATAGTTAATAAATTGTGTGCTATTTTTATCTTGCACTTCAAGCTTAAAGTAAAATATTTGGAAAAGTGTCTACTTTGTACAAAACAGAGAAACTCAGCCACCACCACCACCCTTCATGTTGCATCTTAATGCTGGATATTAAAAAGAGTTTAAAGATCTTAATTTTACAATTAAAACTGCACTTGCCAACCTCAAAACCACTTCTTGCTCTGAAAGCACTGAAGAAATATTTCTGCAACTATCAAAAACTTAGAGGGCTCTGAGGCTGACAGTGGAGGTAGAGGCTTAGCCAGGCAATCCTTACTTCATCAGTATTCCTGAGCCTCTCAGGAAAGGGAACGTAATACCTTAGATGCTTTAGACCTTCAAGACAACCAATCAAGACAACCAATGGGAAGCATCTGGTGGAAAGCTTTAGGTGGAATAGACCCCCTGACTGTGGTCCATATCTCTGATATTCCAGGAGCAAAAATCACTTGGCAAATTTCTGTGTTTACAACTAAAGGTTGTACTCTTTCTCACAGCTTGTCCAAAGTGAGAGCAGCAGCGGTTCAGATGTGGCTTGATGCATGTTTTCAGCTGAAATGAGTCAGACAAACTATCAGAAGCAGTTCTGCACTGCTCTCACACCAGCTGCTTATTTGTGGCCTTCTTCCATTCTTGATCTTGTGTTGGCACACACTAGGAAACTACTTAAATTGAATATTTAAGTTTTGCTTAAGACATTTCCCAGTCTTTCCTTTTTACTGCCCCCTCATCCGCAGCTTTTAGCATCTCTTAGGAATCAGGGGTTATCAGGTCTGTGTTGGGGAAGGGGTGGACTTGAATTGAGAAAGGATATACTTTTTTCCCCCTTTTTCCCTTTTTTGTTTTTCCTACTTAATAAAATCTTTAATAAAGTTTAATAAAGTTGAATATTTCTAATTCCATTTTCCAAACGTGTGTCTACTTTACCTCTTTTTCCCCCCTCTGGAGAGTAGGAGGACACTTCCATCTGCACGGTTGAGCAGATGATGATTTTGTGGGCTAACCTGGTGCTAAACTGTGACAAGAAGCAGGACCAGCAAGATGGAGCTGATCATGTCTGTCTATTTAGGGCCTCCATTTCTTGCTGTTGGATAGTTTTCTGACTGATAGATTCATGTTCTCAATGTTTTAGAAATCCATAGGAAAGCAATGGCTGCAGCTGTCAGCCCTTTATGAGACTGCCCTCAGATTAGGTATGTCCATGAAATAAGAAGGGCTGTAAGTTTGGGGATATGAAGTCTGGTGGCTTCAAAGTCTAACTCCTTTAGTTCATGATGTCATTTCAGTCTGCACCTTTGGTATTTACAGAAAAGAAAAAAAAAAACTTTAAAATCCTGAAAGTTTATTTCCAGGAATGAGTCCAGATTTTCTTAATTTGAAATCATAAGTATGCAGACTTGAGCCCAAATTTATATTTACTAAAATAAAAACCTATGCATGGATGACTGCCATACGAGCACCTAAGTGTTCTCTTGATATTTGAAATCTCTTCCAAGCTTTACAGAAGGTTGAGGATGATGGATTTCTCTGCTGTTCTGAAAAAAAAAAAAGGCAAAATCCCCTCGTCCTTTAATCAAACCTTTTCCTTAATGACCTGGTGACCAGTGAGACTGAAATGAAGGGGAATTTTGCTATTCACTGTAATGAAAGGTAGATTTAACCTGTAGCTTCTCTTTTAATGGAGCCTGGATGTACCTTTCAGACAGATTTAAAATAGGTCTGATAATGTTGTACCATGTTTTTGTGAGATATACTTGTTAATTCTCTCCCTTTTTCATCTCTTACCCCTTTCTCTTACCCTTGATTGTGCTGTCTCCCAAGCAGTGGTTATGGCCTCACTCATATCTGCACAGCACGTGGCACTTTTTGAATAATTTCTCAAATGATAACTGGACTTCAATAAGGTCACAAATGGCTTTGAAATTCTTAATGTCGCAACACATAACACGTATAGAGAAAAAACGTAGTGCATGTCAAGTTGTTTGGGATCCACACCCAAAAGTCATGCGTAAAGTTTAATACAGGTTCCCACTCAAGGAAATTTGAACCAAGTTGCTTAAATGAATTTAGTGATTTCAGTCATCGGGGACTGCCTGATCATCCTGAGGCCCAGGGCCTCGTTGACCTATGAATTGTTCAAGTGTAAGAAGAGTATGGATTGCTGTCCTCAGGAACTATCCCACATGATAAGCACAGGACAGTACAACAAGGAGTAAAACAAGATCTAGTCTGCATCAGGCTGCACTGTTGGAAATCAGTTTTATAATGACAAAGACACAATCCTTGCTTGTAAGATGCTGGATTTCCCACGTGTGGGCATCCCCATTTGAAAACATTTAACAGAATCACAGAATGTTATGAATTGGAAGGGACCTCAAAAGATATCCAAGTCCAACTGCCCCACAGCCAGAGCCTTTCATACAGAAATTTTCTGAACAAAACAACAAGCTAAAATGAACACAAAAAGAGAACTAATGGGAGTATTGTAGCACCACATAGGTGAGTGAAGACTCTTATTATTTTCCAACAACAGCTGTAAAACCTCACTAATTTTGGGTCCCTCTGTGCTACTTCCACCTGCCATTAAATCTGATGCCTTATTTTTCATTTAGAGAAATTTACAGTTAACAAGGAACAACTGCAAAAGCTGCAAAAATACAATCACTTACTCTCACTTGTTTTCTGGAGTTCAGTTAATAGTGCTGCTTTGGAATTGTAGTGGTAATTTGAAGAGGCTGGAACTGAAGAAGAACTGAACCACCTCTCTTTACAGCCAAAGATGACAGGTACTGACAAAAGTGCTACAGATTTGTAAAGTAACACAGCTAAATTCTCAAGTGTTAATTGACATGAACGAATCTCTTCTAAGAAACCTCCTTTTAACTTTTAAAGGTTCTCCTTTTAAAGTTATCAGTACAAGGGAGGTTTAACTTGCATGCTCTAGATTGACCTGCCCAGGGGGTTAAGCCAATGGCCCTCCCCTCCAGCAGTTAAGCAAGTGCAGAGAGGATGGGAGAACAAGAAGAATGATTTCCAGGACTGCTCTTTTCCTATGAAAGGTAAGTACAGCTTAGGAAAATTACAAATTTGTAAGTGCTTTAGGTATTTTATACATTAGCAGCACTATTCATCACTAAGCCATTGATTGACGTGGAGTGAGTGCCCAGATAGAGAGACCAAGACAATTACAGACTATTTCAGGGAGAAACACGCAAACATAAAATAGTAATATTGCTGTGCTTGGTTACTTAATATCAAAAAGTTAATTATGAATGTATACAAAAGATTTTTATGACAATTAGATCATTGTTCTTATCAGCCCTACACAGAGCTAGCACAAACCTCTGCGAGATATTGCCTCCTATGAGGCAGAACAAAGCAAGTAACAATGAGAACACACATGAGAACTGTTATACCAGAGTCAGGAAAAATACCATAAAGACTTGATAGACTTGAAGTGTGAGATTCCAGTGCCCACAGGGAAATCTGTGGAGTTCCCATGTATTTTGTGAAACTATATGTCAGTTTGGCCAATAAGCTAGGCTAGAATTTGGCCCAAAGACTGTCTTGTGAAAGGTGTGGGTGATGGAGAGGATATCCCACAAGAACTTCAGGCTAAGATTCTATGAGGAAGGTTTATTGTCCTTTCCTTAGGGAAAGAAAACAGTGAAAAATATTCTGACAACCTGTGCCAAAAGCTGAGTAACAGGTTCTGGGGTGTTTCATTCTTCCAGTGAAGGCCTGTTTCCTATTGCTTTGCAAAGTCATGTAAAAGTTTAAGCTGGACATGAAACATAATAATAGACTGCAAATTATTACTGCATTACAGCAGGTATAGTGTGATGCAGAAACAGTTCTGACAACTGTTTTGAACACAGCTGAGCAGTATACCAGCAGAAAGCTGTTGACAGCACTGCTGATGACACTTGACACCTGATGCTTTTTGATGTAATCGCTGTGATTTCAATGACTCACCCTATTATTTAAAGGAGAAATACTGTCACAGTGGCAATATTAGCAGACGTAGGTGACCTCTGTGCAATCAGAGAACACGTATCACTAACTTTCAAAAGAGACCAAACGCACTTGGCAGGAGGAGACCTTAAAGTCTCACAGCATATTTGTGAAGAACCTGTATGTACCACCCTGCTGCTCCTTCCTCACTGCCCCTCATGGATCTTAAATGTTGGAAAAAACAATTCCTGGGCAGACCAAAGCAAGAAATGCTGAACAAAAGAAAATGGATATGTTAGCAGTAAGTTCTGAGGAAAGTAATCTTTGCATTAAGATTATTTGCTGCCCCTTGACTACGAGCGAGATGACTTGCCTAACTGTTCTGTAAACTGATACTGTGAGCAGAACTGCTGAGATTTCCAGTTATAGCTCCATAATCAGAAAATTTTTACTAACTAAAAATAGGTATTTCTCTTGCGAGTATAAATATCAGAGTGAAGAATAAATATGGTTTCTTGTCCCTCCAGAGTTTAAAACCAAGTCTGAAAAGTAAGGGTCTTCCACATGGAAGTATGTGTGGCTGAGACCAAAATCATAACGACACAGCTAAGAAAGCAAAGGTGTCTACTTGTCTCATATGTCTTTTATGGTGCTCTTGCTACTGTTTCTTAGAAGAACATGGTTGAGATTGTTTCAGTGTCTGATTTCTCCTGAAAAGCGTCAGCAGAATGTTTCCACAGTACCAAAGGATTGTTTTTGAAACAGCAGACCACTCTTTGGGTGAGAACAGCTACTGCATGCTTCCTCCACTGCATCAAAACTTCTCCTGCCTCAAAGCAGGAAACATCAGTAGTCAGTTCCCCTTGGTCTCATACCCCACTGCAGCATTCAGAGCAGGTAACATATGAACACTGGGATCTTCTGTGGAAACGGTGCCAAAATGCTACAGTCCTGGGGCAAGAAGGATGGCAAAATGAAAGAACTTATCTGAGAAGCTCAGTTGTCAAATTACTCAACAGGGGTTGGAGAGACTGTTTTGAATTCCAATAGATTTGGACATGTGTTATCTGCTGGCAGGGTGACTGGAGTGCTTAAGCTCAATGGTGTTTGGCACCCAGCAGAGGGGCTTTTCTGATATTCTTTCTGAGCAGAATCACAGGAGTGAAACTGAGTCCTCTGGATCCCTGCATTAAAGAGTGGATTCACCCCACTGCACACTGGGCACTGTAGTGAGGAAATCACAGACAGGAGCTTAACTGTCCTCTGGGGGTCATTCAAATGTGCAGTCACATGAAACCTAGCTCGGCTGGTTGACAATGAAAAACAGCAAAGATAAATCAGTTTCTAAATTAGGAGCTTCAGTTTGATACCTGAAATTAAGATGAATCTGAATCTAAATACTGAGATACTGAAGTGCTTAAATGACAAGTGCTTAATGAGGTGCTCTGATCTCTGCCTTAAACTTGCCGTGCCTTGGTATTTCACCCCTAAAACAGTGGTAAAGTTATTCTGTCTGGCAAAAAGAAAATGCTGAGGGAAATTCAACACTATGAAGAGTGAGGATTTTATCTTTCTAACCTGAATAAGAGAAGTGAGAACAGCTCTTCTGAAGATGAGAGCAAAATACTTCTAAGAAAGAAAAAAAAAAAAAAAAGCTGAAAGAAAAGTCTTTATAACCCTGTTTTTTTTTATTGATAATCTCTTTGTTAAAGAAAAGGAGACTTCAGCAAGCACAGAAGGTTTTTGTTTTTCTCAGTTTGTTATCTATGTGCTGAGGAGGTTGAAGAACACATCTTTCAGTAAGCAAGAAGTTCTAACTCAAGAGTTTGAGAGATACGTATTTTTAACACCTACATGAATTCAACATGAGGTTTTATGCCTCTTTATGTCAAGCTGGTTTTATTAACACTAGTGCTAGTTTTTACAAACCAGTCTTCCACTCTTCCTTCCCTGTTTTTGAACACGATGACATTGATTAATCTTTTTCCAATATTCAATTAAAAAATATTCGTGATCAACTGACTAATTTAAAATGGCACCAGTTTACATCTACAGAACTTTGTGACCCAGGATAGCAAACAGCTGGGGGGGGGTATAAAATTTTGAAGTTATATTTTGAGGAAAATAAAAAAAAAATACATTGAACCATTAGAAAGGTATTAGAGAAATAAAGAAATTGAAAAAATAACTAGGAGTTGATAAAAGACTACACACAATCAGCTCCACTGGTCATTTCAGTTGCTTTGATTGTGAATTTGTAATCTAAAATGATAAAAATATAAAAAGACAGAAAACTGGAAACCTTGTTAAGGAGGATTGAATTGAAGTGTAATTCCATAAGTTCATCTCAGGATTGTTTACAAGTAGAAATCTTCACTCCTTCTCCTCTGACCGGATACATGGGGATGAATTTCTGGTCTGTGATAGAGTCATTCCAGGAGTAATTATGTTCCACGTACATGGAATGAACTACAGGATAAAATCCCAAGGAAACTATTAGGTGAAATTTAAAGCATTAGAAAGTGTTTGCATATTTAAAGACCTGTATGTGACCTTGTATTTTTGGAATGAAAATCTGAATCATGAGAACTTGAACATGCAGGGGATCTCCTCAGCTGTGTTTTACTGTGGAGGTGGTTTTTGGGTATTGTGAAAATCTGATTTAACAGAAGTAAGTTGGATCTTTTTTCTTTAGTTAGTTGGTTGTGGTTTTGGATGTCTGGATTATTTTAGTTGTAAAATTGTAAAAGAATATTTACATTTTTTCTTTGAATCTCTAGAACATACAATCTTTTTTTTAATGTATAATTTAGTAGACTTAATTCAACATACTGCTGAATACAAACATTTGAAATATAAAGTAGTTCTGAAGGTTTTAAGTAAAAAAAAAAATTGACAAAAATTTAGTAAGAAAATATGGCTTATGATTTTTTTTTAGAAACCCTGATTTTGAATCCCTACCTACATTCAGTAAAACCTACCTTCAGAAAATGACACCCGCCCTTCACATGTTTATAAATATTAATGAGGTCACCCTTCAGTCTCCTCCAAGCTAAAGAGACCCAGCTCCCTCAGACTTTCCTCATCATGGAGATATTCTACCCTCTTCATCATCTTTGTGGCTCTGTGCTAGACGCTCTCCAGCAGCAGCATGTCCTTCTGGGACTGAGATCCCAGAACTGGACATAATATTCCACATATGGGCTCACCAGAGCATAGTAGAGGGGAAGGAGAACCTCTTTTGTTCTGCTAACCAACCCCCTTCTGATCCACCCCAGCATGCTGTTGGCCTTCTTGGCCATAAAGGACCATTGCTGGCTCATGGTCATCCTGCTCTCGACCAGGATCCCCTGGTCCATTTCTCCTACACTGCTCCTCAGCAACATTAGAAATGATCTAGCAGGCAGAAAAGTAATATCACACATTTTAAAGAGTTTTTTAAAGGAACAGTTACAGGAAAATATATACACTTATGGAATGTGACTGTCATCCAAAGAGGCACATCATATAGATATTTCAGCCTTCCTTCAAAATTCCTTTGTATCATAAGCCTGTCCTGTCCATGACTAAATTTACATACCCCCTCCCTGAAATGCCAGTCCAACAACACAAACAGTATGGGCAATATACAGCAAATGTTGTAGCTCTCCCTGCAGTCACAGGGCCACAATTTTATCTCAATCAGTTAAACATAGTGAGATGACTCCTGTGACTGAACTGTTAGAAGGGTGTCAGTTCTTCAGGAAGGACAGACAGGGGAGACAAGGAGGGAACGTTGCCCTCTGTTTCAAGGGTCAGCTGGAGCGTATGGAACTTTACCTGGGACTGGATGAGGAACAGACTGAGAGCTCATGGGTCAAGGTAAAAGGGATGGCAAGAGACATTGTGGTGGGAATATGCTATAGGCCACTTGACCAGGAAGACCAGGTGTATGAGGCTGTTTAGATGAAGACAGGACACACTTCTACTGATCATTAGACTACATTGGAATAGAGTCCTGGAAGGACTGGCTGTCCAGGAAAGCTGGTTAACACCTGAAAACCACTTTCTCCAAGCTCAGGAGCACTACATCTCTAAAAAAATGCAAAGTCAGACACAAATTCCAGCTTTTAGCTACCTGTTTTCTATAATTTCCTATAGTCAATGAAAACGTATCTCAAAAGGGCAACTATTTATGTTTTTGTTAGATCCATATTATGGATGGGCACTTGAGAAATTTATCTTAGCCCATGAGAAAGATGTACCATCGAAGGCAAGCAAAATAGTAAATTTAGCTGGCATTTTGTGAATTTGTAAATTCTAAATTTGTTAGTTTGGAAATCTGCAATAGAAGGACAGGGTTATGATTTGAGACAATGTTCTACTTGGGTCTTTTTAATTAAATTGGTCATCCCAAAAAACACAAGCATTTTCCATTTAAATAAGTTAATCTAGTACTCCTAATTAAGCATTATATATTGGAGCCATGCATCAGTGATTTGAGTTATACCAGTGGACCATTTTATTTATTGAGGCTGACAGCACAAGTTCTTAAATACAATGATAAATGACTTTCCTTCGAGTGAATGATACTTCACCTTGGCAGTTCACTCTCTTTTTTAATGCTTTAGAGACAGCTACGAGTGATCAGTTCATATGCATCCTAAACAGGCACTCTTCTATTTGTTTAGATTCGATCTCCCTCACTAAACTCTTCATGGTTGTCTGGAGATGACCATACTTTCCCTTCCAATCTAGCCTTTACAGTGAGAATCTGTTCAAAAGCACATTTGTAAAAACATCATGTCTCTTACAAAGTAGTTTTGAAAAAGCAGCTCTGACTTTGGGACACATACTACTGGCTCAGTTCACTGTTGATGACCACACCTCTCAGGCCAGAGAGGAAAATTTTAACCTAGTAAATAGTAGTGAAGAAACAATTGTTTCTTCTCTCTCACTTTCTTTGATAATACAGGAGGATGTAGTTCTGCCTGAACTCACTGAATTCAGTGAAATGAATATGAATCTCATTGCTAAAAAGGAAAGTATTTTAGCCTGTTTGAAGGAACTTCTCTAGACAAAATACAGCAAATAATGTCTTAGTCCTATTTCTTATTAAAACTTTTTTTCCCCACCCTGAACAGAATGCTTTCATTTTCCATGAGGTGTTAAAAGTTTCACAAAACCCCTAAATATGAAGTAAGCATTCAAAAATATTTGATGGAAGCTGTAGTTTGGTTGCTGCATGTTTTCATTTCCCTTAAGACCCTCCTGGATGTGTTCCTGTGTGACTTGGTGTAGGTGACCCTGCTGTGGCATGGGGATTGGACTAGATGGTCTTTCGAGGTCCCTTGCAGTCTCTAATGATTCTATGATTCATTTGCTGTACCTTTGGCCAGATGCAAAACATGTTATATTTTCTGATTGAAGAATAAGCAAACTTAATGACTGACCTAGGAAAGATTTAGGGAAGCTCTTTACTGTCCTTTTACAGTACTTAGGACTATTATATCTATAATTGTTTTAGAAAATCCTCTGGCTTTTCTTATCATTAAAATTAGTAATATCCGCTTGCAAATCAAATTTCTGTTATCTGGAATTGTTTTATAATAAGAGCTCTCAACACTTTCAAACTGATTGTGTGGGTACGTGCCTGGGTTACTCAAACTGAACACATGTCTAGCTTTAGCTGAGATTCCCTGGACGTCACAGAGTATCCCATTTGTGGTCATACATCTTCCTTAAACCTTGTTTTACATCCATTAGCCTTTGATAGAGGTCTCAGAACTACAGGGCATCTCACATGGCACTAGATGCCTGTGTTCAGGCAAGAGAACTGAGTCCTAAATAATCTTTTTTTCACAGAGCTTTGCCTGTGAAATGTTTAGAAATGTTATCAGAAACGCAGTACTTTCTATACTGTGGATTACAAGCAAGAGCTATGTTTATGTGCTTTTCACTTTTGCCCCTTTGAGTTGTCTCCTGATGTTCTGAGAGACAGGAAGGTATTAAAAGATGAAACCTTTTCCTGCAGTCATTGATCACTCATTATTCTCAGTCTTTCATTGACCTGTCTCCATCTCAACACAAGTTTTTCTTAGTTTTGTCTTGATTCTCTCTCATATTGCACTCAAGAGAGTGAGGGAGCTACTGGGCAGAGGTTCAGCTGTCGTCTAGCTCCTTGTGCTGGTAGTCTACAGATCTAGATACTTTATGGAAGCAAGCAGAACCTCTAAGGCTGCAGTGGAAATCGGGCCAAGCCACACTTGCTGGCATGGAGAGAGTGTGCGCACTCCTGTGCTAGCAGTAGAGGCTGGAAGAACATGACACATCTTGGTTTCTTCCATCTGTACTTCTAAGCATGATACAGAAAACAGAATATGGAAATGCATAGTTTGTTCAGTAACAGGCTAGGAAAATGACTAGTACTCTTGGCCACAAAAGCTGGAAGTTGTAGCTCAGAGCTGTATAGTCCAGAAAACAAACAAAGAGAATTTAAAATTGCATTCCTTTCTTTTTCCTCTTAGGCTGTTTTATGTTTGGAAAGGAAGAGTGAGGTACGTGGCCCCTCAGTTCAAGAGGGATGTGGAACTGCTAGAGGGAGTCCAGTGTAGAGCAATGAGGATGATGAAGGAAGTGGAGCACCTCCTTTATGAGGAGAGGCTGTGGGAGCTGGGTCTCTTGAGATTGGAGAAGAGGAGACTGAGGAGTGACCTCATTAATATCTACAAATATTTGAGGAGTGGGTGTCAGGAGGCAGGAGCCAGGCTCTTCTCAATGCTATCTAGTGACAGGAAAAGGGGCAATGTGTGTAAGCTGGAACATAGGAGGTTCCACATCAATATGAGAAGGAACTTCTTCACAGTGAGGATGACAGAGCACTGGAACAGGCTGCCCAGGGGAGTTGTGGAGTCTCCTTCACTGGAGATGTTTGAAACCCACCTGGATGTGTTCCTGTGCAACTTGGTCTAGGTGATGCTGCTGTGTCAGGGAGATTGGAGTCGATGATCTTTCGAGGTCCCTTCCAATCTCTAATGTTCTGCAATTCTATGATTCTATGATTTCTAGAACAATTCCAGCTTTCAGCAGAAAAGTAGGAGAATTACAATATTTTTGCTCTGAGAATAGCAACAGAGGGAATTTGTCCCATGTGGAGACTGGAATCAATAGCTCTGGGACTGGTGGTACTAATGTACNTGATTCTATGATTTCTAGAACAATTCCAGCTTTCAGCAGAAAAGGAGGAGAATTACAATATTTTTGCTCTGAGAACAGCAACAGAGTGAATTTGTCCCATGTGGAGACTAGAATCAATAGCTCTGGGACTGGTGGTACTAATGTACCTAGATGCTTAGTTCTGCTGAGAATCATCAAATCAGGAGCAGAGATGTGCTGATGAGTGTATACTGCCTTCAAACCTGGAATGGGATTTCTTTTCAGTTCTGCTCTGTCCTACAGGGTCAGGACTTTTGGACACATGGTTCACCACATGCTGTAGGCACGTCCTTATCTGTCCCAAAACTGTTGGTCTAAGTGCAGGAACACTAATGCACTCATGCAGGCAAGTTTGAAGTAATCACCCTAAGGTCACACATTTTTTTTATCATGGACAGAATAACTCTTTCTGTATCTGCATGTTACAGAATACCCATTCAAGGAAGACAATATCACAGATGACACCCAAGTAGCCTGGCCTGAGAATAGCATTATATGCATACACTCGCATCCACACACAGGCACTGCATACACACTACAGTTTGAAAGATCCTCTAAGTCTCGTTATCTTAAATTAGACTATGGCTACCATGCACAATTGGCAAGTATCTGATGTGTGAAATCAGCCGTCTGCAAGATCTAAGAGAAAAGGAAAGCTGAGACAAATTGAGCTCTCTAGACTGATTAGTCCATGCTGTCACTGGAAGTGAAGCTGATCTTTGTGTGTCATTCTTCTGTTGTCTTACGTGGTGACGTTAGATATTTCGGCTTGTTCCCATTAATGCTTCCTTGGAGTCATAATTAATTTATATTAGCAAAGACAATTTCCATTTGCTATGACAGTTCTCCAGCTCTCTCAGGCTTCTGAAATAGATTATCTAAACAAGAGGCATTACTTCACTTCTGCTCCAAGGTTTCACTTTCTGAGGGTACCTAAACCTATCCAGTAAGGCGTGTTTAACAAACTGGAATTTGAGTGGCTACTCCTCCTCACCCATATTCCTAATGTGGCTTGACTTCTGTGGATTTTTTCCTTGCAGTTATTTGCTAATACAGTGATCATAACAAGTTGTATTTTGGAGACCTAGACAAGCTCTTGCTGAGAGAATTAGGAGGGTGATTTTATATTTATACAGAAAAAGACATGTTTTGTCCTCTTGGGTCCAGTCAAATTCAATGATTAGTGTTCCAAAACTATTCTGTCAAATGTTGAGCTCTTTTTATTTAGCATAATCACTCTATCACACATGGTTCATCTTGCATTGCTAATAAATAGTTCCTTATCAGCAGAAAAAGTGAGGGAATATGCAAATTGTTGTTGGGAAATGTTTTGTTGCTCTAACATTGGGGTTTTACCCCAGCATTTAAATGATTTTTTTCTTAGCCATACAATACTGGAAGCTCTGCATGCACAGATTCATTCATTCCATGCTCCAGCACTCTTGGCTACTGTCAGTAACTGCTACCATTTTATTTTCTGACAAACTCAATTTTAAGGATTGTGGTTTGACAGCTTTGCAAAATAAGCTTGAGGGTCTTGTCTCTCATTTCTGTAGAGATAAGTGTCCACTTTCCAGAACCCAAATTATTGTAGCAGCTGAAGTGATTAATAAGGTTGATCACAGTCTCTCAAAGTGCTAATTAACAGAATAACCTCAAGGAACCAAGGATTTGCCTGCTCTGAAGAATAGATGCATGATTATAGCATGGAGACAATCCTAGCTGCATTGCACCTTGCATACGTGACAACAGTTGTGATCACTTTTCTCTCACAAAAGCTGGTGGATGAATGGATTGAAAGCAACCTTGTAGAGAAGGACTTGGGTGTCTTCTTGGATGAGTCAACAACACGTACTTGCAGCCCAGAAAGTCAACTGTATCTTGGGCTGCACCGCAAGCAGCATGGCCAGCAGGTTGAGGGAGGTGATTCTGCCCCTTTGCTCCCCTCGTGCAGTGCTGTGTCCAGCTCTGGAGTGCTCAGTGCAATAAAAACATGTTTGAGGGGGTTCAGAGGAGGAGCACAAAAATGATCCACATGCTGGAACACTTCCCTGAGAGGACAGGCTGAGAGAGCTGGGGCTGCTCATTTTGGAGAAAGTTCTGGGGAAATGTTACTGGATCATTCTAGTACCAAAAGGGGAACTTGTATTAAAGAGTGGAACACATGGTTTAGCAAGGTCTGTTGTAACAGGACGAGGTATGATGGTTTAAAACCAAAGGAGAATAGATTTAGATTGAATATAAGTAAGAAATTTATTTAAAATGTATGTGCCCGGAGACATGATGGAGATTCCACTCTGGAGATGTTCACAGTCAGGTTGGACAGGTTTCTGAGCACCCTGACATAGTTGAAGAGGTACCTTTACATTGCAATGGTGATTTGTAGATTACCATTAAAGCTCCCTCCTAAGCCAAACTATTTTATGATTCTATGATTCTTACAATCTTTTCAGCCTCCTGTTCCTAGAATCAGGTGTGTTAGCCCCTGTGTTTTTCAGTCTGCATCAAAACCTGTGCTCCCCCATCATCATTTCTGTTACTACCTCTTCTAGTTAAGGGATTAATAGACTGTTGTTTTCCTAAGACACAGTTAACATGATAAAACCTGTACTGGCTTGCCAATGGCTTTGATAGGATTATACAAATTCTTCACTGTTCCAGTTTTATACCTTTGGTGGATGGATGTATTGTCCAATCTAGCATTTACATTCAGCCAGCTTACAAACTAGGTGCATGAAACACAAACCATTCATGTGTATAAATAGCAAAAGATTTTAAGAGTAGAGCTTAGTCTCTTCTACAGTTTTTCCTGTGCAACTTGGTCTAGGTGATCCTGCTGTTGCAGGGGAATTGGAATAGAGGCCCCTTCCAATCCCTAATGATTCTATGATTCTATGATTCTATGAAAGACAGACTTTTGTTTTCAATACAGATGAAAGATTCAATACTTTTTCTTCGTTTTAGTTCAGGTAACAAATACCTGCCCACTTCATTCTGTCTTCCCTGTTCATGTCATTTTTCCCCATCAAGTCATAGCACAGAGACATTCTCTTCATATGAAATGTGTTTATGCAAGACCAATAATGTATTACAGGATTTCAGAAAGGGAAAGGAGCTCACTTTTTGTACCTTTGACCCTAAACCAACACAAATCTAAATTGCTCATCCATTCCAATGGTTGTCTGTCAAAGCCTCTTTTTTCAATTGCAGCCACTGCTGTGTGTTTCAGCCCCATGGTATCCTCCAAGCACTGCCTCTCCATTGCTTTTCCAGAATATCTTTTTTTTTTTTTTTCCCCAGGATCTTGTCCGTGGTCACATATTCCCAGTCCTTTGTTCTGCAAAACCAAGCTGGAAAGGAATTATTAACTTATTGCTCTTCAAGGGATACAGAGATAACATATGTATTGCCCTTGGTCTCTCTCTACCAGAATATCTATATTAAGTTATTTATAGGTATATTTATGTATGTCTTTGTGTTCTTATGAAAACATTTTTAAAAACAGGTGATCCTGCTCTGGCAATGTGATTGGACTAGATGATCTTTCAAGGTCCCTTCCAGTCCCTCATGTTCTCTGATTCTGTGAAAAACTATATTCAATCATTTCAGAAGACTGTAAAAAGACAGTTTCAGTGTGTGTATTAGGTGATATCTAATTAAAGTCTCAACCTGAAATAACTAAATACAGTTTGAAGAATTCAGTAACAATTAAATATATTCTAATTTTATTCCTAAGTATTTTTACTTAAGATTTTTTTCAGAAATCATGCAGCTGTGGGGAAGCCAAGTGTAAATCTGTGCCAATCATGAAGGGGGGAAGACATGAGGAATTACAGGTTTGTCAGTCTCAAATTTAGCCTAGGCAAAACAGTAGAACAGCTGGTATGAGGCTTGACTAGTAAGGAAGTAAAAATGGCATTACAATGAAGGGCAGGCAATATGGAATCATAGAAAATATATTTCCTCTAATGAACTTGATACCTGTTTAGATGTTAGTGCTGTTCTGGCTGATATAAGTAATAGTCTTAATGCGTAAAAGTTTCCCTTTGAATTTTACTTGATGCCACAGGCTCATTTAGGTGCAGCAAGCAGCTCACAGGAAGCAGATGGGATGTGTTCATTCTGGCTGTAGGAGTCACTGATGTGTAGAGGGGCTGTACGGGTTCTTGTGCCTTCTGCAGCCAAACATTTTCAGACATGCCCCAAATAAATCACCAAAACAACATAAAATTATTACTAATCCATATGGAGGAAACAGACTGAAGAAATTATAAATAATGAATGAGAGCTATGTGGTTCTCTTGGTAAGTAGGGCATAAGTAAAAGATCTTCCATGGAAATGGAAAATTCTGAATGCAGGAACAAGGAGTGAGAGCTGCACTTCATCCAGAGGTCTCTGCTTCTGAAGCAGTGAGTTTGAGAGACCCACAGATACATGTCCCCTTTTCCACATCAGGCATCTCTTCAGGCTCTGTCTGTAAAGAATTTCTAGTAGTTTGCCCTACCCAAAGGCTGCAAACCAGTGACATTTACTCCAGAGAGTATGGTGGCAGTGGCAGTCTTACTGCAGCAGGGATGGCTATATGATCTGGTGCCTGAAACTGGAAATTAAATAATAGGAAACAGGAATTAGGCTCTCATTTTTAATCCAAAGTGTAACTAATCTTCACAACAACACTCCAGTGTCTCATGAGTCCTCTGAGAAGTCTGAATTAAGACTTTTCATAATTTAAACACTGAATTCAGTCAAAGAACTCCTAGGAGTCTCTGTTGTGTAAGAGGTCAAGGTACCTTGTCACAGTGGTACTTCCTCACCTTATAAATATGAAATCATAATACCCTCTATGTTTTGTTTTAAAGGCTAGTGTCTGGGAAATGTGACTACATGGGATTTTCAGCTTCCTTTTAAAAAATAATAAATTGCATCAAACTAGAACCAATCTTAAGAAAGCAGAATGCAAATGGAGGTAACTTTATACTTCTTATTTTTTAGAAATCTCGTCAATTTTGAGCCAATCTCAACTTTATTTCTTTGCATTTCTTGACAAAGGCACTCATAGATTTCTGCTTCACCCATGATAGATCCCACAGGCAAGCAGTGCTGATGTGTCTTTGCACAGAATATGTCTGATTTTCCTTTGGGAAGGCAAATCTTTGATTTTCAGTGTAATAATCTGTTTCTTCAGTTCACATTATGTATGAAATTATCAGGTCTTGTCTTACATTGCAGTTCTGCCTGATTATGTCAGTCTCTTCTTCCCTGATATTTTCCTATCACAATAGGAAATTACTCTAAGAGTTTGTTGTCGCACTCTTTGGGAGTCTTTCTTGGAGTGACTTAGCAAAACAATGAGGAGTTTTGGGCTGAGTGGCAGGTCCTTACAGACTTGTTAGCAGCGTAAATACCCTCCATGCATTTTGAATTAGTCTTCTAAGTATTATACTCTTGAAACAATAGAAATGAACCTAATAATTAACTGTGCTTTAATTGTAGTATGAAGCTCCTAAAGTGGTAGTTGAATCTTTTGTAAGTAGACTCTTCACTTAAAGAGGAGTATTTGCTGTATCATCAAGAAAGCTGGATATCAGTCCTTTTTTTCTACTATTTGCTATCTGGCATTGTCTGAGTTTCTTCTGTGCTGTGAAAGCTGGAAAATTTATTCTCCTGGAAAAATAGTGACTACCCTTTTAAAGCTCACAAGTGGCCTATCATTGGAGCAGTTCTCTGCAGGTCTATCTGTTATTGTTCTTCTCTTTAAAAATTGTAATTCAAAACAAATTTTGCAGAGAGGGCCAGCTCAGATATAGCCCTGGTGTTTCTCTTACCTTTTTTTAGTTTGCTTTTCTCCCTTAAAATGTAACTAGTAGGTGACTAATACAAGAACACAGCCTTTGTGTTATGTGTGTAAGGCCATTAACTTGAGTCCCAGAGATGGATGGCTTTCCCATCCACTCTCCTTTGTTGTACTGCATCTATGATTACCTTGGAGAATAAAAGAATGAAAAAGTAGCTCCCTCGCCTCTCTTCTTTATGACTTCAGGCACAGAGTATCATTATCCACCTTAGAGTTGATATAAGAAGAGTCCTCATGTTAGTAGAAGTACAAGTAGTGAAATAGTAGCTAAGATTCCTTTTGGGCTCTCCCTCCCCACATGATGTCACCTGTATGGATTATTTCAAACCACCTTTGGCTATGTAGCAGTGAAACAGATTTTCCACAGCCTGGATTATATAAAAATTAATTCTTAATAATAAAGAAACATGTTTGCTATATTATAACCCCAGATCTAATGTTTGCTGGTTAATGCTAATTTAGCCTGTTCTGATGCTCATAAACAAGTTTATTATTTCCACCTTCCTATTAAAAAAATTAATTAGATAAGAAATTGCAAAATATTAATAGTGTGCCAGTAAACCTGGTTTCTCTAGTGCGGTAGGCTTTGTCTTCTACTGCTAATTTAGCAGTCACCCTTAGTTCAAATTGGATGATATTTCTTCTTTATTGGAATAAATTAGGAGAAATTACAATTGATAACATCACTGTATGGCTAGTTAACTAAAGGGGCAGTAAATTCAAGAGAACCAAGCTAAATTAAACACTTGAATTCTGAAGAGAAAGGAGTTAGGGACAGTATATTAAGGCAAATTGGGGAAAATGTGGCTACACTGAGATTCTCCTAGACTTGCCTGCTGAGAGAAAATGGCTAGACATACACTTGTAACATTCAAACCTGGAAAATTCTGCTAACTTTGAGATCTTCCAGCATTGAGAGTCTTCCTGTAAAACAACAAGAACAGAAGCAAAATCAAATCTCCTATCTGAAACTGCAGTTTGGCAAAACATCATTTAGGGACATATGAAATGGTGTCATAAAAGATCACTTTTTGTTACGAGATTATTGATTTGACATCATTGATTGAAATAGTCCAAAGTGACACTGAGTGTACTGAATCTGTATTTTGTGCCCTAAGAAAGGGCAAGATTTAACTTAAGCTTTGGAAACATGGTCTCAACCAGCTGCCTTTGATTACATTTACAGATCATGAAGAAACATGCATTTTGTGTTGTTTAGACTGTGTTAGATGCCTCTCTTATGACGAGACTAATTAAACTTGAGGTATCATTTCCCACCCCCCCCTCCTTTTATGAAGGGAAACCAATATGATTAATCAAGATTTGAACCCATAACTTTTAAAAGCATAGATTAAAGCAGATGAATCCTCCAGAATATAGCTGTCAAAATTAAAAACTGTATCACTCAAAAATGAAAATATTTAATAGATTCTTTCATCAGAGATTTTGACAGAAGACTCATACTAATTAATGTTTCTGTTGGAAAAGTGTAACCAGTCATATTTACTGCTTTACTGTTAATCTTTTTGTTCCCACACTGCCTGGCAGCCTGGATCTAGCAGGAACAGCACCAACATGAGCTGTGAATCTTGCTAAGCAGCTTCCCACTTGTGTGAGTACCCCTGTGGAGGTGTCACTGACCCTGAAAGTGCTGACAGAATCACAGAGGAATATCATGGCAAAGTGAGGTCCCACAACTGCAGGTATTTGTAGTTTGCTTTTAGTAGAAATGAAAAGATAATACAAAATGCTAACCCATGACTGCTGTCTCTCAGGCTATATAATCAGTGATTACTGGAATTATGAGATCAGACTGCATGACAATGTGCTTCCACACAGTGATGTTTTGCAATAATAAAAGTCTTTTTCAGAAGTTTTCCCCTTTAATTTGACCCATTTTCTGAGCATGCTTTTGAAGGCATAATAGCGTGATTCAGATCTTCATTAGCCAAGTCTATCAATGAGTATATCTGTGATAGGAATCACAGAATCACAGAAGATTAGGGATTAGAAGAGACCTCAACATATCATCTAGTCCAATCCCCCTGCCACAGCAGGATTACCTAGATCAAGTCACACAGAAACGCGTCCAGGTGGGTTTTAAACATCTCCAGAGGAGACTCCACACCTTGCTGGGTAGCCCATTTCTGTGCTCTGTCACTCTCACCATGAAGAAGTTCTTTCTCATATTGATGTGGAACCTCCTATGTTCCAGCTTACATTAATTGCCCCTCATCCTATCGCTAGATGACATTGAGAAGAGTTACTGGTTCCATCCTGCTGCCACGTAACTCTTTTCATATTTATAAACATTAATGAGGTCACCCCTCACTCTTTTTTTAACCAGGCTAAAGAGACCCAGCTCCCTCAGCCTTTCCTCATCAGGGAGATGCTCCAGTCTCTTCATCATCTTTGTGGCTTTGCACTGGACTCTCTCAAGCAGTTCCTGGAACTGAGGGCCCCAGAACTGGATGCAATATTACAGATGTAGTCTCATCGGGGCACAGTAGAAAGGAAGAACTACTCTGCATCTGCTAACCACCACCAGGATGCTGTTGGCCTTCTTGGCCACAAGGGTACATTGTTGGCTCATGATCATCCTGCTCTCCACCAGGACCCCAGGTCCCTTTCTCCTGTGCTGCTCTCCTTAATGTTTCCTGAAAATCAGGGTGACTTGGAGAGTCCTCTGCTTGATTTCACATTGGGTCTTCATTGTTTTGTGAGGCTTCTTACTTTTTTCTAAAAGCATCAGAATGCAAATTTCACCAGATGTGTTTCAGTATTGGATATTTAAACAGTAATGAGTACATGTGAGCTGTGAAGCATGCATCTGGAATGTCACTTCAATTTGTTTCAACATTTCCATTTTAACACAGTGTATTACTTCTCTCCCTTCCTCCTTCATACATGCCTTCTGTTATTCTACGTTTTCAACACAAAGTCATCCTACACCCTTGACTGATTACATTCTCTCTGCACCCCCACTCTTCCTTTTTGCTGTCTGTGACATTCTGCACCTGTATCCACAAAAAAGTGTAAAAAGAATATGAGTTGTAACATTGGGAATATTATATTGATAGATATTTAATTGAACTTGTCAGAAGCATCCTTTGAGCAAAATTGTAGTTTTCCTCATATCTTTCAGCCATCACACTGAGTGTGAGATTTGTCCAGCTCTGCTGCTTCCCATTCAACAACTTTTTCAAAATGATGCCTGTGCAAGTGGTTTCAAATCACTTGGCTAATATGGCCAACATTCAGCCGTAGTATGATGCACTTGCAAAACCACCTCTGTTTAGGGTAACGGGAAGAAATAACAGCAAAAGATCGTGCCTTGGTGTTGTTATAGAGTTGAAGGATGAGACGTGATGCAGACAGCAGGGAAATGGCCTTGCAGGGTGGCCATAACATTGGGAGTAGAAACATTGCTGATACTGAAGAGGTGGCCTATCTATCATTGGTTAGGGAAGCTGCTTTTTAATCATTCCATTAACATGTTTTTTGATCTGTAAGAAAGTCTCTGGACTGTCAGTGTAAGAATCTGCCCTGGGTAAGCATTTCTGATGCAGCAACTGAAGCAGCAGATTTAGATTGTGTTGGTTTTTGTTTCCATTTATTCCCTTAGAAACACCCGGAATATTTTCCAGATACTCAGGAAAACTACTTTCTTGTGATGGTATCTAAAAAAAGGAAAGAAAAACTAAACAAAATCCTCAGTCAAATTAGCTACATTTAAAAGTTAAAATTTAACATGTTCTCATCTCATTTCTTATATCCAGAGATCATCTGTTTTTACTGTTCTGTCTGTTGGTTACTGAAAGGCTTCACAGCTGCCCTAGCAAAGCCTGGGACATTTATTTCCTCACTCCACAAATGCTTTTTGCTGATGGAGATTGTAAGAGTCTTCTCTAATAATTTTATTCCTTTTTGTCATAGCTTGGAAAAAAGAGTGGCTACCAAAAAAGAAGTAGTGGTCTGGAACATGATTTTGCTGATACCAACCAATATGTTTGAAACAATGGCAAACAAAAAATCTCGCTCTAATTCACCGTCCTGTGATTTTGCACATGACTTGAAGTGTAGATGGAAAAGTCTTACAGGATGTAGCTGTTTGCTTTGAGCCAAAATGTCCATTTTCCTTTGTTTTCAGAAGTATAAGGTCCCTGCTTTCTTAATACGATCCGTAATGATGTCAGTTTACTTTTGAAGTTGCATCAGTGTTTTAGCTGAACTCTTAAATGTTAGAACTGTCTCTAAAATTAAACTTTTGTTTTTGAGGCAAAAAGGTAGAAAAGTTTCCCTCAAAAAGGTAACTGAATTATTAATGGAAAACACTCACAATCCCTGGTTGTTCACTAAATTGAACCCATTTTCCTTTCCAGAACCATAAACTTGAGAAGTTTCCTATTCAACAATGAAATATTACCTTTTATTCCATTTTAAATAGCTGAGGGAACATAAATCATTAGCTATTAGGAAATCAGAAATTAAAAGATCAAATCAAGACTAAGAGATACCTAATTCACAACGTTCTGTTTTCAGGCTTTTTCATTTCCTGCGAACCACCACGAACAGCCTCAGTGGAAGGGAGTGTAATCCTGGATTACTCTTTCCATCTTTGGATGAAGATTGAAGTGTTGTTGAAAGGTTCACTGAAAGTGCTTACTCTGCAGTCACTTCTTGGAGAGAGAGGGAAGCCAGAAGTTAGAGACTGGGACCTTCCTAGAGCATAATACGCTGTGTTTGGTTTTGCAGGTAAGTTCTTTTTCTGCATCCTCCTGCATCTTTTTTTTCTTTTTAATGAACCTATCAATTAGGCAGATGAATCAAAGTAGCATAATAGAAATACTGGAGTTTTCAAATATAATTCCTTAGGGACTTGGCATAAAACCTTTCTAGTTTTCAAAAGAGGGGAAGTTATTAATTATTTTTTGCATCCATGTACATATATACGTTTTTTCCATGAGCCAGAGCTGGAATGTTATACTGCTGACCAAGGACACATGTTTAAGGTCCTGGACTGTGATGTTTCTGCTCCCGTGAGTGACATGGGACATGGTAACAATGGCCAGCAAGAGATGAGTGGGTATTCTTTTCTGCTGTGTCTTCATACAAGTACATGGAGATGAAAAAGAACTGAGTAGGATTGACATAGTGGTTTGTTGAATGTCTAAACTACTTTGAAAAGCTGTGAGGATATTTTGATCTAACTGAAGCTGTTGGAACGTTTCCTCTGTGACAGAGTGGAGCCAGGATTTCATCTTGTAGATGACAGAAGAGACTGTTTCCTCATCATAAAGATTTTATTTTATTCTATAAATTGAACTGCAAATACATGTTTTTTCTCCCTTCAGTCCTCTAGCAGTATCCAAGAACTATAAAAAACAAAATCGGTGTTCTTACTTGTATTTTCTGGTTTTATCTTCTCAGACTTGTCAATTCCAAACACAGAAATAAAATCTAATGCAATTGGAGAAGATGGGAATTACCAGAGAACATCAAAATATTAACCGTCTAAGGTCCCATGACATTACCACTGTAGCCAGAGCCAGACCTCCTTAACAAGCCATCTCATCCAGGGTGTCCTTCAGTGAAAGGAAATGGTTCTGCTAAACCTATTTTGTTCTCAAGTTGAATTCCTATGTCAGTCGGTGGGTGACCACTTACGGATGGGATTTAGGCATACGACCCACTTTAAATAGTCCTTGTAAGCTTTTGGAGATGTCTAGTATTTTTGGGAACTACCTTGTAATAGTAATGCCAAAAATAGCTCTATGCCTCGCTTCTGATTACACCCAAATGCAGCGTAGGCGGTAGTCATAACTTCTTCATTAAGGTCCCAGTCATTGCCAAGCAGATAAACACACATGGCAATTCAGTTAATAACTTTTCAGGAAGACATTAAAATTTAGGTCCACTAAGTAGTCAAGGAAGCCCCATGGTTCCCCATCTCTCTGTACGAAATACTGCCAATATCACAGAAGTACAAATTCTGGTACTGAATGCCTAATACATGTTGTGCACTCAGGAGCTATGTTTACCATAAGACAAATTACTTTTATTAACTGTCTTAAGTATACAGGTTCTCAAGTGACTTCTTACAGATTTCTCAGCAGCTTCTGATAAATCTTCTCTTATGTTGAGTTTATGCCATTTGATTTGCACTCTCAGTTCGATATGGGTTTCCTGCTATCTCAAAAGAAGTATGTGTAGCTTCCTGCTGAATTGAAACGACATGGAGTTACTTAGTGTTATCACGCAGTTAAGGCAAGAGTACACTTCAAGCTGTGCAGCTATGTAAAGTCATGACACAGTAAGTGCAGGACAGCCAGGGGATCAGAGCCAGCCAGCATGGGTTTTTTAAAGGCAAGTCTTGCTTGACCAACTTGATCTCCTTCTGTGACTATGTGACTCACCTAGTGGATGAGAGGAAGGTCTGTGGATGTTGTTTACCTAGACTTTTGCAAAGCATTTGAGAAGCTGGTGGCTCATGGCTTAGACTGGTGGCCTCTTCTCTGGGTAAAATATGTACTGCATGGCTGAGCCTAGAGAGTTGTCCTCAATGGAATTAAATTGAATTGCTGGCTGGTCACAGGAAGTGGTCCTAAGGGCTCAGTATTTGGGACAGTCTTGTTTAACATATTTATCAGTGATCTGGATGAGAGGATTGAATGCACCCTCAGAAAGATTGCGGATGACACCAAATCATGCAAGTGTGACAATATGCTTGAGGGCAGGAAAGATCTGTGAGGGACCTGGACAGGCTGGATAAATGGGCTGAGGTCAATTGTACAAGGTTTAAGAAAGCCAAGTTCCAGGTCCTGTACTTGGGTCACAGCAACCCCGTGCAATGCTACAGGCTTGGGAAAGAGTGGCTGGAGAACTGCTCAGCGGGAAAGAACCTGGGGATATTGACAACTGGCTGAACATGAGACAGAATAGCTGAGAGTGCTAGAGCTATTCAGTGTGAAGAAAATGAGGCTGAGGGGAAACCTTATTGCTGTCTAGAACTTCCTGGAAGGAGATTGTAGAGAAGTGGGTGTTAGTCTCTTCTCACAAGTAACAAGTGACAAGATAAGAGGAAGTGGCCTCAAGTGGTGCCAGGGGAAGTTTCGGTTAAACATTAGGAAAAGCTTATTTATTGAAGGAGTCATCAGGTTTTGGAACAGATGGCCCAGGGAGGGGGTTCAATCATGGTCTATTCATGTGTTTCTATTTATGTAGATGCAGAGCTTAGGGACAAGGTTTGTTGGTAGACTTGTTACAGTTAGGTTAATGGTTGCACTCAATGATCTTGAAGATCTGAATGTAAAATATTAATAGTCAGGAATGTCAGATCATCAGGCATCTAATTTGGCCCATGATAGTTGAAGTACAAATTTCCCCTATTAAGCATTGCAAACAGAGACAAATAAGTATTTTAAAATGAAAAAAATGTTTTAGGGAGCCCTCCTTCCAGGTGGCTTTGGAAAATCAATCATTTTACATTATCATGTAGCTTTTCTTTAAAAGTGCAAGTGGAGTTCTCTGAAAACCTCATATCCTGCGAATCCGATGACATTCTTTAGTCTAGCTCGCAAAAGGACCCATGAACTGTCTTTGTAAATATTGATCAGTGTGCTGCACATTGTTTCTAGGTTTTCAACAGTAATTAAGTATGTGCTTAATGAATTTTGCAATAAGTGTAGAAGTGAAACTAAGTAATTCTCAGTTGTAATCAGGTGAAATTCACATTTCAACCCACTTCAGATTGGAATCCTCAAGCAGAATGTATTCAAAATCTTCGTGTTATAACTAAGAAGAGTAAAGTTTGGAATTCCTGAATGAATGAATGTTCTAAAATATATGCTAAAACTTGCTAAACTTTTTCTTGCAAATTCAGACTCTGGCTTTGGTTCCATTACCTGTATCAGGGAAAGGGAAACGGGGTCTGTATCACCTCCCAGCGCAAAGCTGGAATGTTAGCAGTATTCACTGGTTTCTGGAATATATTCTTGAGTGCTACATTTTCAATATAGCTTTACATTATTTTTATAACATACAGAATACAGTAAGTCTTAATAGTTTCCTAAGTCAGTTTTGGAAGACTCCAGATTTTGTGCTACCTTTAAGGGGATGTTAAGTGTTGGCTAAAATGTGTGTCCATCATTAATACAACTACTGAAGGCTTCATTTTATTTCAACTTGTATTAACATTATTTATAAGAAAATTAAATGTTTTCATCACAAGCCAGACAGTAATTTAATTTGAAAAGAAAATAAATATTTATGAAAGCACTTAAATATAATATTTACACCTGAAGTATATTTTCCTAATTCCTTTTGAAACAGAGAGGAGGTATAGAACACTTGAGATTTCCAGTTTCTAGACTGTCAGTGAAGTTTAAATTAAGAGGGCATTACTTGGTGACCTGTCATGACCTCTTGCATATCATATGCCACACTTCATTGCATTTTATTTAATTACCTCTTTATTAAGCATAATAATTTATGGTTTATTTATGTCTTGCCTTTTCAATAACTACTTTGGCTCTGCAGAATTACAGTCCAGAAGATTTAACTGAGAAGACATTTTGGCTAAAAGCTGATGAACATTCTCTTTCATTATAATGATGTCTTTTAATCTTCAGATAATTTCTGCCAGTACTCCACACTCCATCTTTCAGGAAAATTGTGCACACAGTGAACTGTCTCTATTACTTGTCTCTGCATTATAGACACAAATACAATTGTTCATCTTATTCTTCACAGCAGAGCATCCTTTTGACCAGCACCCTTAAGAATATCAGCCTTCAGCAAAAGTGAGCATAGCTTTTCTCCACAGCCTTGCAATATTTCAAATATTAGTACAGACAGAACATTTTTGTGGCTTGTGACACAAGACACTAACTAACATTGTCTCCCTTTATTTTCTAGCAATCCCAGAATGTCACAAAAAGTCTTATCTAGAGTCACCCCTAAGGAGAGGATAAAACCACTGGTGTTCGTAACCACATACCTATTAATCTGCATGGGACAGCAACTAACTCTAAATTAATGATTTATGTTTGCATTCATTCATTAGTGATTTCCTTCTACACTCTGACTTGATGAGAGAACTGATCATTTTTGTCCATATTCATTATTATTCTTATGCAGTGTGAGAAGCAGGTAACTGAATTGTAGTACACTTTCAATAATATATTTATAGACACACTTACTTGGTTTAAGATAAGTTTTGACAGCTGATTCTTTTGCCTCTGCATCATCTTCAGGTGTAGTGCTCAAAACTTAATACTGGAGTTGCTTCAACTTCTGTAATATAAGAACTATCAGAAATTATTTATTGTGGATCTTCAACATAAAGCAGATATTTGTCCCAGTGAATAGATTTCTGCCAAGATGCCCAACACAATGGACTTAAATATGACACGAATGTAAATACACAGAATCACAGCAGGACTACCTAGACCAAGCTGCACAGGAACATATCTAAAGGGAGGATGAGAAACAAGATATTAAGACCCTGTGTAACCCGTGGAATAAACTGCTCCAGGAAAACTATTCCCATGGGCAACTACGTTTGAGTTTTCAGGGCTTTGACCCTTCACCTGGATTTTCAATAGGTGCTTTCTAGTTATTGTAGTGGCCTTGAATAGAAATTCCTGAAGTCTTCGAAAACAACAAGTCAAACTGTGATATTAAGTCTTGCAGTATTAGATCTTGGAAGAGAGGTCAAGGGCAACAAAAAGGGCTTCTTCAAATACATTGCGGGTAAAACTAAAACTTGAGACAATGTCTGAGGGAGCTGGCTGTCTTTAGATTGGAGAAGAGGAGACTGAGGGGTGACCTCATTAATGTCTACAAATATTTGAAGGGTGGGTATCAGGAGTCAGGAGCCAGGCTCTTCTCAGTGTCATCTAGTAATAGGACATGGGGCAATGGGTGTAAGCTGGAACATAGGAGGTTCCACATAAATATGAGAAGGAACTTCTTCACAATGAGGATGACAGAGCATTGGAACAGGCTGCCCAGGGGAGTTGTCAAGTCTCCTTCACTGGAGATGTTTAAAACCTGCCTGGATATGTTCCTGTGCAACTTGGTCTAAGTGATCCTGCTGTGTCAGAGGTGTTGGACTAGATGATCTTTCAAGGTCCCTTCCAATCCTTAATGATTCTATGACATCCTTGCATGCTTTAAATGTCTCCAGAGAAGGAGACTCCATGATGCCCCTGGGCAGCCTGTTCCAATGCTCTGTCACCCTCACCCAGTAGGAGTTCCTGTTCAAATTTACGTGGAACGTCCTGTGTTCCAGCTTACACCCATTGCCCCTTGTCCTATTATTGAATGACACTGAGAAGAGCCTGGCTCCATCCTCCTGACACCCACCCTTCCCATATTTATCAAGATTAATTAAGTCACCTCTGAGTGTCCATTTCTCCAAGCTAAAGACATCCAGCTCCCTTAGACTTTCCTCATAAGGGAGGTGTTCTACTACCTTTATCGTCTTCGTGGCTCTGCATTGGACTCTTTCCAGCACTTCTGTGTCTTTCTTGAACTGAGGTGCCCAGAACTGGACACAGCATGCTCTAAAAGGAGTAAGAAAGCAATAAAATGGTGCAAAGCAGAAGCTAATAATTACTGTTGTTTTGATCTGGTGCTTTATGTATGGTCAGGCTAATTATTTGGATCTATTCTCTTAAAAATAAACAATGAAAACAAAGTTATTTTCAAAATCCACATTTAAATTCAGTGTCATGTCACAACAAACTGACCCTCAATAATGTATAGTTATTAAAAAAGAAAGCAGGAATTATGTAACAGATTTTCTTGTAGACCTTTCACAGAATGATTGTAAAAGAATCAGTAAATCCCAGACATAACAGTATTTAAGCTCATGCCTCTTGGAATTTTCATCTCAGAACTAACATATATAAAAGTCTCCCATTTTTCTCATAATTTTTCAGACCCAAAGTCTTTTTTTCTGCATATCAAAGCCTCCAGTCCCACACACATTTCCCATCCAGATAATCTTCTTGAAAACATCTGCAGTACTGCAAATATTCCAATTCTCAGACTGCAAACCCATGATGCCTGGTCCAAGTTGGATGGACTTAGCGGATACATGCATTAAATTATTTGAACCAAAAGATTTAATGACCAAACCAAATGACCAAATTCCCAAATAACTAAATGAGATCCACCTCTGATGCATCTTGCTCATTTCAAGCTGGTATTATCAGAACACTTACAGACAGCCAAATCTAACAATAGATTCTACAAATGCGTTAAGTGGCTATAAAGTGCTCAATGTGTGGCACCCTCCTCAGTACTCTTTGGAGATCTTTTATGGCGTGAACATATGAAACTATAGAAGAAACAGAGAAAAATCCCACTCCCGTGTGCTTCAGTGTAATTAGTAGGACGATGTAGCTATCCCACATCACAGTTTGACAGTAGTTGCTGACATTAACAAGTGAATTCTTAGAAACTCTTGTGTCTCACTCCCTCATTATATGAGCTACAGCAAACAGAAGGAGAATTTTTGTTTACCCTACTCTCTACAAGTGGGGTTAATTCCTGCGTCTTTCATAATTCTCTTGAATTGCTCATTGGAAATCAGGTCCAAATCATTTCAATGTACAGCTGTAGAACAAATCATACTATTTATTGCTACCTTATATTATCTTTTTTCTTCTGTTAAAAATTAGCTTTTAATGTAACATCTGAGGTAATCTGAATCCCTCAAAAACAAAGGTAATTTTGCATACTAGAATCTAACATTTTAAAATGTATAGTACTTTAGCATTTGTTGAAAGTTCCAAAACTACAGCACTTCTATCTTACGGGAAGTATTGAATGTATGCTGGTATTTGTATAAAAGCTGGATGATGTAGCTTTTTCCCACTGATTATAAGAAAGTGGAAGTATTTTTAGATTATCAAGTTCATGGAAAATCCCACCTAGAGATACATATTTTAGAAAAATGTTATAACAGAAACAGCCCTCTGAGCTAAAGGGCTTTCTTACTCATCGCTAACTCAACATACATAAAAACCCCCACTAGTGGATGTGAACAAAGGCAAAGAAATCTGTGAAATTTGAAATCATATTCTCTATGAATTTTATCTGTTTGTTTGAAGGGACTCCTTTTGTCCAGATTCAGGACTCGTGTTTTTGTAACTGCTAATAAGATAACATTTTAAAATAGATTTTTGTTTCTAAACTTCACTTTCATAAAATCCCATTTTATAGAGAAATCGTTAAATGATAAGTACATTAAATGACTCGATTATCCACTATAGGACATTATAACTGACCAAATCTGGAATGTTTTAACTTCAGAACCCACCATTTCACTCCTTTGTAATGGTATCTCTTGCCTGTTTTAGCACAGAGGCTGTTATGCAGTTGCTATATATTATTTGGATCTGTTAAGCTACACCTGTGGTTCTGAGAGATGAGTTTATTAATGATGCTCGCTTACAGGTGGGAGTGGTAAGCTGCAGTCACCTTATCCATTTGCTATATCTGGATTTGCTCATACTTTATACAAATTACAAGTGATGTAGGAGGACTGGAGGAACATATGGTTAATTATTTTTTCCAGACACCCTTTATCTTTTCTCATAGAGTCATTCTTCACCTACAGAGGGAACATAAGGACTCTTACAGCTGTGATTCTTCATATGTAGCATTCATTGGTTCTGCATGTATTTTTTACTCATTACATTATGTTTGCAGATCTCCAACTTATTTGAATCACAGAACCTGCATTTCAATGGCTGAAAGAAATCCAGAGGCAGTACCATCCTTAGATGTCCTCAGCACAACAGCACTGAATCTGCCTCTTTGCGACACATGTGAACAGTTAGACTAATCTATACACAGACAATGTATATGACACATGGCAAAGCCTTGAATAAGACATGTAATGCAGGATTATGTATGAGTGGCCAGAAACTCTTCAAACTGCAGTTCGAGAATTTATCATAGTGTAGGATGAAAACCTGTGTTAAAATCTTCCTTCACAAAGCATTAGGGATTTGAAGGGACCTTGAAAGGTCATCTAGTCCAGTCCCACTGCAACAGCAGGATCACCTAGATCAAGTTGCACAGTAACATGTCCAGGTGGGTTTTAAATGTCTCCAGAGAAGGAGACTCCACAACTCCCTTGGACAGCCTGTTCCAGTGCTCCGTCACCCTCATCATGAAGAAGTTCCTTGTTACATTTATGTGGAACCTCCTATGTTCCAGCTTATACTCATTGCCCCTTGTCCTATAATTGGAAGACACTGAGAAAAGTCTGATTCTATTAGCCTGACACTCAATATTTTCATATTTATAAACATTAATGATGTCATCCCTCAGTCTCTTCCAAGCTCAAAAGACCCAACTCCCTCATCCTTTCCTTTGTCATCTTTGTGGCTCTGTGCTGGACTCTCTCAAGCAGCTCTGTGTCCTTCTGGAACTGAGGGGCCCAGAACTGGACATAGTATTCCAGATGCAGTCTCCTCAGGGCAGAGTAGAGGGGGAGGAGAACTTCTCTTGATCTACTAACCACCCCCCTTCTGATCCACCCCAGGATGCCACATTGGCCTTCTTGGCCAGAAATGCCCGTTGCTGCCTCATGGTCATCTTGCTGTCCACCAGGGTCCACAGGTCCCTTTCTCCTACACTGCCCAGATGCAAGACTCTACACTTGCCCTTGTTATATTTAATTAAATTTCTTCCTACCCAGCTCTCCAGACTATCCAGGTCCTGCTGAATGGCAGCACAGCCTGATGCGATATCAGCCACTCCTCCCAGCTTTGTGTCATCAGCAAACCTGCTGACAGTGCACCCTAATCCCTCATCCAAGTCATTAATGGATAGACTGAACAGGACTGGTCCCAGTACTGAACCTGATAACCTTACTGATATTTTTAGGGGTAATTTCTCTTGCTCATTCGCTTACAAAATATAATGGGTATTAGTTCTACACGCTGTTACAGAGTCCATTAAATGTTGCATGTGTCCATGGGAAAAAGGTACAAAAAGCAGAAACATGTGTTCAGTCCTCTCAGACAACCTCATTAGAATCATGGAGATGTTCTCTCTGAAGAACCTATGCCATTCCTTTTCTATCATGGTCCAACCATTCTAGCATTTTCACTTTGGAATGCAGTTTAAAAAACTGAGAGTGTATATTCTGTTTTACTTGAAATACATACAAGGTGGTTGGACATTTTTCATTAGCATAGTTTTTATTAGTAAATTTTCCCTTAGAAAAGGAACATAAAGATATCTAAAATTCCTTTATATCTGCTTAAGACATAGTAGAATATTTTGCAATATTTTCTGTCGCTTTTCATCAATAAAAGCTGTAATTGAGTTGCCCCATCATCTTAATGCTCTTATATTTGTTTTTCTGTCCTCCCAGATCAGTGAGGATACCCAGAAGAGGACATGTCACACAGTTCCATATTATTTTCCCTCTAATATTGTAGGGTAATCAGAGGAATACAAACATTCAGGATGGGTTATAGGATAAGTATTCTGCACTGGTGAGACCACAACTGGAGTATTGTGTCCAGTTCTGGGCCCCTCAGTTCAAGAGGGATGTGGAGCTGCTGGAGGGAGTCCAGCATAGAGCAATGAGGATGATGGAGGTGGAACATCTCCCTTATGAGGAGAGGATGAGGGAGCTGGGATCGCTTTAGATGGGAGAACAGGAGACTGAGGAGTGACCTCATTAATGTCTATAAATATTTGAGGGGTGGGTGTCAGGAGGATGGAGCCAGGCTCTGCTCAGTGTCATCTAGTGATAGGATGAGGGGCAATGGGTGTAAGCTGGAACATAGGAGGTTCCATACAAATATGAGAAGGAACTTCTTCACAGTGAGGGTGACAGAGCACTGGAAGGGGCTGCCCAGGGGGGTTGTGGAGTCTCCTTCCCTGGAGATGTTTAAGACCTGCCTGGATGTGTTCCTGTGTGACTTGGTCTAGGTGATCCTGCTGTGTCAGGGGGATTGGACTGGATGATCTTTCAAGGTCTCTTCCAATCCTTAATGATTCTATGATTCTATGATTCCTGTTGGTTATGCTACAATTTTGTATAAGCTAAAAGGCTTATCTGCATAACCATGGCAGAGGAATGTAACCAGATGGTCCTTAATGTCTCTTCCACTCTAATTCTGTGATTCTAAAAATTAAACTTGAATACTTATTTCTCAGTACTAGCTGCTTTAAATACGAGTTAAAATGTAAGTGTATCTCCTAAGTGATCGACACATACGATATCTGTACTCTAATAAGTCACAAACAAAATTGCTTTTCTCAATCTGTGGCTTATTCAGCCTTTCACAAATCTGCTCTCTGCATGGTTATACTAGGATTTCTTACCCTTTTTCCCCCTCCATTCCTGAAGTATGGGTATAAATAACGTCTTGACAGACAGGTAGAAAGGAAAGTAGAAACGAATAAACTATGTAACAGAAGAAGTTAGGCTTAGAAGAACAGTTAAAAAAAGCACCTACTTATATTTTAAATATAAATCTTCACATTTTGAAGACTATATATCACCCAGTCTCAGCAATAAAACTAGCCTCGTATCCTTTAAAACACGTGTGTTTGCATGTACAAATGGCCAATTTTTCTTGGTTATCCATCCATTTTACCTCTTCTAATCATCACTTTAAGTCTCCTGCCTTTTTGTGGGTTGTGTTCTGATTTCCTCACCCTTATGGTGATATATAGTTCTAGCAAGAGAAAGGTCAAATTGTGATCAGAAGATGCATAATAACTTCACATATCAATGTACATTTCTTCTTTCTTGACAAATGATCACCATTTCTCCTGAAAATTCCCTGCATCTCATGGTCCCCTTTGACCTTTTAGTCAATAAATAATACATTCTCTCTGAAGTAATTGAACTACCTTATTTGGCTGCAAAATCCCTTACACCAGGAAGTGTGATACATAGGACACTGAAAAATTACATTGTGGAAAGACTCTAGTATTGCTACAGCTTTGGGATGAAGATGGATTCCTTCATATGATGAGCTTTTTTTCTCTCATTGTCCAATAAATTGATCTGAACTGAACCAAAATACCTAGCATTTCATAAACCAACTGTTTCCTTTTAAGGAAAAATGTTCATGGGGAAAAAAAAGAAAAAGGATTTGAAATATGAACATACCTTTTTGGGAATCTGTTTTATCACGCAAACATACTCAGTGTAGAAACCGCTGTTAATCAAAAGCAGATTGTTAGCTCACTCACTTCACCCCTCACTCCACAGAAATGTAGCTAAACATAAGACCTAACTTACAGGTTCACAACAAAATTCATAAGACCTATTCATAACTAAGAAGGTACAAAGTTCTGTAGGATTTAGGACCCATTTCTAGGTTTGAAGGGAGACTAAAGTAGACTGTGGAGGTAGTAGATTCACTAAGTCTTCTAAAACCAAATTATTCCACATCTTAAAACCAATGATGATGTGAATTAGCCTATATTGTAGGCTTCCCGTCTGCTTTCAAAGGATTTGTTCCTACAGATAAGTCATCTTTTCTGTTTATTTGAAGAAGAAGATCAAGACAACAGCAAACAAAATGCAAAAGCTGAGCTGCTGTCTCCTAACATTTTGAGTTATGCTGTAGGCTTACCCTGCTCCGGTAGGCGCAGTTGTGCTTAGAGGATCTTCCGAGGTTTCTTCCAACCTGTAACATCCTGTGATTCTGAAAAATGAAACCCAAATTTTAGATCCTAGACATTCTCATAGCTGTGTTTTCTGAAGGGATTCTTGACCAAATAAGGACTAGCTGTTTTTAACCTTAACTACAAATTAATAAGATGTTTTGCCTGGAAATAATACCTTATATTTCCTACAACATGGTGCTGAGTAACTAAGGAACACATAAATCATACTGAAACAGACTGTGATGCAATCAACCAGTATTGATTCATGATAGACCTTTGGGTTATAACTGAGCATTCCCTTGTGAAAACTACCATTTTTCTTTGCTTTCTAGGTTTTTCATTCTTTGTCTTTATTTTTTTCATAACATAAACTCTACCTGAGAGTGCTAAAGCTTAAACAAATCAGGAAATTGCCCTGAAACTGAAAACCTCCAGGAAATTGACCAGACATATTGCACACAACATCCAATGTATTATGGTTTGGATCTGTTTCTTGGGATTTAGTGTTGATGGTTTTTGTTATACCCAGCCACAGATACATTTCCCTGAACAGAGAGTTTTGACCAGCCTTGAGGACAATAATAACATCAGGCATATCAGGAGGAGCTCTTATACTAAGCAAGAGGTCAGTTGTTCTCTCCAGTATGCCTATTGTTGAAAAATACCTTTTAAAGAAAATCATTACAATAGTCTTCTGTGTGATGCCTATAGAGGACACTTCTATAAATATCTTAGCAATGTAGTGTTAAGAAGTGGTACTGGAAGGAAGAGATTTTGTCATCCATCCAGCTATTTCAGGACAAAATCTTTCATCCAGCAAAGGTCCCAGTGGTCTGATCAGTAACACTGTTCAGAATGGAAATAAAATTTTATAAAACACTTTGAAACATGTATTCTAGACTCTGAGAGTAGCTGCTGGTATAATGAAGTTTTGTTCTACTGCACAACCTTTCATCTGAACCTCTGCCAGACTTCTGCAGAGAAGAAAAGACTTACAAGAAGACTATAGTTCAAGTATTTGCTTTTTCTTTCACCTGAGTTTCACTTCAGTATTTCTGCAGAAGTCTTAGAGGTCAGACATGGTCAGATTCCTATGAATGTCCACTATTACTAGTTTCTAGGTCATAATCTTTTATAGACAGATTGCATTTTAAAACTTCTTTACAGTTGGTCATAAAATTTTGACTTTATATAACATGCTTCTGCTTTCTTGATCTGCTAATTTGTTTGCTCTCATTATCGTACTTCTGAGCACAAAGCTCCTCCTGTAGCAATCACCAACCAGATCATCCTTCTCTGAATGTAGAGGAAAGAATTACAGGTAGACAGAGATCACATTAGTCATCTTGACAATGGCCATTTTCAATGTCTGAAACAAGGACAAAAAGAAAAGCACATTGATGTTCTTATGCTAGTTCTCAGGTGTACCCTTCTGAGAAGACAATGTTCTCGTTGAGTTGAGTCAGGTCTTCAGAGATGGAAGAAAGGTAATCCTGGTCTAGTAGGTGAAGTAGGAGTCACGTGTACTGTATGATATTAGCATATTTGTAAGGACTTCCAAGAACACTAAGGAGCACATCTATGAGTGATGGCACAGGTCTGGGTGATGGGGAAGTCTAGAGAACAAAGAAATAACAACTCGGCTTTTTTTCTCACACGGTATTTTCTTATTTCACGTCAAAAAGTTGGTAAGAGGTTTGTAAAGTGAAAAGAAAGTAGAATAAACATATTGCTTAAGTCTTCTGAAATATTAAAGTAAGAAAAAGCAAATAATAAAAAAGCAGAACTTCTACATTTAATAATTTCTTTAGCTTATTTTTTTAATACAAAAGAAGGATAAAGCTATGCAAGGAACAGGGAAAAAATCTGAAAACATACAGGCTAACCTGGGGAATCAAATTTATTTTTGTTTTGCTTTAATTCTATAAGATGGAGCAAAATAGCATTTGGGTCAAAAAGAAAGAATTTCTTTCTTATTTATTTGTGAGTGCTGGGGAAAGTTAGATTGGTAAATGCTGAATCAGGGCAAATCATCCACTGTGAAATATTTCTTCAGTCAAACTAATTTGATCTGCTTGTCCATGAATTGCAAAGCAAACCCCTGAAACCAAAAATAAAACAACAGTCTGAGAGATATGAAGCAGCCTCTAACCTTTTCCTTTGGCTACTGAATCACATGTAGTTTTTTTCTTCTTTGTTTTGCTTTTAGTTTAATTAGACAGACTCCAGATATGATCATGCTGGTAAAGCCAGTGACTTTGTTTGAAAACTCCTGTGCATATTTCACACCAGCTACCATCCTGGACACCAGCTGCACATTGCATGGCTCCCTAAAACATCCCAGGCTAAAGTGGATCAGAGCTGTTAAAGTCATTTAATCTAGTTAGGCAAACTAAGCTAATTAATTTCCAAAATAGTTTAGGAAGCAATCCCAGAAGGATCTTGGCTTGCAAATATTTCCTTGGGCTGAGGCGAAGTGGTGAACTTTAGAGGTGCAGCTACAATAGCAAATGTTCTACTACCCTAGATGGGCAGCAAAAACCATGTGGGATCCTGATCTCATTCATTAATGATGCATCAACCCACAATAGAAAGAGCACAGGAATGGGCTGCATGGGTGGGTTGTGAAATCTCTTTCTCTGGAGACCTTTAAAGCCTGCCTGCATATGTTCCTGTGCAGCTTGGTCTAGGTGGTCCTGCTGTGGCAGGGAGATTGGACTAGATGATCTTTTGAGGTCCCTTCCAATTCCTGGTGTTCTGTGATTCTGTGAATAGGTAGGGTATTGGTAAAAAAACAATGGCACCATGAAGCCCAATTCCTGTCTTTAATACACTGGGTTTTCTTTCAAATTGCAAGGATGGCTAAGCAGGGTCCTGAGGTTTCAGGCTCCATACATCATTATTTTTTTCTTTTTAAAAATGAGGCAGAATGTTTCTCGAGTTATTGCAATCAAGAACGATGACAAAACAGAACATCATTTTTGTTTAAATGTTGACATTCTGACAAGAAAAAAGTCTGTTTGAAAAATGAAAGTAGTCTTTTTCTTCACCACGTGAACATTTTGTGCGAACGAATCTGGCAGTGGAAAGAATGTGCCAAGACTCACTCACAGAAGCTATTATTTATATAGTACAATATGCTCGTATTATCAAGACCTTGCTCTCTGAAATATATACTTCAGCTTGAAAACTGTCAGTATCTGCAAGAAGTGTTTCAAATTAAAAAAATGAGATACCTACTGTTCAAGCAGTGCTGCTTCATTAATATGTCTTCAGAGCTGAATAGCTAATTTATATCTATATTACAATTAACATCTGCTGGATGTAATTTTACTGTGATCAAGATATAGTAGAAGAATAAGTTAGTTCACAAGTACTGTGAATCCAGCAACGTTTACGGATGCCTCCAAAGTACAGGCTGCTGCTGTGAAGATGCATAGGGTTTCAAGTTAATGTTGGATCTGAGAATACAGTACTGTGACAGTTGCTGATTCAAAGGATTAAGTCCAGAACGAACAGAAACTGAGCCAAAGGATTTACGCTGACCTATGCACGCATACCTGTATCCAGCCCTACATGACTGTTTTTCATTAAAGTTTCTCCTAAATGCTGTAGGTACAGGTGATGTCAGGAATACGTCCTTATTTGTCAGTGCCAACAGTTGTTCTGGAACCATCCTCTCTAGGTGTGTATAGATGTACATGTGTGTATTCATTCATTTATCTATTGATAGCAACAAAGAAATCGGTATAATGAACTGCAGTTTTTTGTACTATTATATAGGAAGTACCATTTCTTTCTTGAAGGGATTGAAATACCTCGGGGAAAGCTGCAGATGCCACAAAAAGGAGAAGAAGAGGAGTACATTGCAAACTGTACAAAAGGATGCCTCAAGAGTCAGAGCCTCAGCTGTGGCGAATTACTATGGCTTCATTGACTTCTCTACCCCCCCAGCCTTTCTACAGTCATACCCTTAATCTCAGTAAGCAAGCAGGGAAAGACAACTCCCTGAGAATGAGAGATGAGAAGGCAAGAAGTGGAGTAAACTGCAATTTTTAACATATATTTTCCCCAGTCTTGAGAACTATAGAGAGGAAAAAGACCTTCACATGGAGATTTCACATTATAGTTTTATTTAGGATCTTGACTCAGGGCAAAGTTGTAGGAAATATTTAAGTTTAGTGGTCGTATCTTTTCCAGAGTCAGGCCACTTGACACCTCTCCAGCTCAAACCTGAATCTGAAGTGAGTCCCCTTTATGCACTTCCTTACATACATTTCCTGGCTATTTCATTCTTTGAAGGCAGAAGTATTTAAAGAATTTGAACCTCTCATTACATCAAATACTTTGTAAATACTGATCAGGTTAAAAAAAAAGTTGCAGCAGACAGCCTACATTAATTTTCACAGATTTCAATAGAGTTAAAAAAAAAAAAAGCATTCTATTAACACCCTTCACACTTTACAGTGTGAATGAGGCAGAATAAATATTCTCTGAAGATGCAGTTCAAAAATAGTCTAAGAGAAAAAAACCTCACTGTTGGAACAAACCTAGAAATGCAGCAGTTACAAAGTGGAGCATTGTGATCTTTATGTTTTCAGAGAGTTCAAAGCAACAGAACTAGCTCAGCTTGATAGGATTCAGCCTCATTCTGTTGTACCTGCATAATAAGGAGACCTCTCACCTTTGCGTGTTTGTGTTTGGAAGCACAGATAGATTCTTCAGGATAAAAAAAAATCTTTGATTTTTTTATTTAAGCAGCCAAGGAAACCTTCCCCATCCTTCCCTCTCCCTCACCCTGGTTATCTATAGCATTTGCTTCAGACATTTGCTGTGTTTGAACTTGGTTCAGGTTTTATCAGTAACATATAATGAGACAAAACCAAGCATCATAAGCATCTGCTGGTAAACAAAGAAGAAAATAAACATTTCAGCTTCAACTCTTCCTGTTCTTTGATGCAGGGTATGGTCTTGTTCACTTCAGCTTGGCTTTTTTAAAATCAAGGCTGTCAACCCGCTTACTGCCGTGACTGGAAGTGAACTGGTCAGTGAGGGAAAGGTGGGGGTTACGATTAAGAGCTCTGCGATGAAGATGTTCACAGAGCAGCAGGTGCAGCAAACAGGAGTTTGTGGGTGTGGGCAGAGTGCTCACAGAAAGGACCAAAAAGGAGGAAAAAGGCAGCCATAGGAGAGCATCAGCATGCAAGTGTCTCTGTACATTTAAATGCAAACCCCTGAAATAAGTAATCACAAGTGCAAATGAAAACTTTGTTGAACAGGTATTCACTATGCAAATTCTGGTTGCATGTACATAACTCTTGTAGAATTATATTTCTAATTTCAAAAATGCCCTGCTTTTCAGCAGTGTAGTGAGAGTGGACGTAGTCATGGGGCACTGTGCAGTACTTAGCCATCATGCACTAATTAATTTGGTTTAATTACAGTCTGTGTTTAGAAAGATATTTAAAATTATTTATGCATGTGAAGGTGCATTCCCATATCCTTCATTGTCTGAAAAATGCAGAGAATCATTTTCATACTCTTCTAAGGTAATGCTTTGTCACATCTGCAGTCACAGTAAGGCTCTAAGACTTTTGGAAGGTCTGGACTTGGGGTGGGGAACTGGCATGTAGTCATTCAGATAATGTCACTCTTGTCATGCTTGATGGGACAGCTTAGGTGTGTAAGAACCTCCCAGAAAAAAACCTGGCATAACTCAATGGGGATAGTCCCAGCATAAATGAGGAACTTCTCCCAGTAGTTAGTCCTGATGAGAAAAACCTTTTACTGAAGAAAAGAAGGTTTAGCTGTCTACAAACATTTTGGATTGCACATTTTATCCTTGGGACCAATAAACATTTCCTGGTAGGCTCTGTCTGTGTTAGCAGCTTGTGAAGACCAACATCTGTAGAGTGAAGTGGTTGGTGCTGAGGATGTGGAGAGAACACTGTGCATGTTTTGGGGTATATTTTTTCCCTTGAGCTAACCACCTTTTAGAGGTGAGAATGCAGTAGGTGTGCTTCTGGAGCACAACTGGTTTAACCGGATCCAAAAGACACCTTGGGACTGCTCTGTGTCTTGAAACAAGGCTCAGTAAATGAAGACTACTGAGAGATGCACTCTAGAAGTGTGCTCCAGACCTGAACTAGAAAGCACTCACAGCCTGCACATCTAGTGTACAGGAGAAGACCACAGGTGAAGCTTAATCATTTTCTGGTTACCTGAATTAGCTTTGTAATTCAGATAAGTGAAGTCTGAATGACAACGAACAGTTCTAAGCCTCTGCTAACCTTTACCTGCACACCTGTAACTCCTCTATTAGAGGGAATATATAGCTATGAATCATAGAATGGCTTAGGCTGGAAGGGACTTCAGAGATCACCTGTTTCTAACCTACCTGTCTTATCAAGAAACACCTCTCATTAGATGAGGTTGCCCACAGCCCTGTCCAACCTGGCCTTGAACACTTCCAGCAATGAGGCATACACAGCCTCCCTGGGCAACCTGTTCCAATGCCTCACCATCCTCACAGTGAGGAATTTCTTCCTAAGGTCCAATCTAAATCTCCTCTCTCGGCTTGAAACCATTCCCTCTTTTTCTAGCACTAGAGACCTTTGTAAAAAAGTCTCCCTCCAGCTTTCCTGTAACCCCCTTCAGGTACTGGAAGGCTGCTATAATGTGCTACTGGAGCATTCTCTTCTCCAGGCTGAACAGCCCAGATTTCTTCAGCCTGTCTTCATAGGAGAGGTGCTCCAGCCTTCTGATCATCCTGTAACCATCCTTCATGCCTAAATCAGGAAGTATTATAGGTGGTTCAAATTAAGCCCCCTTCATCCTTGACCAGCACATCATGGATCTGGAAGAAACATATGTTTCAGTGGCTTTTGAAGTTTTAGAACATGCAAAGAAAAGTAGCAGTAAAATAATCCCTGAAAAGACATTTTTTTTCTAATAAAGTATTTAGTTGATAGTAGATTTAGCATCAGTGGGCCTCTAGTTGAAAGCAAGTCCCTCCTCCCCCTTGGACTCTCTCCAGCCCACAAATCTCCATCTGTTAATTGGCTTTAATCCACAGAAAAGAAAGACTTCATAGAACATGGAAGATACTGAAATGATAGTCAATATGTCTTCAAGTTTTAACCAAAAAATGTGTTTCTTTAACCTGGAAAACTAGGTAGTCAAAAAAGTAGCCTTAAATCTAAAACCAGGAGTTAGTGGGAGAATTTAAAAAAATACAGGTAGTTGTAAAGTCAAGTTAAGAAACAGGACTGTTGAGCAGTAAAACATTTTTTCCTCAGCAAATGTACACGTTGTAGAATAATCAAAGTCAGTCGTTCCTCAACAATAGGAGCTGGTAAGAGAAGGACATACTTAATATGTTTTCCATGCCTTCTCATTCTGCAATTAATTCTTATTCTTTCCAGGTTATAGTAAGTCCCTCTGCATAATCACACGATAATCTTTGAACCAAATCCCTCAGGTTTTCAGTTATAAAAAAACTCCTAATAAAAATAAAATATTTTTTTAAAGCCCTATAGGGACTTCTAAGTCAGAATGAAAATTGTAGCTTGCCCTGCTCAGAATTTTACTAAACTTTATATAATGCCCGAGCTTCATCAATAAAACTAATTGATAATAACACATTAGTTGAGACACTTCTGCACAAAACCTATCCCATTAACACGATAAACTCTACTCCCACAAAATTAAAAGATTAAAAATAAACTAATTACCCAGAATTTAGCACCCTAAGTAACTGGTTCCAGCCACCTGGCTCACAGCTGCTATGGAAACTACTCCATTAATCAAAATAAGGGTGGGCTTTTTTCTGATTATTTAAAGGAAATAGAGAAAGGAATGAATACGCACACACAGTAGGAGCAACCTTCCCTTCTGAAATATTCCAGAGAAATCTTAATCAGTCCAAAATGTTCACATTATGAATACTATTATTGCTGAGAAGGTGGAGCTTATAATAAGATGGTGAAAAAGTTTTATTCTCTTCTTAGGCCTCTAAGCACAATAAATGTGTGAACATCTGGCACAAATCTATCCTTTGTGTAGTATTTGGTGAAAATCAGTGAAGGAATGACAGCTTCAGCTGCTTCTTTCTCTATTTCCATCACACTGGTGAAGATGAATGAGTGCTTCATAGCTAGCAAACAGCCCAGCCTATGTGTGAAAAGTCCTGCACAGACAAATGTAAAGTTTGTGGGCATATGGTCACACTGTATGTGTGGGGAGGGTGAAAGTGTATGTGTAGATACATGTCATGCATTCCACTCTGAATTGCAGGAGACTAGGATTAAAATGCTGATTTAATGTGGACAAACATTTTCCAAAAAGATTAAGGAAATTAAGGAGTAAACCCCTCACAGGGCTCTTAAAAAGCCAAACCAGCATTGCGCTCAGTTTTAGTAATTCAATGACTTATTATTAGAAGCGATGTGTCAAACCTTACCTCTGGTTTCAATTGACCCAGAAAGGGTGAGACTATATCACAGAAAAAAATGAAAACATGAAATTAAATAGAGACTGAATGACTGCTGGAGTCCAAATTTAGAATCTCAACAATTAATCATAGGATCATAGGATGTTAGGGGTTGGAATCATTAGTAAGTGGAAATGTTTCTAATTGCATCCTGTAGTCATATGGACTAAACCCAACATTTTTTAATAATTTAATCTGCAATCTAAGAATAAATATAGTATCAGTGCTTTTAATCTGAGAAAGTAGCAAATACTTTGGGAAAATGCCTTGTCAGTTGACAAGATAGCCCTGCAGGGATGTACTTGCTAAGTTGAGCTTGTTAAAATAAACTTTTCTTTAATACAGCCAGGTAAAAATTGTATATCTAGGGCCACAAAATGAAAGGTGTGGCTACATAACTTAAAGAGGAGAGGCACGTGAGGAACAAGCCTGACACAGATTAATCTAATCAAAACTTAACTGTCTGAAAATGCAGTAGCTGTCTATGAAAACAAGAAAGAGAGATTTATCTTTGAGGACTGTTCACATATCTCTGTTACAAGCCTGTCCCAGAATAGAATGAATCATCTGAAAATGCCAGTTTTACAATCTTGGCAATAGATTATGTGTCTGGTAGTTTTTGAGTAGTAGGGGAGGGGTTGCTGGTATGGTCCTTATGAGAAGGTCTGCAAAAGTTCTTCCTACCTCTGGTTAAGGTTGAGCCGGTCAGCGCCTCTGTGAATTAAGAGGGGAAAACCTGTTGGGCAACTTCTGTTTGGTTTGGGCCTTTTTTGTGGTGAGCTATCTTTTCTTTTGTAGGAGGAGTAGGAAGAGAGACATGGTCATGAAGGGGAAGGAGGTAGTAATGCTGGGCCCAGGAAGAAAGGACGGCTTGGGGAAGGTGAATTTAAGACCTGCCTGCATCTCTCACTGTTCTATATATCCACTGTGAAATGATGGTGGGGTTTCCAGCTTAAATTAAATCAATTTTTAATTCTCCAAGTCAAGTCTATCTTTTGCCTGTGACAGTAAGTGGTGAGTGAGAACTCCCTGTCCTTTGTCACAACCCTCAAGCCTTTGACTATATCTCCTCCTGCCCCTCGGGCAGGAGTTTGTGAGTGGCTGTGTGGTGCTGTGTTTAAACCATGACAGACATTAATCTGAACTTTATTAGCTACCTGTCTTTGGATGGTGTGAGAATATGATCAGTGTGGATGCGGAGGCAGGAGAAAGACCTGCCTTACACTGCTGCGGCTGCTTCTTTCCAGTTCCTTCCTTTTTATAGCAGTTTCTGAGCTTTTCCTTCTTTTTTCTCATTCTTGTAAAAAAATGGAAATAATTGAAGTATCACAGTAAACAAATAATTAAATTCAGGTTCTCATGCAAAACTATGGCCAAAGAACTAGCATGATTTGTGGCTTCCTAAGTCTCGATCCAGTGAATAGGGATGGTACACAGAAGGGTCTCTTTAATTCTGCATGAAACACTAGTGACACAGACATGTCTGAAGGTGGGTGTCATTTTCACTCTTTTAGGAAGCATGCTGAAAAATGCAGAGTAACAATGTATTGGTCCAAAGACTGACTGAGCAGAAACTTACTGCACACCATGCTTTCGTGGAGAAGACAAGAGGCACTAAAGAGCGAGGTGATGCAATATTTCTTCTTGTTTTTATCTCTGCTGAATACAGATATGAAGTGCAACCCTGTCAGGGTAGAATTGGTGTCATCATAGGGTCCCGTGTGTTGTAAAAGACCTTTAAGATCATCAGGTTCCACCATTAACCTAATTGGACCAAGTCCACCAATAAGCCATGTCCCTAAGCTCCATATTTACACAACTTTTAATGATTCTATGATTCTATGATTCTATGTCCAGGGATGGAGATTCAACCACCCCCCTGGGCAGCCTGTTTCAATGCCTGACAACATTTCAACAAACAAGTTTTTCCTAAGGTCTAACCTAAACTTCCCCGACACAACTCAAGATCATGTCGTCTTGTCCTACCACTTGAGAGAAAAGACCAACATCCATCTCCCCCAACCACTCCTAAGGCTTGTCCTCCAGACCCTTCACCAACCTCGTTGCCTTTCTTTGGACCTGTTTCAGCACCTCAATGTATTTCCTGTGTTGAGGTGTCCAAAACTGAACCCAGTACTCGAGGTGTGGCCTCACCAGAAATGTGTAAAATAATAATTTATAATTATGCTGAACCTGAGCTAAGTGCTATTGTGCATGCCTTAAGCATCATTGAGAGGTTCAGGGAACAAAACCAGACACACTTCTGTTTTGGAAACTGTAATTTGTAATGTAGGTTCATTTTACTGGACTTCAAGACTGATTCCATTGGATATCATCAAAATTGAAACAAAGGGATCCAAATGGAAAAGCAAATAGTCCTTATCTCATTGGTTATTCATTTCTGTTTCAGCAAGCTATTTGATCTAACTATGTAGCCAATAAATGTTAAGATGAAAAGTGCTCAGGAACATGCACAGAACAGTAGCAGCTTTTCAAATATTTATGTTTTCATCTAAGGGTTTTTTTCTCTTTCAAACTATCAAACAGTATGAGTTTGCATTAAAGGGAGACTTTCACGCCAGCAAAAATGTTCAGATCTTTCAAACTATGAACTCAAATGCATTTCCCTTTTAGATTATTTTTGTAATTTTCATAACTGGCATTCCACTGGGACTGGTAGGTGTGCAAGCTGAAGGTGGGTAATGGTCCCACGAGGATATGTTTTGCTTTTTACAAATAAATACAGGCTTACATTAGCTGGGAAAGCATCCTGGGAGAAATTTGCTTCTCAAGTTGCCAACTTTGAATTGCAATCAGGCATTGTTAATATTTATTTGTATTACAGGATTGTGTAGAGTGGGTGAAGCTGCCATTACTGTAGGAAGTAGAAGCTTAGACAGCAAAATAAAGTATCTCCTACAGAAAGTCTCTCCTACAGGAAGTCTCTCATAAAACTCTAGATATGGGAAAAGTATTAACAGCTCAAGGAAGTGATGTAACTTGCTTAAAGTAACACAAGAGGTCAGAATCAGAGCTGCTGGAGCAGTCCAGGATTGCTGATTTACTTTGATCCAGGTAGTTGAATCAGCTGTTGTGTTCAAATAAAGATAATCTGTCCACACTAGCAGTTGGCATAAACCAGCCAAACACTGCGACAGGGATGCCCTTAGTTATACCATCTGTAGATATCATTTGCTGTAGGCTTTGTCATCACAATTGTTGAATTGAGGTTAAGGAATACTGAATTTTAAAATAACGTTCTAACCATAAGAAAATACCAGCATAATAACAATTAAAAATATTCTGAGAAATCATAAAACAAATTGGAGATCTGATTTAAACAAAACATGACTGATTGGATGAGCTCAAAGGGGGTCCCAGAGCTTGCAAAGGCCTTTTTGAAAACGTCTTATTACGCCGTTGATTCCTCTCCTAGTGATTATTCATCCTTTTCACAAATACCAGCAAATAAAACGTGCCAGATGCCACTCATCCCACAGGAATCCCAAACACTGAAGAATGTCTTCTTTTGTTTCAGATTATGTTTGATAACATCACAGAGAAAGTATCTTTCTTTCTTCTGTACTTGTTCTCATCTCCTTATACTGAGCTTCCAGCTCTCTGCTCTATGCAGCTCTAACGTTTTGCTTTACTGTTGCTGTTTTCTGTGGATTTTGAAGGGTCAAAGTATGGACTACAGGGCTGTAGGTCAACACCACTTGAGCCTCCATTAGGCAGGTCCTCAGCAGGAAGTGCAACTTATGTTCATGCTGGTGAGAAATTCTGTGAGAGCTCTTTATTCAGGAAAGTCTTTCCTGTTCATTTTTGGAACAGTTCAAGTTCTTGAAATGTAGCTGTTTTTAGCTGAGTAGGGTTTCTTTCTTCCCTGCCATGTTCCTTGATTTCTAACCTTGATTTAAATAACTAATAGAAACATATTTCTAGGGTTTTTAATTCTCTCACTAATCCAGCCTGATCAGTTGCACTCTCTGTACATGGAGACTATCAGAGGTCAAGAAGAAATTATGGCACTTTTTAACTCAAGCTGTTCATAGCACATTCTTTGAAGCCTTTGATCCAATATAAACAGTGCTACAAAATTTAGAGCTTACCAAAAGTGTTTGAGGAATTTCTAAGATCACAGAATCATGGAACATCAGGGATTGGAAAGGACCTTGAAAGATCATCTAGTCCAAACCCCCAGTCACAGCAGGATCACCTATATGATCACCTGGATATGTTCTTCACAGAAGAACATATCCAGGCAGGTTTTAAATGTCTTCAGAGAAGGAGACTCCACAAACCCCCTGGGCTTCCCATTCCAGTGCTCTGTCATGCTGACAGTGAAGAAGTTCCTTCTCAGATTTAGGAGAAACTTCCTATGTTCCATCTTACACCCATTGCCCCTTGTCCTATAATTGGATGACATTGAGCAGAGCCTGGCTCCATCCTTCTGACACCTGCCTTTTCCATATTTATAAACATTAATGAGGTCATCCCTCAGTCTCCTCTTTTCCAACCTAAAGAGATCCAGCTCTCTCAGCCTTTCTGTATAAGGGATGTTCCACTCCCTTCATCACCTTTGTAAACACCTACTCTATCTCCCTGTTCATATGGAACCAGTCTTTGCAAACCAACGAACCAAATTCTTCAAGAGTCCCTAGGCTATTCAAGAGTCCCTACTCTTGTGCTCATTGTAGCATGAAACTGCTGGTCTTCTAGCATTTTGCCTCTGAGATTAGCCCATTGTTTAATTGATTTCACAATCCAGGCTAGTATGCCTGAAAAATTGATAAGGCTTTGCATCTTGATAGTGCAATAACAATAAAGAGAACAACAAACAAAATGAGAGGAAAATGTCAGGACAAAGCATGGACATGATGCCCAGGCTGCTCATTCCACATGCAGGAGCTAAAAGGAAATTTCCCTTGCAATTCCGTTCCAAAACTGAATTTCAGGATGTAAAAACTTATGGTTTCCCGCCAGCTCTGGCTAATTTGTAGTATCAGGCCCTGAGAGAAGATGACAGCTGCAGACGGTGTGGAAGGAAAGCCACCTTGCAACACATTTTGTCAAGTTGCAGTCTCTGGCATTGGCCCAGAGCCGGTATTGCTGGAGACATGATGAAGTGTGAAAAGTCCTGGCAGGAGTTTTAGACAAATAAAAGATGGGAGGCAAGGGAAAATCAGGACCAAAAGAGATTAATATTTGTGAGGTTTATAGCAGAAGAGGGAAAGCAATAGGAAGTAAGAAAACCTCCATAGGGAATTTAGTGCGACAGCAGCAGATTAAAAACAGGATGGACCCAAAGAGGAAGCTTATTTTTTCCAGCTGGACCTTCACCTGAGAACAGAGATCAGGTTTGAGCAGCAGTCAGAGCAAAATAAATAGCCAATAATGAGAGAATTTGCAGCACCAAAATGTGAAAAAAACTCAGTGAGGCTCTGTAAGTGTGTATTGTGGGGGGTCGAGGGGTGGAAGACAGCAGGGTTTGCTAAGCTGGAAATGTAAATTCATCTGGGTTAAGGGAGGGGACACATGTCACTGAGGGAAAAGTGTTGCAGCCATCTTGCTCTGAGAATGTGGTAGATAGAGAGAGAGCAGTACCTCAAGGGTCAGTGGAAGAATGGTTTCATCTGAATTGCATTACATGCTGAAATGGAGACAGTCCTTTCCTCGCTCGTGGGCACAGAAATCAACACACTGGAAATGGAAGAGTGGCTTGGAAGCATGTGGAACAGGGAACTAAAATCTAAAATGCTTGTTGACACTGAAGGATGTGTGCATGGAATTAATGGATTCTGTATCTCCACAAGGAGCAAGAGCTGCTGAGAGTCTCTTTCCTTTGAGGTTTTGGAGATAGCAATTTGGCCCAGCTATGTAAGAACATGTGAATAATCTCCAGATGTCTTTGTTTTGGGGTTTTTGTCTGCTACTAATTTTTTTCACGGGGTTTGATGTTGGATGAATTAAATTGTCTTCCTGTTTTTCTCAGCAAACCAAGTTAGTTTCAGTTTTTCCTACAATTTGTAAGTGGTTTCCCAACCCTCCTTTTTTGTTTTTGTTCAGGCCCATTAGTTCCTTAACTAATTACTTGGCTAGTTTTATCTCAGGATAAACCCTGTGAAAATGTGGAGGTGGGAATTGCAGGACACTTGTTCCCTTGAGTTGTGGTTCTTTTGGAAAGGAAGGCCTTAAGAGTAAGGAGGAAGTTGCAGGAGGGGTTTGATCAGGAGAAGCAGGGATGATGTTAACAACTTACTAGGTGACAGGACACAGGTAGAACCACTTCCTGACCCCACTGGTCAGACCTGCTGAATGGTGAAGCCTGTCTGATCTGCTGAAGTCTGTGTCCGATGTGAGCTGATAATACTCTGGGGATTTGGTAGAAGTAAGACAAAACCATTTGCAAAAAACAGCTTTTCAAATGCCAGTAAAGATCTTACAGAAGGATAAATAGCAAATTTCACAACACCCAGGAAATGTTCTTGTTCCCTGGAATGTGGTAAATTCCTAATTTGTATTTTTATGAAAATTGTGGGAATTTTTGTATAAATAAAGTCCAATGTATTACAGTAGTAGTTGAAGCTTTGGATTATTATTGCTGGTCATGGGCCACCAGCAGTTTTAAAAGAGAATGTGATGATATTTCAGGCAGTAATTTCCCATGGCTAGATTTTATCCAGTGGAAATTTTTTGTTGTTATATTCTTCCCAGAAAACTTGTTTCCTAATAATGCAATACATCACTGACAGACCATGGACTAGATGAACTTAGCTGATGAAATGGGTGGACTAGAGACTGGATCAATGAATTCTGATGAAAACATACATCTTCAAGAAGGATAAGGCCTGTCTAACCTGTTTGTCTTTGCTCTTCTTTGTCTGAGTTAACATAGTGTTTTGAAGATGGGATTACCTGACAAGAACACCTCTTTGTCTCTCTGGTCTCAAGAGGGTCATGAATCATGAGTTTCCCTCAGAAAGCTGACTTATGATGTGTATAGGTGTTTGAGGAAACAGCTTTTGTGACTATCTTCTCATGTTTTTGACTGGACTGTCTCAGAGCAAATAATGTAAGAAAAAGAATAAGCTAATTGCCCAGGAGTAGTGAAGAAAAGAGAAAGAAAATAGGCAGGCAAAACTGAAGCACTGAACACAAGTGTAGTCATAATATCATGTCAAGATGCAGCTTTTCTGCTGATTTAATACATACCTGACCCTTCATAAAGTCTTACCACACAAGTAGTTATTTCTATTGCTTATATTTAGCATAAGATGACATTTTTACTCTTATGTCTGTGCAGAACCCACCTGAGGTCAGAGAATGCCTCAAGTATATAGTTCTGCCTGCATCATCTTTTACTAGGGTCATCCCCTGGCCTTCTCCTCTTGTACCACAGGTGATGAAATAACGTTTTAACAGTTACATCTGTAAGAATCAGAATCAGTCAAAAATCAACAGTCCATCAGAAAAGAAGGGCATGTAGTAACTGAAGGCTTCACTGGGAACCTGAGGCTTGGTTTCATACATCTCACAATCATCTGTATGTTTTCCTTGACAAATTATTTTAATGTGCATGTCAGCTCACCCTAAGCAAGAATATAATATTTCTTCTTTGATAAGAATGCTGCAACATTAAAGTTATGGAAAGTGTGAGAGGTTCCTAGTGTGACAGAGACCATATGTAAACCTAATTGCAAGTCCATACAGACTGTGGTCCATCGGTCCTTGTCTGAAGCTGTAGTCATAATCTTCAGAAGAAAACTCTTCGTCTTTTACTTTCACAGTGTCATTTATATGTTATGCATTTCCACATGTCCATAAGTCTCCTAACAGTTTAGATTTAGGCTGCTGTGGTTTCCTTTTACTTAGTTCCCTGCTGCGTAGAAATGATTTGTCACTACAAATGACACGGAGGAGATAGTAGAAACTGTTGACTAGAGAACAGAACTTAAGGGCTTGTTCTAGGTCCTAATAAATGGAGCTGGGTCAAACAGTAGGTCCTCAAGAAACAATTCAAAGAATTCCTGCAGAACAAGAAAAACATAAAGCAGAGCCTTTTATAGTCTGTGTGTACTTCTCTAAGCAAAAAAACCCCAGTGATTAATTACAAGAGTCATCTCAGAAGTACTTATGAGCCCTCCTCCACCGGCTTCTTTTTCACATGGTGGGTTCTCAGATAACCTGCAGATACACTGCCTACTTCTGCTTTTCAATGTGACTAATATTACACCAGATTATTTACTTCCGTGGTACTAATGTAGTCAGGATGTGACTGGGAACACAGAGTGTTTCAGAGAATGGAACTCAGAACTTTGTGGCTAAAGATGTTTGGTCTACGGCTCTCCTGCAGGATGCCCTGTGTCATACTGCTCATCAGTGGTACATCAGTCAGGTACTGTCTTTATTAGAGTAATTACCTCATAGACGTTACTTACTTTCTCCTTTTGCAGTTTCTCCTATTTTATCATAGGTGCTTTCAAATATGAAAGGGAAAATGAGAATGTGTTAATTTTTTGTGGACTTCCGTTGGACAAACACATAGGCACGCTGAAATCGTATAGTGAGGGAGATTGTCACATTGCCCTGTCTGTACATTTGTTTGCTTTAACAGCTTTTCAACACTAAATACTACTGAACTTAAGACTGGTACTATAGGTACCTGAGCAGCCATTTGTGTGTGAGATGGCATTGTAGTATGGACGCTTTTCTACTTGGCCCTCATTTGTTCTTTTTTTTTGCAGACTCTCCTCGTAATACTAACTTAAGTAGCTCACAAGGGTGTTGTGCAGATTAATTAAGTGCTAAGTATTATTAAGCGGACCGCAAACCTAATAAAGTTTCAGTTGAACTTTTGAACCGATGCTTCATGTGGGTTCTAAATTAGCCAAACTAGCTTACAGAATATTGCAGTATCCAGATGAAACAACTTGGGTGAATTTAGGTATGTAAATGTAATTACTTGCCTTGGAATTTGGCCAAAACACGGTAGGTGGATTACGAGCCATGCTCTTAGAAAAGGAACTGCAGATTTTTAACTACTACAGTCATACACTTCTTACTTCAGAAGGATTTTTTAAACTAAAAATTATTGGTTTAAAGTCTTCTGAAGGAAAATTTTTCAAGGTTTTGAAAATTCAACTCATACCCATAAACTAATCACAGTAAAGACCATGAGAATTTTTTCAAATGTTTTGATCAATCATAAAAACGGGGAAGAAAGAAGTTTAGATTGAGATTTTCTTAATTAAAAAATAAAAACCTTTGCAAGATATATTTTCTATTAAAAATAAAAGAGGTGTGAGACGTAGAGTTTGACAAGAGATTTTAACTTAAATATCACAGAAGAGACTGCCATATCCAAGAAGGTGACTATTGTAGTTTGCATTTGATGTCATGTTGGCACTTGCAAGAAAACTATCTGTGGCTCTGCAAAGAAGGAAAGGGTTTGGAGCCTTTGTTTACGGGTTTCCAGATCCTCCTTCTTCATTTTTCATCTGCCTTTAGAAAGGACACACATGGTACTGTAACGAATGCAGCAGCCATCTTGCCTTGGGAAAATGTTGAGAGAGAGAGAGTGTGGTACTTCAAGGATCAGCAGAAAGAAGGTTTCATCTGAATTCCATTGACTGCTGAAACATAGAGTTCTTCCCTTACTTGTAGCCATGGGAATTGTCATGCTGGAAGTAAAGGACTATCATGGAAGCATGTGGAAGAGGAAATTGAACCTTAAAATATCTTCTGACACTGAGAGATATGTACATGGACTTCACAGACTCCATGTTTCCACAGGAAGCAGGAACTTCTAAGAGTCTTTTCTGTTTGAGGGATTGGAGGTTGAAGTTTGGCTCAGGTATGTAAGAACGTGTGATTAATCTCTGTATGTCTTTAAGTGGGGTGAATTATATCTGTCGGGTTGTTTTTTCCCAAATTGAGCTTTGTTTTTCCCTGCAATTTGTAAGTGGTTTTTCAAACCTGTGTTTTGTTTTTATTTCAGCCCATTAGCACATTAACTAAATTAATTGGTTAATTCTGTCTTGAGGATAAACCCATTGGCAGTGACTCAGTTTGTGACTGCCTCATCAATTGGCAGCGCTTTTGTCACTTGACTAGAAAAGAAAATAGGAGTTCATACATGTCATTCATATCAGCTATCAAAGTTATCTAAGTCTCAACCTGTATAATTAACTCTCTGTATTCAGTCGAGAAGGACATCACCAGGACTGATATTTTTTAGACACTGATCTATAATGGCATGAATCTCATCTCTGTGTGCTGTAACAGTATAATTTAAGATTATATTTCTTCCTATAAGGACTTAATCTTTATGTCTACCTGTACAGGTTTTTAAGAAACATTTATGATGTTTGATTTCATATCTAATTTTTTTGACTTTTGTAAACTGAACCATAGCAATGGCATAATCAAGCCACCAGAAGGTTATTATCTTCTGGATAGAGTAGCCTGGAGCTCTGCCTGTAATTTATGAGATCAGCCATACTATTATGCTTTTAAGAAGCTGAGCCTTTTGATAAGCTTTATGCATAAAAAAGATTGCTGAGAACACTGCACACAGTTACTGTAAAACCTGATCTAAACATTCTTTCTGTGTACAAACAGACAGATTTTATATCAGAAAAGCAAACAAACAATGACCATCACTAGCATTTATTATTGGCTGCTTTGAACTTAGCATACTGTTAATTGCACATTTGACTAGCTATTTGGGGCATTCCTTTCCAGGGCCTTTTTCCAAAACATGCAATATAAATAAAATGTGCAATGACATTCAAGAAGAGTTTTTCTCATGCACATACCTTTGTCCAAAATACTAATTTTAATGAAAATGTAAACCTGGCTCTTCTCCATGAAAACCTAGCAAGGAGCTTGAACAGTGCACAGACAACTACTGACATTTTATTATAAAAATAAAGATGCTCCCACAAATGTAGAAATTCTATAAGCATTGGTTATTAGATAAATTCAAGGTGAGTAGCCCCATCCACACTGTTTAATAATTGTCTCGCTTTGCTATAAAATTGAGGCAATTTATGGTTTTTATTTCTCTCTGTCTGCATTGCTCACTGTATTATTCTCAGAAGACATTATAAATATAGAATTTTACAGTAATACAGGAAACTGTTGTGCCATTTATAAATGAAGAAATAGAACACAGTTGAATTAAATGAGCAAAGCCAGAAAGGAAGGTTTTGTAACTGAGGTGAAAATTGCTACCCATTGTTCACTCTTCTGGGGTTACTCTTCAGTCTATTATTCTTTAGTTTGAAATAACTTTCATCAGAAAATAATTTATTAACTATTTATCTTTCTCTTTATAGATTTTGAGAAGAGACTCAGCTCAAAATTCTTGAACCTAGCCATATTCAAACCATACACTCTTAGATGTAATTTGTATTTTCATTCAGAAGACATTTTAAGTATTAAAAGAGACTATGGTAAAGTCAAAAGGGAAAAAGGGCATGTGGTGAACAAAAACCTTCATTTTCCAATTTCTAAATCTTCCTAAATTTTAATAACAAATGAGAAAATTGACGATGTTTGAGCAACCTAACAGGCAGAATTTTCTAGCTAACATCTAGAAAAGTGTTCACTTTCCGCTTTATACGTGATGATTCCTATGTGTAAGCGCTCTTTAACGAGCTGAAGATAAGCCTCTGCTAAAAGTGAATTAAAGCTTTGATTTTTACAGGTCTTGTCGGTGTAACTACGTGGAACAACCTTCCGTGGCCGTGCCTCTGAACTGGCAGATCTCTCTCTGTTGCTTTCTATGACCACAGAAACTGTCAAACCAGTTCAGTTCAACAGTCAGTCTTCCTAGTATCCTCTTCTGACAGCATCCAGTGTTAGAAGCTGTTATGGGTTTGATGAAATCACTTTTATTCACAGTCCCTTGGGGGTGGGAGATTTTCTTCTGTATGGTTGGGCAGAATATAATCTCTTTGAGCTACCCTGGTGCTAAATTGTGACAGATGCTTAGGGAAGTAGACATGTAGAAAATTTAGTTTTTAATCATCCTGAAAATATCAGCTTTGATTCAAGAAAAGGAAAGTAATGTGTTGACTGACAATACTGTTGTCGTATTCACCTCTTCTTTTAGGAAGAGAGCAGAATATATCTGAATCTGCCAAAACCAGCAAAACTAAAGCAGAGATGCTGCAAAAGCAGCACAGCTCCCGGAGTGCCTCAGCCCTGCAGCCTAGCTGGAGGGAAGTTTATCGAACTTTATCTTCTGACATAAACAGTTTCTGGTAGAAATAGAAACTAACAAGAGCTTTTGAGCTGCTAGTTGCCAGCTGACAGATACTTCTGAGAAAGGTTTTGCCCTCTCCCTTGGAAATGCCTTCACAAGATATTTCTCATTTATGAATTCTCCTTACAAAGTGGAGAATTTCCTTTTCCTACTTCTTTTCCTGTTACTTTTCCTTTCCATTTCTGATTTCCCCCTCAATGACTTTCCATATTACTTTTCTCCCAGCTCTGCACTCAGGTAAGGCCTGAGTAGAGACGCCTTTGTGCAGAATTTCTATCAATTGCATTTTTGCCATCATTTGTCAATTTGAATTTGAAGGTACCAAGTGATGGGGGTTTATTTAATGACATTCCTTTTCCCAGACTGTCTTTGGTGATTTTCCTTCAAGCTGACTTTCATCCTTCCCTTTTAATTAACACCTTTTGAGAGGAACATAAAAATTAAACTTCCACTGATACCTCATTCTTTGTGAACCTCTCTGCCAAGGCTTTTACATCAAATGTGATTCTACTCTTAAACTGAGTGTACAAATTAATATATGAGATTCATTTTTATTTCCTTTCTTGTGCTACTCCCAGATGTCTAGCTACTTTAGAACAGTATAAGTTTAAGAGAATAAACTCAACGACACATTCTCAGACTTGAGTAAACTTAGAATGTGTTCATTCAAAAATTAACAGCTCTCATTATACTGGCTAGTCACCCAAGTCTTGCTGTGTATTTTCTTATCATGATCTAATATCTTGCACAACTTAGTGTGCCAACTTTAATGTCTAATATCTCAAAAACTGTAGAACTGGAAGATTATATCTCTCATTGTTAGAATTGAAAAGGTGGAGGAAAAGCAGGCTGAAAGACATAGCTGAAGTTGCACCTATGCAAAGCCACCGAGGCTGATTTCAGTCAATCCCAGTCTTCCACTATGTTAAGATGATTTGGTGCAGAGGTGAAGGCTGAAGAAAGTTAAGTTAAATTTGTTGAAGAAATGATGTATCTCTGTCCTATTGTGAGTTAAGGTGAGGTCATACCTAGGTGTGAGTGTAAGGAAGAGCATAAAGGATTATATCTCATGTAGCACTTGCCTCTGGGCAATCAGTAGAATATCATAGAATCATAGAATCACTACCTTGGAAGGGACCTTGAAAGATCATCCAGTCCAATCCACCTGCAACAGCAGGATCACCTAAACCAAGTCACACAGGAACACATCCAGGCAGGTATTGAATATCTCCAGTGAGGGAGACTCCACAACCCTCCTGGGCAGCCTGTTCCTGTGCTCCGTCACCCTCACCGTGAAGAAGTTCCTTCTCAGGTTGATGTGGAACCTCCTATGTTCCAGCTTACAACCATTGCCCCTCATCCTATCACTACATAACACTGAGAACAAATATCTTGAGGAAGATAGTGAGGCAAAGAGCCTTCAGGTTGGACAAGACCATAGGCAGGCATTACACATAGTTTTTGCTTTTTTATACCACCACTATCAAGGAGCCTTTAACAGACATTCAAAGAGGGTTTATTACTAATTAATTTACATTTTAATACAAATTAGAACCTAAGTCACACCCTTGTATAAGGGTTGTGACCTTGCAAGCTGAACAGGATTGAAGAAGGCAATAATCTATCTGCTGGCCTATAAAGTCAGCAGAGGTTACAAAGTCCTTGCAGATGATGTCACCATATTCACACAGTTCTCTTTGCAAAAGACTTTTGTTCTGTAAAGTGTTGGTACTCAAACAAAATTACAGGAATATGGTCTAATTTCTAGATCAAAGATGTATGGAACAATTTAGCTTCTGGTGCTGGAAGATACACTGTGTTAACATCTTGCTGTATTTTTCAGGTCATTATTGCTGGCAATAAGTTCTTCCAGTGCTATGTTCTTAATGATAACAGGTGTTGCTCATATACTGCCTACTCAAGTGAATGCTCTTCTCTTGAGATCTCATGTTGGCCCTTGTACTTACCAGTCGGCATTTTCAATAGGAAATTATAACTTGTGGCCAGATTAACTTGCCCCCAGGAGCTGTGTTGTTATTGAATTTTTAGATATAATAGCATCATTAATGAGAGCCCTTGCCAAATGCTGTGCTGTGTGAGGTTTGTGTTATGGTTTGATTTGAAAAGTTACCAAATGCTTGTGATAAGGTTGCAAGCTATACAGCATCACAAGGGAAAACATTCTTGTTTGGATCTAAGCATGTTTTGGATTATATGAATTCTGAGTTCTGGACCATTTTCCACACCATCTGCAGCCAATCTGCATAGCCTGGGAAATTCAATCAGACATCTTGCCCATCTGTAAAACCAGAACTGCTCTGTTACTGTTTCACTCTGATTAATGGGGTTTGTTTTGTTTGCTTCTTTGTTTACTGCTAGCCCTGCTCTCCAAATCCATTAGGAAGAGTACAAACTAGTTTCAGCACCTGATTAAAACTCTTCTAGAAGTATTATCTAAATTATATAAATATGTATATATAGTACTTGATAAATTAAGTATGTCAGAGTGAGTGGATGTGGCAGATATGAGCCATGTATATGATTTGTGGTTCAAACTTTAAATAAGTAACTGTCCAAATCCTCTTTTTAATGTACTGCAAATTGATACTGTGCATAGTTCTAGGAGATTAGATAGTGTTGCTCCAAACAGGTATATTAAAGTGAGTGTTAAAGAAGAGCAGAGCAGGGGATAGTAAAAGCTAGAGACAACCTCTGCCAGATTTGAAAGGATAAAAAAAAAAGTTAATTAAGATTTGGGGACTGTGCTGCTGATTTGTATCAACTAAATGCAAAAGACAAAGGTATGCAATCTGTTTTTCTGAGGTATCCCACATTTTGTAGGCTGCACATTTTTATTAAGAACGGCAAAGATTCAAAAGGAAAAAAGTGAAAAGTTGGATTTAAGACATTTCTACTTCCATATTCCAAAACTGCTTGTAGAGACCTGAGCTTGCTCTGAAACGACTTTGTCTTCCTAATTGCTTGCATAAACAATCAAAATCCAGATGCTACTAGGCTAATTAAACTGATGTTAATCAAATAGCAGAAAATGTTAAAAGAAAACCCTGGAACATGTACTTTGTCCTTTGGTTTGAATCACAGCTATAAGCTGGTCCCCAGTTGCAAACAATTTCCAACAAAATTTCACCTACCTCTCTTCATTGCTCCATGCTCAGACTGAAAACACGTCCTGGTTAGCACACCTGGTAGGGCTACTAAATAGGTAAATTTGCAATATGAGAGGAAAAGCCCCTCAGCTCTTTTAGAATCATAAAATCACACACACAGACACACACCTTTCTAGCCCTTGATGATCCTGAAAGCTTCTGGTTGAGAGGATGGAGTCTCTGGAGAGAGCAGGTGAGGTGTGACAGATGATTTTTAAGAAGTGTTTTATGCAGAGATTTCATTATACCTGTGTAAAGCCAGAGAAGATTTCTAGGTCTGACCTGGGCTTACAGGATGTGATTATTTTTGTGGTTTCCACATTAAAGCACTGCTTATGTACATTTGCTTATGTAGCTTTGGGAAGGGCCTTGGGACCAGCAGCAGGCAAAGGCTGCCTGTGACACAAGGCCAGCACCTTCTTGCTGTGGCTCTGTGCTCCACCTTATCTGCACATAGAAAATTAGGATTTTAAGCACAAGAGAGGCTGCAGTGTATTTCCCAGCACATGCACAAAAACCTACTCTTGCCTTACTGGCTTGGTTTCTCAAGTAAGCCCTACATTGTGTCTTCTGCAGTGCAAAACCTTTAAAGCAAAAGACAAATGAGTGTAATACAAATTTTCAGTGAGGCCCAAAAAATAAATACTCTTTTAATGAGCTCTTTTTCGGACTTGCAGCTCCTTAGGGCAGTTTTTCTCCCTTACGAGTCTCTGGAAATTGCTGAGCACTTTGTGGTCACTACCATCAACAACTAATGAATAAAAATGATGGTGATTATATCACAAGAACCAGAACTCTGAAAAGCTTTAATCACAACAATGTAACAGATTAATTAGAGTGTCCAAAAAACAGAAACAATCCATCTGATTTTGAGATGCTTCAGTGGGAATTTTTACAAGTGTACAGAGAATTTTAATAACACGGAAAAATCAATTATATATTTTAAGAGGTATAATAACCATAAATACCCAGTAAATGTTAATGCCAAGTCTGATAGAATGCCTTGCGTCAGTAGATCTCAAAGCACTTTATAAAGAAAGCATTCATTATCAACGCAATGAAAACCAAATTAGCTTTGCTAATTTGCATTATGTGCAGGGCAGTGTGATCAGCAGAGAAAAGCAGGCAGATAGTTGTGTATGCAGGTGAGCCAGTAATTTAACTTATTTACTGGAGTGTAGAAAAAGTGAATAATAGGACCCCAAATGTTTTGCAATCCCCACTAAACTAAGGAAAAGATAAAAATATAAAGAAGATTCTGTGGTTTGATCTGTATGTGGTAAACCCCCATGACTGAAAAAGGAGCAGTTGGGCTTTGCCCAGATTTAAATTGCCTCTAACATACTTATAAAAGTTATGAGGTTGTATATGATTAAGGAATTGACTTCACACATGTGCAATGGAATATTCTGCCCTGTTTTCAGTAGTTTAATCACCTGGGGCCTGTAGAGTACTGGTAAATCCATTTGCAAGACATCACGGAAGCAGCATTCGAGAAAAACCTTGAGAATGGCAGTCCAGGGGGAATGCTTATGTTCTGTTTCCTGAAATGTACTTAGATTATCTTGAATTTGACCTAAGATTTCCTGTGTTTACCCACAGAGCTGTGGTGTACGTCTATAGAAAACACAGTGCAGAAACCTCTTCTGCAGCTCCGTAATGATAGAAACAAACTTTGTCACAGATCTGCCTAATAGAAGTGCTTTGTATTCTGCCCACATGCTTTCCAAAGGAACTTTTTTATGCTGGGAAAAGCGATGTCACTTCAATCATTTGAGGAGAACTCTTATTTGGAAATAGGGGGTACGTGCCTTTTTTTTTTCCAAAAGCTTTGTCAGATTGCAAGTGTTTTTTTCTTTATCTGTCTGGTTTTGTTATCACACTGTAAATTTGGAAATTTTGGAACTTTTAAAAAAAGCTTTCAAAAATAAAGAAAAAATACTTATTTTGTTGAAAGTATGCACTCCAGTAAGTAAAAAAATACCCCACAAATTTGTCTCAGAATTTCCTTTTAAGGAATATTGTGGAATTATTTTCTTTTTCTTGTTTATTTGTTTCCCCAATTGGAATAAAATTTAGTAGGAGATGTGTGGAATTTTCCATGAAACTAGTCTCAGCTTATTAGCTCTCTGGTCTAGGCTTCCAATTGAGAAATTTGGAGTGAATGTATTCAGACAATTAAGCTTCATTTTCTGATCCCTAATTGCACACCCACAGAGAGATTTAATTTAAACATGAGTTCCTTCAGTGCTAGCAATTGTGTGACCTGTAGTTTGACCCATGTTTTTATTGAACAGATCTTTACTTAGGATGTTTTTGTGAACTGTTCATCTGAGCTCTTTATAACACACTTTCTGCTTGGCCTTATTCACAGCTCCCAGGTTTAAAGACGTACCCACAATAAGCTGAGTTTCCTGCATGAGACCTGATATAAAGATGCTACAGAACTTCTCTTTCCAGGTCCCTTTCTTGAAGGTGTTGGCAGCTGTAACTCTTAATCCCTTTAAATAACTTGGAGAAATCATGGAAAGCTTTTTAGGGATCCATGAATACTGTACGCTTAAGAGTAATTATAAACTAACTTAATCAGAATTATTTATGGACCTTAGCTTGTTAAGACACAACAATTTTTCCTCAGTAGCTGTGAGGAAAACTTACACTCTAGACCCATGTGCTGCTATTTTGACCCACAGAAATCATGATTAAAATGCTGTCCAGAAAGAATGATACACTTGTACATAGGTTTTTGACCAATCTCCATCTGGAGGTCTCAGGGAGACTTTTAGTGTCTCCATCTGTTACAACTTTATGTGTCCTTGATAAACACAAATGGAAGAATGAAAAGAGTTTCTACTGATCAGACTCACATGCAGGCTGAGGTAACAAGAGAATCAAAAGCATTCAGGTAGTAAGAAACATTTCAAGAAAGATTAGGGAAATTCTTCAGACATTTATCACAAACTGTCCTCCAGAAGTTCACTCCAATCCATCCTCTGGTCATTCAAGCCAAGTGTCTTCTTCAAAATTCGTGTCTAGCTCTTAGGAAAACAATGAGAAATAAGTGGGGCAAAGGTATTGAGTCAGAGTGAAGTGGGATTTTCCATATAGATCCATTGCATAATTTTGCCTGTTATCCCTACCAGCATGCCAGATCATGTTCAGACAGTCCAGGGACCATACCGGATAGACAATTTTTACAAGGCATCCTGTTTTGAAAGAGGCAGCTGCATGGACATCAGCTATGCAAGTTACTTGCCACCTGAGTCAGAAGTCAGGCCCTAGTCCTGTCTTTTTTTTTATCTGCTAGCCATAGCCATGAAGATCACTGTGTATCAACAGCACCAGGGTAAACTGACATCATGCCTATTTCTTTGCAAAGGGCTTTATCCAGAGTGGTGCTGGATGCCTCCTGAAAGGGACATAATCACAGGATCACAGAACATTAGGGACTGGAAGGGAACTCGAAATATCATCTAGTCCAATTCCCCTGCCACAGGAGGATCACTTAGACCAAGTCACACAGAAACATAACCAGACAGGTTTTAAATGTCTGCAGCAAAAGAGACTCCACAACACTCCTGAGCAGCGTGTTCCAGTGCTCTGTCACCCTTACCAGGAAGAAGTTCTTTCTGTTATTTATGTGGAATCTCCTGTGTTCCAGTTTACACTCATTGCCCCTTGGCCTATCATTAGATGACAATGAGAAAAGGCTGGCTCCATTCTACTGACACCCACCCTTCACATATTTGTAGAGATTAATGAGGTCACCCCTCAGTCTCCTCCAAGCTAAAGAGACCCAGCTCCCTCAGCCTTTCCTCATAAGGGAGGTGTTCTACTCCCTTTATCATCTTTGTGGCTCTGCGGTAGACTCTCTCCAGCAGTTCTGTGTTGTTCTGGAACTAAGGGGCTCAAAACTGGACAGAATATTCCAGCTTTGGTCTCACCAGGGCAGAGTAGAGGGAAAGGAGAATCTTTCTTAATCTGCTAACCACCTTTTTTTAGCATCTGCTAACCATCTGCTAACCTCTTTTGATCCACCCCAGGATGCTATTGGCCCTCTTGGCCACAAGGGCACACTGATGGCTTATGGTCATCCTGCTGGCCACCAGGACCTCCAGGTTCCTTTCTCCTACGCTGCTTTCCAACAGGTCAGTCCCCAGCCTGTCTGGTACCTGGGGTTGTACTTACCCAGTTGCAAGACTTGTTACCCTTGTTATTTTTGTTAGACTTCATTACATTTCTCTCTGCCCAGCTCTCCAGCCTGTCCAGGTCTTGCCGAATGGCAGCACAGCCTGCTGAGTTGTCAGCCACTCCTCCCAAATCTATATCATCAGCAAACTTGCTGACAGTGTACTCTAATCCCTCATCCAAGTCATTAATGAATAGCTTGAGTAAGACTGGTCTCAGTACCAACCCCTGGGGTTCTCCACTAGATACAGGCCTCCAACGAGACTCTGTCCCACTGACCACTGCTCTCTGGCTTCTATCCTGCAGCCAGCTCACCATCCACTTCACTGCCCGATCATCTAGACCACACTGCCTCAGTTTGGCTATGAGGATGCTATGGGAGACTGTGTCAAATGTGATCTGGCAAGTCAGTGGGAGGTGAAAGACCTCAGTATCTCTTAAAGTGAGCTCAGCAGGTTGCAGAAAAAGCAGTTTCTTGCTAGTATGCACCTAATTGTGTTGAATTGTAGTCCTATTTCTAGAGCGAAATAAGTTAATGAACCTCAGCTGATTATACCCTAGTTTACTTAATAGTTCACATTATTATTTAAATGTGAAGAAGTAAGTGTGCCAGCCTATAACTGTTTTTGCTGTTTCTCTTTTTTATTCTAGTGCATCTGTAGTGTGTGGTTTAATTATATTTTACTATATAGTCTAAGTAAATGAAGAATTTATTTTTTTGGGCTTATGTGTGACAGTGGTATCAGAGAAGAATTAGCACCTGGATGGGTCAGGTCCAGGAATGGAAGATGGGTGAGATGCAGCAGCCAGTCTGTGAACAATCTGGACAAAACCATTTGGGCTGCATTTGCTGAAGCAGAAGACCAGAGACCAGTGCTCTGAGCAGCCCGTTGCCTTTCTTTTTTTTCTTGTGAGAGGCTCTGTTGCGTGTTGCTGACCAAAACTGAGCAGCATGGTGTGAAACAGAGACACAGCTGTGAAATAGCTGTAGATTTAGAAGTTAGTGTAGTTTTTCAGACCTACTGAGTGCCCAGAGCTGTTCTCTTCAGGGGAGTCAAAGCTGTAGAAAATCAGGTCACTGCTTTAGTTGCCTAAATAATGATTTAGTTTCCTGGCAGTTATGAACCTCAGTTCCTCCATACCTATAAAAAGGGTAACAGCCCTCTGGCAAAATATTGCTGCTTAGGAATGCCACTTTGAAAGAAATAATTTCCATCTGGAAGCTATTGGGAAGAGCAGAGAGAGTGTAGAAACCCACCTGCCACCAAAGTGCCTCTGTCACTGACCCCAGACCACAAATGTATCTGATGGATCATTTCAGGCTCTGGAGTTCTCAGGTAGCAGCTTTCCATGTGCATTCTAGCCTGTTGTCTTTGTCTCAGTGCAGTCCTGTATCTGACTGATAAGTGGTTTTGCAGTGGGCAAGTTTCTGCAGGTAACAGTTTCTTACCTAGCAGTGTATGCAGAAGAGAAGTTGAGGTCAATACTCATAATCCTGTGACTGGCCTAAGGCAGAGGGAATGCCTGGTAGCAGGAGAGGAGGACAGTGTAGTCTTGCAGAGCAGATGGAGAATAGACCCCTGAGGAACCACCAATTAAAAGTACCCCAGGCTTTTTGTCATTGGCTTTTCTACAGGATTTCAGGTGAGTAAATTCTAGAAATCACAGAATCACAGAACATTAGGATTGGAAGGGACCCCGAAAGATCATCTAGTCCAATCCCCCTGCCAGAGCAGGATCTGAGATTTTTCTGAAAGTGTCTTACATAACAGTCTCATTCTTTGAAAATGTGGGGAAAATACTCTGCATTGATTTTATTGTATTTGGCATTGATATAGTGTATGTCATGTAATTAGTGTCTGTGTTGTAGTGTATAAACACAAGTGGGGAAGGTAAAAGTAGAATATTCAGCCTTAATCAGTGCTCCTTAAATGCTAGGTGCATACATATGCAACCATACTGGATCACTGGCACTATCTGACAGAGCATATTTCTCCTCCTGGAGATGAAATCTAATGAGTTTAAAATCACATAAATATGCCCAGTTTACAAAACAGACTTGTCTGAAAGGCAATCTACATTTCAGTTGATTTATAGCATGTGGTTTAGACCAAGCTTTTCACTCCCTGACACATGACTTGCATTCCCTACCTTATTTTTTAAATGGACATAAATGAAAACAGAAGGTGAGAGGCTGCTGATAGTTTTTCCTTTCTCCTACTCTCACCCAATAGACACTTGATTTCCAGTAAACATTGTTGTAGCTCATTTTGTCTTTATAAACCATCTATTTAGAAGTTAATAGTGCACCAGTCAGAAAGAATGCCAGTGCCAACATCTGAAACACATTTTTCATTTTATCAGTATGATCCTTGTATTAGAAGCTTGGCCTCTTCTGGAACCACCATCGCCTGCTCCACTGTCTCAGTAATTGGTGTCATCGGATCCTTTTTGCTCTATCAAATCTACCTCATCACACAAATGGAGTTTCAGAGGATGCCAAGAGATACTGTCAAAAATCCAGGTTCTGATTGTGAATGGGTTGTATGAAGTCTGACATGAGGGCTCACATTGCCTCACTGTCTCCAGCTTGTCAGAGCCAGCAATAGGCATTTCTCTCTGTTTTATGGGAGAGAACAATAAAACCTAGCAGTAACTACTACCACACCTACCTGCTGAACAAAGCTGGTTGTTTTCAGTTATGAAGAGGAAAAGAAAAAGTCTAATCAACTGCTTATGTGAAGAGAGATGAAGAAGGGGGAGAAAGACTCCTGAGGATCAAGATTGCAAGGTGTTACTGCCCAGCAGAAAGACTTTGGTTTGCTACTCTGGGTGTACAGGAATGATCTGTGCTTTGTAGGGTCACAGCAAAGAATAAAGATGCATGAAGTAGATTTCCAATTTCAGGTTGCTTCCATTTTTTTACCTCTGCACTGGAAAAATACCAGGAATTAAAAGTTTTTAGGGCTGGTTTTGGAGCTTTGTTGGAAATGACCACTTGGACATGTGACAGAGGAACTCTGAAGACACAAAGAGAGTGGCTTTTTGGGAAACCTAACTTCTGTGCTGAAGTTAAAGACACCTAATCAAATATAACAAAAAAAAGATAATGTCTTTTCACACCTATTTCTATTGCAGAACAGTTATGAAGTCTGGGTACAATAGAACCGTTTGGGAGAAGATGCCCTTTGAGTGTTACTTCAAGGTTTTAAATTGACAAGCCATAAAGGGTGAAGCCTGACTCTTTGATCTTAAAAAGCTTGAAAAGAGGAAGCTTTACTCTGTTCAAATAATTTCAGGTAATTGTAAGTAATCCAAATTGAGTCTCAGGGCTGCAGGGCTTTACATAAATGATTCACATTTGAAGAAGTTCTGAATAAACATGAATTCAGATTTTAGGAGCCTCTTCACTGTTTTAGACACTTGAGGCTGAAGCAGGAAATAGCATGCTCACTGTAAAAGAGGCATCAGCTTGCAGAAGAAATCATAGAATGTAGAATCAAAGAATCATTCAGGTTGGAAAAGACCACTAGGATCATCAAGTCCAAACATCAACTCATTTGTTGAGTTCAAAATAGGATTAAACAATTAACTGAAGGCCAATGAAACCAAAGGAACCACTTCTGTTTTCGAAAACTCTTAAGATTAAAATTGGTGGAGAGTGTGAAGACAATTTTTTTAGGGAGGAGAAGGGCTGTGGTGGTCAGATGAAAATGAAAACGTGAAAGAACTGTGGCCAGCCAATGGTTGGTTCCTCTCAAGAACAGTAAAGGCTCTAAGCAGCGGATGCAAGATTCAGCAAGCTGTACATCATCTCTTGTCTAAGGTTTCACATTCATTAGTACCTTCGAAACTGTACCCCTAAAGGCAAATTAGTACACATTGGAGTAAAGGGGGTGGATTATTACTTACTTCTTTAACCACAAATGAATGTATTTGGTGTTCAAATTTTACAGAGAACAGACCAGATCTAATCTGTTCAGAGACAGGTGGATTAGCAGGGGTTAGCTGTGGGCAGCAAATCGATATACAGAGAAAATAGAGAATAGAGAGACAAGCTAGTATTCATCTATGCACACTTTACTAGTTTGATGTAATTCAAAGTTAAGGAGTTTGCATTGAATCATTATTCATACAGACTCAGAGAAGTGCTATGGTGTTTTAAATGAAACCAAGCATTTAAAGAACACTCAAAGTCAAGTACACTGTCCCAATTTGAGGGGCAGTAATTTACTGATACAGAATTAACTCAATCTCCTGAAAGTCTATGGCCATAGTCTAATGTTTCTCCTTGTTTGCAGCCTTTAAGTAAAATCTAGGGAGATAAGTAAGGTACTGAAGGCTCACTGAGCAATAATTCTGGATGGCTGCAAATTCTGTAGTTACTACAGCATGAATCAAATGAGAAGACAGGGTGAGAATACACCTCCTGTGAATAGGGCAGGGACTTTGTCGCTGGCCAACCTTTCTATTGAATTTTATACAATGGAAAGTAGTTGAGGAACACCTAATTTATACTAAGAAATAGAGTCAAGAGGAGTGTATGAAGTATGACTGGAAAGCAGAGTGGATGTGGAGACATTAAGGCCAAAGTCATTGCCTGAAAAGGAATGGATTGGTAGCTGGGTTTCAGTCACGGTATTTCTCTATCTGTTACTCACTCCATGCACAGCTGCTTCAAAATGAACATGCAGGATAATGAAACAGGCACACTGAAGAGAGATGGTTTGGGATCATTTAATCAGAGACCATACATGTGTTTTTCTTTTAGAAGAAGTGAAAACAAATGAGCAAGTGGAGGCAAACAATTACTCAGCATGTGTATTTTGCTCTTCAGCTCGTTTGTGTGTGTATTCAAATATAATAATTCTATCCTAAGCTCATTATCTGTCTACCGCTTGATGACATCCCAGTATCACTCAGTGCATCAGAAAAAAAAACACATCTGTTTTTTTAAAATATTTCACACTTCCTTTCAGAAGTTGCCAATTTTTTGTGTGTTCTCAAGGGCATTCTCAATTCAGTTATTTTTTTTTGTCTGTAGTGTCAAGAAGCACAGAAAATTTCCTCAAGACTCAAATCATGCTTGTAAGATGATTTTTGCTCACATTTCATTGAATAACAAACTTTGCTTATGTTTTTCTTGCAGAAGAATCAAACAGTGACTGTCATGTTACCCATCAAATAAGCCCAGGTCTTGTTAAAGCATAAGAAGTATGAAAAGTGCCCATGGCATGGAGTTACTGTTTTCCTTCTGAAACCTAATTTGAGAGTTACTAAATCTCAGTGAGTCACTTTTATTGTTATAACACACCTTAGCATTCTAGAAGGTCTTAATACTTCAGGCTGTTAATGCAGACTGTGTAATAAAATATTTAAAACATATAAATAAAGTTGCACCCCTTCTGTATTAATGTTCCATTCTTAGAAGAAAAAAGTGATTGCCCTTGAACCCTTAAAATCAAACTAAATTAACTGCAGTCAGACTACTTTATTATACTGAATTTTCTGGAAATATCCTTGTTTCAGGTTTATATATAGGATATTTGTATACATACTTATATCTCCTATATATAAAACTGATTTATATATATATCAGTGTTGTTTTATCAAGTCTTCATCTGTTGTCTGTGTGCTGTTCAGTATTGTGTAAGATGCATATTTGTTCACAGGTAAAACTTGAAACTAGACTGGGATAGTTGCATAGCTTGTTGACTGGAGGTGCACAGGTATTAGAGGGCTATATCAGATTCCAATGTATATTAAAAGTATTTATGTAAAGAGAAGACATTCTCCACCTTAGACATATGCCTTGTCATGATCAGTTACTCAATACTGGGAATTACCTTTAAATTCCTGCTGTAGAACTGGCAAAACTCCTCACTCTCAATCAGCAATGTCAATATTTCCAAATGTTTTGGTGTTTCCAACTGAGTGTTTAAAAACAAGAGTTTTTAAACTCTTACATTTTAAACTATTACATTTATTTTCAATTCTTAGTCATTCTCTAATTGTATTACATGGTGATATATTCTAGGTAACCAGTAACTGGCTTGTAATGGAAGGAGACTTTTTGTATCGAAATTATTGCGTTTGGCTAACTGGACATGTCATAAATATTAAGGCTATGTTGTGAGGTTAGAAGGGGGACCAGCAAAAGTAAAAGTGAAAACTTCTGTATTTGTACTTTACTTATGAAAAACTACTGATGAGAATCAGACAAAGCATGGATAGAAAGGATCAGAAAGGCAGTAAAATAAAAATAAGAATCTCTATTTGTCTTCCCATTTCAAACATGTAATAGTCTAATACATAATTGTCATTGATATTTCTTTAATCATAGAATCATTAGGTATTGGAAAGGATCTCACACCTCTAAAGTTCAGAAATTCTAATAGCCTTTTTGAATTAAAAAGGATAAACTAGTAGATAATAGTGGTTCCTCCCACATGTATATTTTCTTCATAAGAAATCACATTTTCTCTCAGTGGCAAAAAATGTAGCTCAGAATAGACACCAAGATGGAGAAGAAGAAGAAAGCAGAAGTCACCAGACTAGGGAGGGAAAGGGGGTATTAAGGAGGCAGAAACTTTTAACTTTTTAAACCCAAACTTTAAACTTTTACGCATAAAACACACAAACTCACAGCTTCAGCTCAGTTTTTCAAGCATAACAATGCTGTACAGTTCCAACTTTCTTAGCATTATCTTCATAAGGTCAGCCACTCCTCCCAACTTTGTATCATCAGCAAACTCACTGAGCATTCCTCCCAACTGACTACACTACACCATTATCTTCAATGGTATCACAGTTGGACTTGAATTATATTTTCTCTTGTTTGATTCTGTTCTAACTTTCACATCGAGACTGGTCATCAATATTAATGTGGCACTAGTTCTGTAATTTGGACAATATACTCCTTAAATATTTAGTGACTGATTAGAAAAATGAATGCTTGAAACTGAATATTGAGACTTGGATACTTACACTTTTAAACTTGAAGTAGTTAATACCGTGAAGATTGATCTTTTCCTCTCAAGACAAGTATTTGACCTCAACACAGTATCTATATAGCCTCTTGGTTGAGAACAGATAGTTTAGGGTGGCTGGCTTATCAACTTCCCATTCATGGACACTAAGCACAGGTGTCATTCTCTTAGTTTGTGTTAGACCTCTTGTGCTGTGGTAGAGTTCTCATCTTGATGCAGGATAATTTTATGGTCCCTTTGTATTTTTAACTTCCCCTAAATATCACTACTCTTTTCCAAGCTTCATTCTGGGGAAAAAATTAAACAAACTTAGCTGATAGATCATCTGTGGGAAGTCACAAGTCAAAAACTAGAGCTCTGCCAAACTAAGAGACCTTGAGAATAGGTACTAACTGACTGCTGCCTGCTTTCTACCTGCTTTTATTCTCACTGCTTAGTGGTTCACAACCATCACTGAGTTCTGTTTCACCCATCTCCTTATACTGAAGGAAAATAATGCTAATTCAGTCCTACTGAGGACAAACTGTATAGGAGAGATGTGGTCTGTAGCCTGATGAACACTTCAAACTCACAGCACTTGCCAGTGAACCCCAAGATGTGGTTCCCTTCTTCTTTTAGTCCCAGGTTGTGCCTTTCCACTGTTTCCCATGTCCTAGAGCTGAAACTTAAGTGTGAGTCAGCTGGTCTAGCCAATTCTAGTAAACTAACCTTCTGCACAGGCACACAAACAAACAAATAAGAGTTACATGAAATCCCCTTGTTTATCTAAATCCTCAAGGGCTTGTTTGTTGTCACATAAGGAAAGAGACACTGCCCGTTGATAGTGTGGAGTGAGAAGAAAGGACAGCATAGGGTGGCTGTCTTCCTTGGCAATGACATCAGATGCCACTGGATTAGGTTCAGTGCAAAATGCCACAGAAGTCATCTGGCTGAATCACACTTCCTTAAAAGTTCTATATCCTTTGTTAGATTATTCTTGTGATTTTCTTTTTCTTGGGAGTTTTGGCTGGAGTGGAAGGGTCTTCCAATGATGAGAGTACTCTGAAGACAAACTGTTTGATTTCCCCATACTGCAATGACCTATTCCTGACTTTGCTTGTCTCTCTATGTTCATGTCACAAGAACATAGTGTTTTGCTTCCTTGTGGAGCTGCCATAAAGGCATGTTCAGCAAAAACTCATATTCAGATGTTGTTGGAGGTTGTGGTTTGAAATTTTGGTGATGCCAAAATTCCAGTCTCAGTGGTGACCTTATTGTGGCCTTCCAGTATCTGAAGGGGGCCTCCAAAAAGGCCAGGGAGGGACTTTTTAGGATGTCAGGTAGTGACAGGACTAGGGGTAATGAAGCAAAGCTAGAGATGGGTAGATTTAGAGTGGATGTGAGGAGGAAGTTCTTCACCGTGAGAGTGGTGAGAGCCTGGAGTGGGTTGGCCAGGGAGGTGGTTGGGGACTCAACCCTGGAGGTGTTTAAGGCCGGGTTGGATGAGGCTCTGGCCAGCCTGGTCTAGGGTGAGGTGTCCCTGCCCATGGTAGGGGATTGGAACTGAATGATCAGGTGGTCCCTTCCAACCCTGAGTGATTCTGATTCTATAGCTTCTCCAGTGAAGTGATCCTGCTGTGTCAGGGGGATTGGATTAGATGATCTTTCGGGGTCCCTTCCAATCCCTAATGTTCTGTGATTCTGTAACAGGGAGGTAATCATGTTAATGGTAGATAAATCTTAAACTATAACTATAATGACTACCTTGGGTTACTTTCCCTTCTCACATAACTTTCAGATGCACTCAAAGATTGCTAAGCCTTTCCAGGCAGAAAAGCCAGATCTCACACAATTTCCTCATTTGCTGAGGATCTAACTGCTTCCTCTCCCTTGGCTTCATAGAGTTACCTGCAATTTTATGCTGTTCTTTTTGCTGCACACTCTGTCTTACCTTATTACTTGCTTTGGCAGCTGCTCTAACTCCATCTATCAAAGCTAAGAGTAGGGGTTTTTATTTTGCTACTTGAAGAAAATGCAAATATGAATTAAGAGAATCTCCAACGCCATAGATTCCAAATAGTTTCTTTTGTCTTCTGTCTTTTCAGGGAGGTCTCTTATGTAAAATCTCTTTTTCATCTTAGGACCACACATAATATTGATTTGAGTACCAGAGGTTGTAGCTCTGGATTTCTAATACACTAAAACACTGTTTTCTCCAATTCAGAACAACCGACTTACCCACACTGACCCATGGAATCCAAGATGTTTAGTCCTGTCTATAATTTCCTTTTTTATTTGCTGACCTGTACCTTCACCAGGGGATGTCAGAGTGCTTTTCAATATTTGGAGTCTCCTTCATTTTCTTGGGATGGTACAAAGGTGTCCTTTTTCCTTCTGACTTGGGTGATCTTGCACATGTGACAACCATCATTGTTTCCATATCTCACAGCCTTCCTCCTCTTCCCCACCCATTCTTGTCTATTGCTTGTGTCCAGATCCCTTGTATGACACATTATGTTTTCACCAGGGGGACCTGAGGCCAGGCAGTCAGCACATGCCTCAACAGCGAGATGTAAACAGAATTATATTTCTGTGAGTAAGAAAGTAAAGGCAGAGCCACCATTTCGTACTCCTCATTCATACACTTTAATCCATCTTTCCTTTTTGCTCTGAAATCACTTGCAGCACATACATGATAAATGCTTGTTAGCAAAATCTAGCCCATCACCTGGGTAATGCATTGTGTAGCTTGCAGATAATAATTGTCAAAAATGACAAAGAAGCAGATGGTAAAAATGCAGGTACTTTAGGTATTTATTTGTGTAACTTTCAGTAGATAATGAAATTAAATAATTTTGAATATGTAATATTGCTAATCAGCACATATATTTACATAATCCCTTTTTCTCACAGTGATTATAGGATTTGTGTGGCAAGATTTACTTTGAGGCAGCATATTATTTATCTCCCCACTTGGTATTCCATTTTTGAGCATAGATGGGTTTTATTTCTGATTTTCTCTTGCATATACAATCACTTCTTTTCCTAAGATGCACTGTTCAAAGCTGAGAAGTACTCTGGGGATTTAGCCTTGCTGTATGTACTAGAATATTAAGCTCTATGCAAATTATTTGCTATCAATGTTGAATAACCCTGTACACCCCTTAAATGAATTGGCAGTTCGTAAGATCTTCAGCAGTCTGGAGGGTCTGACAGAGTAGAGAAACACAGTATAAATTATTGTATTTTGTTCTCCTTCACTTCTGTGTTTGTAGTGTCAACATGTTGTCCTTGAGCTCTTGAAGAGACTTTTGCAAATAATTTTTAATGATTCACTACATGAATTTTTCCTAATGTTTGTGTTGGCAGGTAGGATGCAAAGCACAGGTCTCTCTAATAACATGTTTAAATACTTTGAGGAAGGGTGCATCCTGCCTTCAATAAGACTAATTCCAAATTTGAAAACATGGTTTTAAATCACCATAACATTCACCTGGCCCCCTCCATAGTATCCACAAGACTTATAGTGACCTCAGCTAAATGAAAGCACAGCAGCACAGCGATGAACATGCTATGTAAAGGTCTGGAGAATAACTTGATGTGCATTGTGTATTTCAAACCAAAGGTCAAGAGAGAAGTTTTCAAGGTATCTGTCCTCTGGGAAAGTTTTGCTGGTTTTCTTCTGGCTTATGTCTTTGAGGCATGAAAATTTACCTCACTTCAAAATCATAATCTTTGGTATTGTAACAAGAAGCTGGAGCTACCTATCACAGTGTCTGATGACCTTTTCCTGATTTACCTCCTCAATTTCATTATGAACATGGGAACACTGATTGACAGTTGACTGAATATGAGCCAGCAGCGTGCTCAAGTGGTCAAGAAGGCCAATGTCATCCTGGCTTGTATCAGAAGTAGTGTAGCCAGAAGGATTAGGGAGTGATTTTCGTCCTATACTCTTCATTGGTGAGGTGTTCAGTTCTGGGCACCTCAACACAAGAAAGACATTGACATGCTGTAAGCAGTCCAAAGAAAGCCAATAAGGTTGGTGAAGGTCCTAGAAAACAAGCCTTATGAAGAGTGGCTGAAGGAGGTGGGGCTATTTAGTCTGATGGAGGTTGAGGAGAGACATTGGTGTCTACAATTATCTGAAAGGAGGTTGTACAGTGGTGGTGTTGGTCTCATCTCACAAACAATAAGTGATAGGACAAAAGGAAATGTCAAGTTTTGCCAAGGGAAGTTTAAGTCAGACTTTAGGAAAAACTTTATTAAAAGGGGTCATCAGGCTTAAGAACAGGCTGCCCATGGATGTTGTGGAATCACCATCTCTGGGCATATTAAAAAGTCACATAGATCTGGAGTTTAAGGACACGATTTAGCACTGGGCTTAGTACAGTTAGGTTAACGGTTGGGCTTGATGATCTCAAAGGTCTTTTCTAAACTAAATGATGCAATGTTTCTATGTAGTGAAGTTTCACTCTTGTTGCACTGATAGCACAGCTGTTGCCTTACAGAATGACGTTAATGGGGCTCTGCTATGAGCCACACATCTCCTTAAACACTTCCTAGATGACTAGTTAACCCAGGAGACATAGGAATATATCTCTTACATGCATACTTCTTTATGTAGTATACATATTTGTTTTTTCCTGTCTGCCTCTACAATTGGTGTGGAAGAGAAATTAACCATTGCTGCTTCTCTTAGTGTGTCTGGGCCATTTCCTACTAAAGTTTTGAGTTTAAACTAATGAATTTCAATGAGATGGAAATCAACAATCTCTAGGCAAGCAATTTCACATAAACTCTGATTCTGTTTTCATTTACATAGGTTTGTTTATGTCATGGGAATAATTCCAGTTTACCCCATGGTAACTTTAATCAGAATCCATCCTATAGTGTTTCACAAATCTCCATTTTGCCAAGTTGTTTCAACAATTAGTGCAAACGAGGAAGTCCTGAACTGGGATTTTTGCTCGTCTGTCTATATTAAGCTTAATTCAGGAAAAAATTTTTCCCAGATAAAAGCAGTGCTCAACTTCCAAGGACATAAATCTTCTTGTGTTTAGAAGCCTGAAAAGAAAATATAAGGAACTAGAAACCTCACGGGTTAGGAATTCAGCTTTAAATCTGGACAAACTTCACTGTTTTTCTACCTACATGTAGGACAAATCTCAGTCTGAAGTCTCCTCCATCAGACATGCTCCTGCTGTTACACTCTTTACTATTATGATTAATAATGTCTGAAATCTGAAACCGAGTCAGCTGCACTATAATAAACTTGGTATCAATTTTACAGGTCACAAATAACCATGTAATACAATAACCCTCTACATGTTCCAGACCAGCGCAGGACCACATGCTTGTGGGGAGCAGTGACTGGTTAATTTAATGAAGAATGAAGACCATATCCAGGGAAAAGGCTCTGAAAGCTGAAAGCATTTTCTTCAGGAGAGTGGGAGGCAGGGTCAGAAAAGGAAAGTGTGTTTCTCAGAGACAGTTACCTGTAATACTATGAACTATAGATGGAGTTTTAAAATGTGTCTGTGCATTTTGGAGTGTGTCCAAATGATGAATAATTCCTCCTGAAGAGAAAGAACATGAACAGTTACAGAACATGACGTGAGACTAGAAATGGTAAAATCCGTAAGACAAGATTAAACAAAAAAAGTGTTCTTTGAAGATTAGATTTGATACCAGATGCAAGGTGGTCTAGCTCAATTGCAGTCAATACTACAGTAAAAAACTACAAAGGAATATACTAAGCATCGGGACCATTGTGTAGAGGTCCATGAAAATACTTAAGAAAAGGATTATGTCTTCCACACTGAGCTTGCAAAATGATGTTAAGTGAGATTCCAGGCTTTCTTTTTATTTAAGAAAATTAAATTTATTCGGTCACATGCACTGAGAACTTGAACATGTGGACCAAGTGAACTCTACACACTCAGAAATCAGAAGACAAACACTGCCCTTTTCCTTGTTTAAACTGAATCCTAGAGCTGCAAACCCAGCTTCATTGTTTTTGTTCTTCACTGTGAGCTAAAAAAACTTTATATATACTTATATATAATCATTGGATGGACATGGATAGGGACCAAACACAAATAGAAAGGTGGGGTCTCAGATAGAATTTGCCAGGCAGTGGAGCCGCTTAGGGAAAATGAAAGGGGTTTATTAAATCTACAACTATATACAGAAAGAAGAAGAAGGGTAAGCAAGTTACTGCATACAAACCAGAAACCTCTGTCAGAATGCCATTATATACATTTCTGAGAAAAATGAGCAAAGAATTAGGTAAGAAGTTTTTCTTTCCAGCCAGGGTCCCTGAGGCAGGGGACATGCACACACACACTTAATGACACAAGGGGAAGGGCCACCCCTCACCATCTCAACTCTCCCATTTTTCCCAAGCAGTCTACCAAAGATATAAGAGTTACAAGTCCTTTTCAGATCAATTCTCTTGCTTATCCAAAACACCTCCAATTTTCTCAGCAGCAAATTGACAAACATTTTCACCTTTGTGCTGTTCAAACAATCAAATGATCAAAGTAGTGACAGCTGTGTGGTCAGAACACACAACAATGGCACCCACATGGCTGTGTCCAGCAGGGACACTCCTTCTCTGGACTTTGGGCTCTCTCTCTTTAAAGTTATCTCACCATCCGACATCTTCAAGCTTGTTCACTCGATGCAAGGAGGAATCAGCATCAGTGGTTTCCTCGTAGTACACGTAGGGGAAGGGCTTTCCATTGTCACAGCTCAGCTCAGCACAGCTTGGTTCAGCAGCAAGGCAGAGGATGCTGCCATCATCCTCTGCCTACTGCCGCCATTGGTGTGGCATTCCAGCCCAACCGTGCCCGAGCAGTCCTGGGGCTGCTCTGTGTCAGTCAGAACTCCAAGGTAGGAAGCAGAAGGAAAAGGTTCACCCCAGATCTGTCTTTTATTGGCATGCAGGGCACTGGAGAAATGGCCCTAGCACCCCCTATCAAGTCTCCTTCCTGAGCCTCCACATCTGGATGCTTGCATAGTGTCTGTGATGAGATGGAGGCTTGGTCTTCCCAGACAGCTCACATCAAGGAAAAGAATAGCTAGATCCAAACAGCAGTTAAGTGCTGTCTGGGCTGAGGGCTTTCTTTCTGCCTCCTAAGATACTATTCTTGGGGCAAAGATGAGGGAAAGGAAAGGTGATACCCTAACCTACCACACTGCCAAAGCTGTAACCCTGTTGTAAAAGGCCACCAGATTTGTCCAGCACATTTTCCCATGTTGGCTGCCACCAGTCACCTCCATGATATTGCTGGGCAATAGGGTGAGACTGACTAGCCCGCAGTCTCACGAGTCTCCCTTTTTCTTCCTTTCTCAAAATAAGAGTTACTTTCCCATTTTTCCAGTCAGTAGGAACTTCACTAGACTGATGAAACTTCTCAAATATGAGGAATAATACAGAAAACAGGTCTCCTGTTTCCTTCTGGAGAGGGTCATAATTTTCCCTAGTCCTCCTTTTAACACTGATATATACAGGCATGTGGGTTGATATAATTTATAAAAAACACTCTCCAGTGAGAAGGTGTCCATGAACTAATATAGGTAGAATATTGGATCAGGATACCACCACAAAACCCACCATTTTATTTGAGGCATTTTATTAGACTAAGCTATGACATTAATAAACCTTCCCCTTCTCCATTGTGCTGCTTCCTGTCTAACATTACAACTGACATGATTAAAGCCACATTCATTTTTCATTCTTTAATGTGGCTAGTAATATTAGCAACATGAATATATAAATCTGAAATAATTTTTGAAAAAGTTACTTTAGAGTAAGTGTTTACTTTTGAAAGCATTTAGCTTGTTTTGTAATTACTTTTTAATCTGCAAAACACAGTGTAAATGTAGGAACAGCAGGACTTTTTATTTTAACTTAAATTAAAACAAACTTTTTTTTTTGTTGGGAAGCAGTGTTTGTTTTTGTTCGTTTCAGCTGAAGTGTTTGGTAAATTAAACTTAATCCTGACATATTTAATTTTGTTGTAGAAAAAAGCCCCTAGAATATGCTACATAATCTACACAGTATTAACAAAACCAAGGAACTGGAGAACGTATGAGGTCATTGCAGTAGTAAATGAAGGATGAGAGTGTATTTTGCACCATGTGTGCACAGACATTCAGACTGGTTCTTCATATCCCTTACAAAGAAGCATGCTTCTGAGCTATCAAACCCATTCCAAAACTAGTATTTTCCAGCTCGTATTGTTTCTTGTCTCTGACGACATGATTATACCAATTCTGAAGGTGTGCCACTAAGCAAGAAGCTTTGCTCTGCAAATATTCACACATGGGTTGCAGGTAGTTTGTAAAACTCTGGGTCACACTCCTTAGCTCATTATAAAGGGAGCCACCAAGTCTTCAAGATAATCAAAGAAATTCATCTAGACTTCACTGTTCTCTTCAATTCCAGTGCCTAACATTAAAAAACCTTACAGGCCAATGCAGGCATTTAATACTGTCAGAAGCAGTGGGGATTCATCTAACTAAATGAGACGTACATGTGCAGTCATCTACATCTGAAGTAGTTTTACTACAATTCCATTTTATGGTCTAAAGACAGACATGGGCATTTCTAGGTACAATTCCACTTATCCTAGTTTATATACCATGAACCAGAGAAATCCATCCTCACACTCTCTTCTTTTCTTCTGTAAAAATAAGGGAAACTCTGGGTGTCAGGAATAAACACACCGAGGATGCATAAAGATGTACAGAGCTTGGATGTTTGTTAGCTTGTAAACCTCAGTAAAAGCACCATTTACTTACACAATGATAATTTCTTCTATGGTAACTGAGAGCTGGTATATTTATACTGCTTCTTCCTACTGTGAAAGTGGAATTTCTTTACTAATACAGTACACACTGAAATATTGCACATGTAATTAAGTAGATCAGAGGTTCTAATAAACATAACTGAGCACGTGGGAAGGCTAAGTGCCTTCAAGATACACATGGGAATTTGACTCAAGAAGGTCTGGATTCTGCTTATGTTTTCCTGACTTGCTACTTAATCTTTCAGACCTCGTGCAAGTAAGTCTAACTTCAATATACTGTCAGATATACCTCTGAATTCCTCTGGATTCAGTAGAAGTTTGAAGTAAATATAAAAAAAATTGCATCTCTTTCATTGCCCATGTCCCATTTCCATAAGTCTTTTGCCCCTTCCAGAAATTTTTGATGCACTCTTTATACTTAAGATGAAATGAAGTAAAAACTACAAGCCTGTACTTCTCTAACATTCTGTGAGGCATCTTCACAGAATCACACAGAATCACAGAACATTAGGGATTGGAAGGGACCTCGAAAGATCATGTAGTCCAATCCCCCTCCACAGCAGGATCATCTAGAACAAGTCACACAGGAACATTTCCAGGTGAGTTTTAAATGTCTCCAGAGAAGGAGACTCCACAGCCCCCCTGGGAAGCCTCTTCCAGTAATCCGACATTCTCACTGTGAAGAAGTTATTTCTGATATTTATATGGATCCTCATATATTTCAGCTTACAGCCATTGCCCCTCATCCTATCATTAGATGACTTTGAGAAGAGCCTGGCTCCATCTGCCCTTCACATATTTATAGACATTAATGAGGTCACCTCTCAGTCTCCTCTTCTCCAAGCTAAAGAGACCCAGCTCCCTCAGCTTTTCCTCATAAAGGACATGTTCAACTTCCTTCATCNTAAGGGACATGTCAACTTCCTTCATCATCCTCGTTGCTCTACACTGGACTCCCTCCAGCAGCTCTGTGTCCTTTTTGAACTGAGGGGCCCAGGGCAGGACACAGTATTCCAGATGTGGTCTCACTATTGCAGAGTAGAGGGGGAGAAAAACCTCTCTTGATCTGCTAATGACCTCCTTTCTGATCCACCCCAGGATGCTGTTGGCCCTCTTGGCCACAAGAGCACACTGCTGGCTCATGGTCAGCCTGCTGTCCACCAACACCCCCAGGCCCCTTTCTCATACACTGCTCTCCAACAGATCAGTTCCCACCCTATACCAATACTCAAAGAAAGTCCTCTGATTGAAATCCAAAGCAACTCAGAGCAGCATTCAGATAAAGTAGATTTAGGTTGAGATTTTTTACAAGAGACTCTGCTGTTGCTGAACCTTTAAAAAGGGGTTAAAACAAGGTCCCTGTAGCTTTTGAACAATCAGCCTCAGATGGTGTGTCAGATATGTGACTCCTCAAGGCTCATTCTTCTAAGACTAGGTTGATGAGTTTTCAATATCTTAGCCCAGCACTGCTTGAAAACACGAGGGTTACAATTTTCCCCGAGGAACTGGCAGCACATAATTACACAAGTCTGTCAGTAAAGAGGGCAACTTTGGAACAGAAGCCGCATTTTTCCCTCCTAGTGACCTGCACTTCCGCACACAGAAGGGGACATGAGTCATTGGGAAACACAGGAGCCCAGATGTAGATTCATTGCTGCTGTATTGTTTTATACAGGGTGGGCAGCCAAAGCAGAGAAGTATTTTATTAGCAGTAATTTCTTCCTACGTTATGTCCCAATTAGCAGATTTTGAGCAATCTGTGTACATATAAAATACAAAAGTTTTCACTCATCACCAGTTGCCTATCCCATTTTCCACCTGAAAAGGCTGAGACACAAAGCAATGATGAATGTGCTTGGACTGGGTGGTGGAGGCATTCTCAGCATGAAGGGCTGGGAAGGTCCATACCATTTATTCAGTATAGGCACGTAAAATGTTCTGTTAGCTGGGATCTGACTCAATGCCATGTGAAATCAGCATTACAAGATACAATTGGCTTCAGGGGTAGAAGATTATGTCCTTAATGGCTACATGAATTACCAGAGAGTGAAACATACGGGTTTTCAAGAGTGTTTTTATTGTGTTCTTTTACAAAGACATGCATTTTATCAGAAAAACAAAGAATTAAGTATAGCTTGTAGCTTGTCATCGATATGCTTTAAAACACAGATGTGAGTTGAAATTTTTATTCTTTTCTAACATCTTTTTTCTTTTTTTTTGTTACAGGAAAGTTGGAAACTATACTTCAGTAGAGGCAGTTTAAGACTTTTTTCTATATATATTTGTGGTGTGTATGGTTTTGACCATTATTTTTGATTACCTGTTCTGGCATGACCAAGATTTCCTGTAATATTTCTAATATTTCTTTTCCTCCCTAGGGAAGTTATACATCTGCTTTTAACATTTGTTCTTTATTTTTATTTTTGAAAAACCGAAGCAGAGAATTAATTTCATATCATTGTCACATCTATTTCTTTGGTTAATAATATCTTACATTTACAATATCCTACCTTATAATCTCTTTGGATGACCTTCCTGCCCTAATGTATTTCTATTGCTTCTCTTTTCTCCTCTTCTGCTACTCTGCTTTTAGTCTTTTGTGGTTGTTGTTGAATTACCTCCTTTTTTCCCTAAACTTTCTTATCTTTCCCTTTCATAATCCACGTTTGATCCCCTACTAACTAAGTTTAGGTCCCTTCCTAATCTTGTTTACTCCATAAAGAGATTTTTCTCATTCACAATGGCGTCCCTTTTCCTTTACAGTTTATTTACAGGGTAAATAGCACACTCACACCTGTTCCCTGAGGCAAACATGAATTTTACATTGAAAGCCTTCCAATTTCTCTCACTCACCCTTTCCTTTCTTTACTCTATTTCTTTATTTTTACTCAACAATTTCAATTTTATCAAAGCTTGCTCCACTGAAATTGAACATCAGATTTTTTTGACATCTGTAGGCTTGTTTTCTCCATCATTAGACATGTAATTAGATTATTCCTCTATTTCCCCTGTTCACACTTGCATGCTGCCTAGAACAATCGAGCAAAAGGACATTAATGAAAGTTTCCTTTTACTTCTATTCTACAACATTACATATTAAAATTTATGACACTTGCTTTTTGTTCTCTCAAGAGTCTCTTTTCTCACTGATACACATTTTTCACTCCCATTGTTTGCTCTCTGCAGCCTTTTGTCTGTTCTTCACTTCCATGTAGTTGTTCTTCTTGAGAGTTTTGCCACTGCCAACAGTGCAAACCGTGTTTGAACTCATTTTCCTTTCCTCTTGTGTCCATGAGCTTGACCCGTTAACAGCGAGATCCAGAGGTTGTAAGAGCATGCCTTGTCACTTGCAGTAAGCTTATAGGGCTCATAAGAAACACAAAAACTCTCTTCTCTTCTCAGAAGGACCCTTGATCACTTCTACACTTGTATGTCTCTCTCTCTCCATTCCATTCCTCACAATGAATCTAGATAACCTCTGACCCATGCCTGTTTTGTTAGGAGATGTCTTTGGTCTGAAGTGTCCACAAGCAGTTTAAAATGGGCCTCAGGGTTTTACCCCTAAATTTAGGAATGGCTAGCTAAAGACAACTTTGACAAATTAAGTGGACTAGACACAGCAAAAAATACTCAATTATGTATCTCACTATGGCTCTGCCCCAAAACCCTGCCAACACTCAAAAATACACCTTTCTGGGTGTATTCCTCCTTCAGACATTTCTGCAGGTTTCCTTTAGTCTGTTTCCAAAGGAGACAGGACATCACCCAGGTAATAAACAGCTGTGTGAGGATGGCTGCCAGCACACTCAGCTGAGCCAGCGAGTGGCAGGGGAAAGTCCCCCAACTCAAGTGTCTTAGGATTGCACAGGGCAGGTTCTCACACCGTTAAAGAAAGGCTTGTCATTTAGAGTGCACTGGAACAGGACAGATTTTGATCTGACATTAATTGCACATTAAGTATGTCCATGAGAGGACATTCAGACAGACTGTCCTAACTCCATCTCTGGGCCACGGGTTTCCCAGAACTTCTCTTGCATTACTGCAAGCTTTCTGCTCTCCTGCCCCAAATAAGAAAAACCTTTTGTATCGCTAGATTCTAAGAGGCTTTGCTTGGCCTGCTTGTTCAGATGCCAGGTCCCAGCCAATGCTCCTCATAAAGGCATTTATCCATGGTAGGGCTCTTCCTGGGCTGAAAGAAATGCATTGCCTCAGGCTTGTAAATGTTATGCAGCACTACAGTAAATTGGCTCTCAAAGTCAGCAGCTTGGTTCTAACAGCACTCAACAAGTCAGCACCCTATATACATGTAGTTCTCTCCCTAGATATTTTAATTTTAAAAATATTACATCTTGTCTTGCTTTTAAATCACATATTTATTCTCAAATAACTATCTAATCCTCAGTCTCCCAAAATGTAGTCCTGTAGCCTACCTCTTCCCCAGGAATACACTGTCAGGAAACAAAAGAGGAAATAAAACACAATGTAAAGACAGCCAGAAACTTATACCTTCTAAAATCAGTCCCACCTGTGGTATGGCTGAATACATCAATTAAATATCAAACACATACATAGTACCCATACCTACCACTTGCTTGAAAGATATTGGGTTTTAACAGAAACTTGGTTTTGAAACGAGGATTTAAAAACATGTATCTCAAAATGAAAGCAAAAAAATTATGGCAGTTAATACTAATTATGGGTAAACTAATTATTGCAGTTAATTAGCAATAGAGATAAATTATTAAAAACAATAGAGATGCTGAAATAGTTCTAGGATTTGATTTTAAAAGAGGGGAACATTATAGCCTAGGAGGATAAAAGACTTCATTTTATAGTTTTGATACCTTAATCAACAGTCTGGACTTGGTTCTGTTTTCAAGTCCTTAATAACCACATGTAGCTCTACTGGAATAAACTGAGGTAAACAGTTTCATGCCAGAATGTTTTCAGCTTCTCACTGAGACTCTGCACTTTTTCAAGTCAAATTCATGAAGAATCAATGAAGCCAAAGGATTTATTCTGATTTTATGCAAGCACTGGTAAAGAAATTATCTGTCTGATTAATCACTCAGAATCATACGGTTTATCTCCTACCATTTGTTTCAAAGAATTAATATATTTTTGACATGAAGGAAGCTTTATTTCTGCTTCCTTGCAGGAAGAAGTCAAGATACTTTGCAATTAATTTCCATAAATCAACAAATCATACAAACTGGGGTGGTTTTTTTTTTTTGCTACAGACATTATTCAGTTTTTTCATGAGGTCTAAGAGAGGAAAATGTATAAGACTCTCACATTTCTTTGCTGAAACTTAATAAAAAAACCAGATGGGAATTGCTAGGCTTTTAGCTGGAAGGAATAATATTTCTGAGAGCTGTGACTCAGTCTTTGCAAAGAGACATTCAGTAGGTTCTCTTCATTATCTGGTGTCTTGAGACTGCTGTTCTGCTACTGCAGAGTGAAGGGATAGGGTCCTTTGTCTAACGAATGCAAGGATAATTTAGCTTTTGCTCCCTGAAAGAAAAAAATCCCTTACGGTGAGTTTGCTGCCTTGCACACTTGAGGATCAGATACTCAGTTTAGCTCAGAGATAGAACTTCATCACTGTGGCAGTTTGAAAATTCCAACAATTTTCAGATTTATAGATTTGCGCTTTCATGAGGAAAAAGGTGCATTTTGCCTTAAGAGGATTGTCCCAGGTACCTGCCATGGAGGGGTGTGGTCTGGGTAAAAGGGGCTGATCATCGTGGCCCTGTCTCTTTTGGCTGGAGTCTTCCTCCTGGCACAGGGCTTCAGCTGTGGCACCCCCCCATCCCACTTTCCAGGGTTGGGGGTGAAGACGGGATGGGGTGGCTTGTGGCGGCTAGCCACAGCCAAGGAAGTGGTCTGGCTCTGGCCCCCAACCCTGGACTGGCTCAACCTGGCCTGAGCCCCGAACCCAGCGACCGGCTTCAACCCAGCCCAGTTCCAGGCTGGCACCATGGACTGGAGAAGCAAGAACTCAGTGCCAATATTCCCCCCACCCCGGAGTAGCCATTCAGCGACCTGTGATGAGCTGAACAATTCTTCTCTTTCCTCCTGGAACTGAGGCAGGAGGAGAAGGGAGACATGAGGGTCATGGAATACTCTTGGCCACGTTTGTGGTGTGGGGGGGGGCCCTGCTTGACGTGGCTATGAGGTTGGTCTCCATCTTGAGTCCCTCACGTGGCCAGGGCCATGTGGCCATCACCGCCATCTCAGAAAACACTGATCAGCAGGAACAGACACTGTTTGTCATTTCTGCCACTGAAAAAAGTTGGGGATGCTTGAGTATTAGGGAGAGGAGCCTTAAGAGAGGCATCTGAGAATTGCTTTGTGCTTAGGTGATGGAAGCAGAAGGACTTGAGAATCCTTAAACCTTGGGCATGGAAGACAGAGTCTGGGTCCTGTTTGAAAGCATGTCTCCTGCATTGAGGGATGCCATTCAGGTGATGAGGAATCAGGCCTGCCACATCAGCATTGCACTGGAGAAGCTGCACTGAAGAACTGAATAGTTCACCAGTCTGTCTGGCCAAGAATCCAGCATCTGCAGGCAAAAGTGGTGACACATAAGGGAGAATAGAGAGGGTGGTGGTACCCATCTTTATTTGACTAACATGTTCTTTCTCCAGGTCTCTAATGTAAAAAAACCAAGGACTGAAACGATAGTGATCTCCCATTGTATTTTTCTCAGAATAGGTGATGGCATTTGTGACACAGCTTCTAGTCTGTGTGCACTAACTTGCTTAACCTTTTCTTCTTTCTGTGTACAGTTATAGAGTTAATAAACCCTTTTCCATTTTCCCTAAGCTATCCACTGTCTGGCAAATTCTACCCGAGATCTCATCAAGACCTACTGCTTTGTTTTCTTTTCCTTTTTTTTTAATTGTAGTTCTTGAAACCACCACAATCACAAAGACATTTTCAGAAAATTTTGCTCCTCATTGAGGAATCTGAATACAAGACATTCTTAGAAAAGCAAAGAACATGACATTGTCAGGGCAAGAGCACTGATGTTGTCCTTTACATTTCTCTTTTATGTGCTGAGAAGCAGGCAGTGCTTTAGTGTACTACTTTCTCAATCATATATCTTCAAAACTGTGTCCTTGATTTGAAGTATCCAGTCCTATAGATACACACATATATGTTTATCTTTGTACAGATTCCTGCAAGGTGAAACTGTCTCGTGTTTCCAAAACTGACAAATCTGATATGCTGAGAGCAGCTGAGATAATTTCTGGTAAACAACTTTTAATGAAGGAAAGTTGCTAAATGGAAAAGCTATAACTCTCTTGAAGAGTTGCTTCCCTGCTGATTGCAAGCAATCTCCTACTTTTTTTGCAGAACAGAATCACAGAACATTAGGGAGAGGAAGGGACCTTGAAAGGTCATCTAGTCCAATCCCCCTGCCACAGCAGGATCACCTAGACCAAGTTGCACAGGAACACATCCAGACGGGTCTTAAAAATCTCCAGTGAAGGAGACTCCACAGCCCCCCTGGGAAGCCCCTGTTGCAATGCTCTGTCACCCTCACGGTGAAGAAGTTTCTTCTCACATATATATCGAACCTTGCTTGCACAGGATGCTCCTCATCCTATCACTAGATGACACTGGGAAGGGCCTAGCTCCATCCGCCTGACACACACCCTTCACATATTTATAGACATTAATGAGGCCACCCCTCAGTCTCCTCTTTTCCAAGCTAAAGAGACCCAGCTCCCTCAGCCTCTCCTCATAAGGGAGGTGTTCCACTTCCTTCATCCTCATTGCTCTACACTGGACTCCCTTCAGTAGCTCTGTGTCCTTCTTGAACTGAGGGGTCCAGAACTGGACACAATACTGTAGTTGTGGTCTCACCAGGGCAGAGTAGAAGGGGAGAAGGATCTCTCTCAATCTGCTAACCACCTCCCTTTTTATCCATCCCAGGATGCTGTTGGCCCTCTTATCCACAAAAGCATATTACTGGCCCATGGTCATCCTGCTGTCCACCAGAACCTCCAGGTCCCTTTCTCCTACACTGCTCTTCAACTGATCCGTTCCCAACCTATACTGGTACCTGGGGTTGTTCTTGCTAGCAAGTACAAAGAATTTTTATCAGAGGTTATGGCTACCTGGAATTATAAAGCACAACAAATTGAAAAGAACCAGTGGAAAAGGATACAGAGAGAAAAACCCAGCACTTCCTTTTTAATGCTAAAGAAGAAAACTGGACAAGTTAGAAATGAGCAGTGAGAGAGACAGAGAGCTAGACCATGACATCATTTTTTATGTTGTTAGAACAACTTATTCAACACATGTTTTCTTTTTTATGCAGAGTAATATTCTTTTATTATAACTTTCCCTGCTGTAGTGCGGTGGAGGCCCCTTTTATGAGCTAAGATTCACAAGGTCCTTATCCTTTGAATAAAAACAGACTATTGTTATTTTCTAAGGAGCCCCTTATGGTTCAGGTACTCTTCCCACCACATTGCTGTAAGCCTGGACAATAAGTCAGTCTTCCCTGGAGAGTGACGTGACAGTATCAAGTCTGAAAAAACCCTTCCACTCACAGATTTCTTGAGAGATGCTCTGAGAGTCCTTGGCCCTCCTGATCATGGTGTGGACAAAGTAGTTTTGTTTATCCTGGAGTAGCATGACGCTACTGTGATCAACATGCATGAATTATTTTACTATGAAATAGAGACAGGTAATGGAAAAGCTAATTAATTTCTCAGGCAAAATTGCCAGGTGTAATTAATAAGTCATTTTATTTAACAAATCAAAAAGCAGTAAGCTCTAATTAGCTCTAGTTTAGCTAGATACATGTGTTATCTACCTGCAGATGTTGTGGAGTTAGGAACTGAACAGTCAAAGGATTAGCCAGTAAGCCACATCTGCATCTGGTGCCAGAGCTGGGTCCTCCAGGCTCAGCCCCAGACACCCAGAAGCAGGTGAGGTTGTTCTGGATGGCACTGCACAGAGCAGTGCTACTTCACCCAGAGGCCAAATCTGCACTCATGCTGCACCATTTGTGGAATGATTGTCTCTTAATGCTGAGGAGAATCAAATCCATGAGGCATTTCAAGTTGGTAATATAGGGGGAGTGAACAGGGAAAACATAACTAAAATAAATAAATAAAATTTAAACCGATAATTTTCTTTAAGAACTAGAGGCTGAACAAAGCTGTACCATGGTTCTGCATTAAAAAAAAGCAATTAAAGAAAAAAACCCAACAAAAAACTCACTCTCTAAAAGGAAAATGGAAGAAGATTTCCTTTGAGACTTTGGTTCTCTGGAGTCAAGTCAGGGGAAGGTGCTGAACCAAAAGCAAGTAGTTTTCTACCAGAAAGACTAAGGGACTTCTGATAAAGTGGTTGCAACAAATGAAAGGAACTTGAGAGAGCAGTCATTTTAAAAGTCATAAAAGAAAAAGAAAGGGAGAAACCATAAGATTTAATAACCCCTTAAATGAATGGCATAAAGCCTCTTTGGAATGCAAAAGACCTGAATGACCCTATTAAGAACAAGCAAAAGAGGAATTTATGCTAACCAACAGAAACTGGATGGAGTTGTATTACAAAAATTGCACCCAGAAACCAGAGGTTGTTAAATTAAAATTGGGACAGAGAAATCACTTACTGCACAGTTTTTCAAATAAAACACAAAATCTAAAGCAGACATCAATTTTAGTGGGAAAAATATTTATTTTATACTATAGGGTATGCCAGAGATCCCCAAATGTGCAAGGTCAGAAAGTAGTAACTGGAATGATATGGACTGAAAGCAGTATTTCCTGAACAAATCCCTTGAGAAATGACTAGTATGAATTTTGCCCAGCTGTTGGAAAAAGCTTATGATATGGTTCTTTCAGAAACATTGCTGTGCAGGTGGTAGTAGTTTAAACCCACTCCCCACCTCTTCTTCTGTCCTGATTTAGCCAAAACTCTCAGTGAACAAATTGCTTGAAGAATAACCCACTTACTTTAGATCCTATTTGAGCAGATTTTTCTTGCTTGTTTGCTTTCTTACTTGTGTGTGGCTTACAAAGCAACGGTATTCCCAGATGACTATCAAACTGGATTTCTCAACTGAGGAAACAAACTGCTCATTCACTAAAAGCGTGATAGAATGTGGGATTTTTGGTGTCTGTGGCAACAGAAGCTGATAAAATTGTCAAAGGTCAGAGAGTTCTGTGGACTTCCTGATGTTTTGAGGACTCCACATGGTATGACACTAAAAATGTCCTCCTAGTGTGATGGCAGTCAGATTACCAGGACCATTGAAATACAGAGCCTTGTGTCTAGGCTGCATAAACCAATTCTAAGTGTGATCTGCTTTTGTGGAACAGAAAATTCAACACTAAGGCAGAACTGAAGTGAGGGTAGGTAGAAATGGATCTAATTATAATTGCTTCAACTGAAAAATAAAGAAGAAAAGAAAATACTGGATCATTTCATTTTGAAACTTTTAAATGTCTAGTATTTTCTCACGAAAACATGTTACTTTCAACATTTTTAAGAGAAAATGTGTCAGTCCTTTGGTACTGAAAATGTTTTTTTGGCTTAAAAGCTGAAATGTTTATTTTAAAATATGAAGAAAATGGAAAGCACAGAACCACAGAAACTGGTATTTTAGGAGTTGGAAGGACTTCTGGAGATTGTTTAGTCCAACACCCCTGATAAAACATACTTGGTCTCTTTAGTTTGGAGAAAAGGAGATTGAGGGGTGGCCTCGTTAATGTTTATAAAAATGTGAAGGGTGGGTATCAGGAGGGTGGAACCAGGCTCTTTTCAGTGTCATCCAGTGATAGGACAAGGGCAATGGGTGTAAACTGGAACATAGGAGGTTCCACATCAATCTGAGAAGGAACTTCTTCATGGTGAGGGTGACAGAGAATTGGAATTGGGTGCCCAGGGAGACTGTGAAGTTGTGTTGAATTAAAGGTCTATCTTAGTGGTTTAAGTGACCTGAATTGGATTTCCAATGTATAAGAGTAAAGCCATCACACAGTAATGCTGACATACTGTCTTAGTTGATGGATGCATATTCCTTTTTTTAAATCAATCTCATCTCCCTTTTTTAATAAAGAAAGGTCTTCAAAGGAAAAAATCAAAAATCCTATGGTTAAGCTGGTCATAAGCATTAGGTTAGGAAATGTCTCTTGCTAATCATATTACCTATACTCTTTTAAATATTATTCTTAGTGAATCCCTCTCTTTCTTTTTCTTTTTAATATCTTCTTTTCTCCTTTTCTTTCGGAACTGACCCAGTTTTTAAATCCCTGTCAAAGATCTGATAGTCTGTAAAAGAATCCATGCAGTGTATTACAAATCAGGGCTTCTATAACTGATAAGGACAGATAATGCTACATCAGTGTTATCTTGCCATTGAAGTAGTTCACCCAATAGAGATCCTTCTAAAGCATGTTTTCTCATGTGTTAGCAGTGAAATGAAAAGTCTGAGCTTTAGATGGTAGTCGATGCTCTTTTGTCTAATATCCATGCACCTCTCATTAGAAGCTTGAGGGCTCAGCTCTGCAATGTGCTATTGAGGAACTTCAGTGTTTCCTCTTTCAGCAAAGCAGTGAGGCACGTGTCTGTGCATTCCTGGGGACAAAGGACAGCAAGTGCATTTTTAAGTACGTTCTTCAGAACCACGTTTAAACATGAAATTAAAGCTAAATCTGTGTTTAGAAACTGTTCAGTGGGAGGTGAATGAAACTACAGGAAAAACATACTTGTAACAACTGTCCTTACACATACTGCTCCCTCCTGTGGGCACAAATGTGCACCAGTTCAGCAGTTCTGGTGTCTGTGTGTTGGTTGAACTAATTTTGAGAATCAAGACTATCAACGACAGACTTCAAAAGTTCTGAAAAGTCAAAATGTTTGTCTTTATAGAACTATTTTTGTTTCTCATATCAAAATATCATAAAGGAATAAAACCAAAACATGAATGTTTTGATTAGTCCAAAAAGATTTTATGAAATATTACATCACATAAAATTACAATGTTTAAAAATTTCAGTATGTTTCTGAACAAAAATGTTTTGGTGTGCGTCATCTTTCAGTTTGTTTCTGAAGAAAAACTTTACAAGCAAATTTTTTCAATCTGAGGAAAAAAGTCCCTGTTAATCTCTGATAAAGTTGGCAGAGCATGGGAATGTGGGATGAAGGAGAAATATGATTCTTAAAGAAAGTTATAATTACAGAAGGAATGTATTTTCACAGAATCATAGAATGTTACAGGTTGGAAGAGACCTTGAAGGATCATCTAAGTCCAACCCCCATTGCTGGAGCAGAGTAAACCTACAGCACATGGTGTACCCAGGCGATCTCAAGATATGCTGTCCTACATGGAGCTCAAACCTACGACCCTGGGATTCAGAGTCCCGTGCTCTACCTACTGATTTTCTCACCTATTTTTTTGTTTTATACTAGAAGAATTCAAATACCTTAATTTTGAACTTAGAATTATCTAGATGAAGTATATTAATCTGTAGTACGGGCTAACTGGGGAGTCCTGCTTTACTGAACTGATCTCTTTGTACAATGTGATCTGTCTAGTGGATGAAAGAAGGGCTGTGGACTTTGTCTGCCTGGGCTTCAGTAAAACTTTTGGCACTGGTTCCCACAGCATCTTCCTTCAGAACCTTTCAGCAGCGTACTCTTAACTGGATGAAACCCTGGCTGGCTGGCAGGGCCCAAAGAGTGATAACAAATGAAGTTAAATCTATGTGGTGTCCATCGCAAGTGGTGTTCCCCAGGGGTCAGTACTAGTGCCTGTTCTCTTGAATAATTTTAGTAATGGTCTGGATGAGGACACTGAATGGTCCCTCAGTAAGTTTGCAGATGACACAAAGCTGAGTGGGTTCATCCATCTGCTGGAGGGTAGAGAGACCCTACAGAGGCATCTAGACATGCTAGAATGACGAGACAAGGATAATTATGTGAGGTTCAACAAGATCAAGTGCCAGGTCCTGCACCTGAGTCGTAACAACCCCATGGTAGGCTGCAGACTTGGGGATGTGTTTTTGGAAAGCTGCATGTCAGAAAAAGACCTGGGGGCATTGGTAGATAGTCAATTGAGTATGAGTCAGCAGTGTGTCCATGTGGCCAGTGGCATCTTAGCTTGTATTAGAAACAGTGTGGCCAGCAGGACTAGGGAGGTGATCATGCCCCCTGTACTCAGCACTGGTGAGGCCTCTCCTGGAATACTGTGTTCTGTTTTGGGCACTTCAGTATGAGAAACATATTGAGGTGCTGGAGCAGGTCAAGAGAAATGCATCAAAGCTTGTGAAGTCTGGAGTACTAGTCCTATGAGGAGCAGCTGAGGGTACTGGGCTTGTTTAGCCTGGAGAAAAGGAGACTGAGGGGAGACCTTATTGTTATCTACAGCTACCTGAAAGGTGGTTGGAGCAAAGAGTGGGGCAGCCTTTTCTCCCAGGTGGCACATAATAGGACTAGATGAAATAGTTGGGAGCTTCACCAGGAGAGGTTTATTCTGCATGTCAGGAAGAATCTTTTCACCAAAAGGGTTATCAAATATTGCAATAGGCTGCTCAAGGCAGTGGTGGAGTCATCATCCCTGAAGGTATTTAAAAGACATACAGGCACAGTAGCGAGGAAGATGGTTTGGTGATGACCTGGCAGTGCTGTGCTGAGGGTTGAGCTCGATGATCTAGGTCTCTCCTAACCACAGGTATCCTGTGATTCTGTGAACAACAGAAATAACAAGCATATTTACTGAAAACACATGAGAAGATAGAAAAAATAGAAAGCCTTTTCCTTTAATGCAAAGAAATTTTAAAACAGAAGTGATCAGTGTTAACAGTGTCACCTTTACAGACTAAGACTGGAAAAGTGCATAGATCCCTCAACCTTACTAAAAGAAAATCACAGGAAAAGAATCAACACCTTTCCAACTACTCTGAAATGATAAAGAACACAAAAAAGCCCCAAAAGGGAACTGAAGTTACGCTTTGCTGTGCTATTATTTTTCAGATACAGGCAGGGAAGACTGCTTCCTCTGAGCCCTTTTAACCTAAAAGATGCAGACAAAGGGGAAGATATGAAATCAAATGCCACAGCAGAGAGGAAACATTGGTTGCTTTTTTATATTTCATTAATGTGGTTATTAGGTATGTGCATTGTATCATTGGCTCAAATTGCCTATCAAATCCTGTCCATGTGGCAGTTTGCACAGTGTGATCTTGATTAAAGACAAGATGCAGTGCAAGTCTATAAAAATGATGTGTTTGCAGCACAATTGTTAACATTTTTGTTCTAATAAATCCCTTCGAGATTCCTCAATGTTTTGGGGTATTTTTCAGCCAGTCGTCTCCACCAAGTGGAACACTTATTTAAATACTTCCCATAAAAATTCACAGCTAAGTGAGCTGGAGAAAAATAATAAATGGTTATCACACACCGTGTATATAAACCCTCATTTCTGATAGGACTGTTGGGAGGGCTAATAGTAATTACATGATTCACATAGCTTAGTAGTTGCAGCCTGTTCAGAAAGTGCCAACCCCACTTTCATGACAGTTTTTGTTATATGCACCATTAAACTAAAAATATTTGTCGCTGGTTAATTTCATTTAATCTGAGATCTGGGAAAGTATTGTCCTTATTTCCAAAGCTGGTGATTTTCAAACCTAACCCTAGAAGCCTACAGAAAAAATGGAACCTTCAAAAAAAGATCCTCATGACGACCTTCTTGTAACACAACTGTCTAATAAATTGCCTGTTTCCTTCCTTCTTATTTTCCGTAATGAAAATAGTAATAGAGGGCAGAGAAGACACAAAAGGGACACAGGACAAATGATAGTTACAAGAAGAATTGAGATAGGCTATTGGTTTTGTACATCCCAAAAAGATCCTACAGAGAATCACAGACCTTTTAAAGCGAAAAGGTGTCATGTCAATCTGTCCAAAGATGAACCAGAGTGAAAACCAGCTGAACTCAGCAGCATAAGGGATTTGGCCTGAAACTTTCATTCTTTCTATCCACTGAGTCCAGTGCACTCAAGACAAGTTTTACTTGTTCATCTTCTGTGTTCATATTCATAGCCATGCCTGAGTTTCAGTGATGAGAAATTCAAACTGAAGGGTAGAGACAAGACAGACCCATAGTGGGGAAGAATTTGAAAATAATTCAAGGAACCAACTTATGCTCAGTTAGTGCTTGTGACAAATATTCTGAGGTGACTCAAACGGTATCTTTGAGATTTATTTTTTAAAATTATTACTTTTTTACTTTTATTTAATTCTTGAGCCTAATATTTGAAAGAAGGATTTCATACCAAAACCAAGGGCCTGAAGTTAGACATCCTTTTATATATACATAAGGATTGTGGGTCCAGTCCTTACACTAACACAAGATAACACAGTTCAAGCACCCTATGCAGCATCCCTATGAGGGATGTGGAGCTGCTGGAGAGAGTTCAGCGTAGGGCAACAAAGATGATAAGAGAGGTGGANGTGCTGTGTCAGAATAGTGTCTCAAGTGATGATTTTTTATTATTTTCTTTCTTTTCTATTGTAACTGATGGCTTTTAATTCTGAAACTTGGAGGTCGTGCCCCATTGGGTCTCGAAAGCATCATGAAACATGGCTATACAAAGCACTGATTAATAATGGGCTAACTTGTTTTATTCTTGGCATAATCCTGTTTGTCTAAGGGCTGATACAGCAGTTGAGTGTTTGGAACAACACATTGACTTCACAACAGATTAAATGCTGGACTGAACTCTACCTCCGCTCACTGTCCAGAAATTCCATCATGGCCTTAGATCAGACTGAGCTGGAACCTGAAATTTTAAAGCTGCATGTCTTCTAACATGCTTGAGCTGTTGCTTATCCATGGAGGGGTTAAAGACTTTTTCTTATCAAATTCCATTGCTGGCTACGTTAATTTTTATGACTGGAAAAATAAATAATTAAATGATTAGGAAAATGAGAGTTTCACATTAAAATTTCCAAAGAATTTTTGCCACCAATCATGCTAAATCACGGTTACAGATCAATATTGTCAATACTTCAGCAATTCAACTCTTTAAACCTGGTTTGTATGATTTGCTCAAAATATACTGAAACTTGGAACAACGTTATGGGCTAGATATAGGCATTTCAGAACAAAACTCTGTGCCTTTGGATATGTAAAAATCAGGAGCCTCTGAGATTCCTATTGAATTGAGAATCACCAAGTCTTTCTTCTTCAATCAGAAGTGGTTTTTCTGTTTGTAAAAACCAAGACAGAATTTTATTTTACAAATCACTGCTCTTTCTGTGTCAGAGGGACTGATGTAAGATCCAAAGGTCTAAAAGACTTTTCGTTTACATGCTGCTCTTTGTCAGCCCTCAAAGGACTGCACTTTGGCTTTTGGCTTTATTAGTTCTATTGCCATATTTTCTGAGCTGATCTTCTTGCTTTGTTTCATAAATTTCCATTCCTTTCAACTATCTCCTTGATTTGTGGGGCGAACAAACAAATTTTCTGGACTGTTGCTCAAGTGTTTACAGGGAGAGGTATCTGCAGTTGTGGTTACAGAGAAATTGTAATAGGGACATATGAAGACACTAATTTATTGCCTATTTAGTAGAAAAGATTACTGCTGTGTTATTTTCCTTTTTTGTGTTATCTCAGGCTCTGTGCTCAATGCGACTTTTGTTAACTAGAAGTCTATAAGCAGATGAACAAATCATGAATATGTGTGATGAATGCACCTGTCCCAGTCATGATGTACAGTCAACAGAAGAGCACTATTTTGTTGTGCTCTGTAAAAGCACAGATAAGTAGGAAATCTTATTGTGTTATTATCACTCTTAGGAGCCCTATCAAGGAATTTTACAGAATTACAGAATACTTTTGGTTAGAAGAGACCTTTAAGATCATTAAGTCCAATCTTCAACCCAGAACAGCTAAGTAATTACTAAGATATCCGTTTTGGGGACCTCAATATATGAAAGAGATTGGGGTGCTTCAGTGAATCCAAAGAAGGGCAACAAGATAAACAAAGGATCTGGAAAACAAATCTAATAAGGAGTGCTGAGGGAGCTAGGGCTCTTTGGTCTGAAAAAAAATGAGTCTGAAGGAAGACCTTATTGCTGTCTGAAAAGAGGTGGTACAGAAGTGGGTGTTGGTCTCTTCTCCCAAGTAACAAGTGATGGGACCAGAGGAAATGCTTGTTGTTTCACCATCCTTAGCTTTTTGAAGACTGGAGTGACATTGGCTTTCTGGCACCTGTCTTATTCTCCCTGACCTTTGAAAGATGATGGCTGTTGTCCTGGCAATAACATCTGCCATATCTCTTAGCACTCATTTGTTCATCCAGATGGGGCCCATGGATTTATGGATGTCCAGTTTGGCTAAGTGCTTTCTAACCTTGTCCTCCTCTACTGAGGTTAAACAACTGCAGGTTGCTCAGCCTCCCCTCATAGAATGTGTGCTCTAGACCCTTATCTACTGTTATTGTGGTACTACAGCTGGAACAGAATGATAATACTTTTCTAATCATTATCACTTCATTGAAGAGTGAAAAGCAGAAAAGCTGCAAAAACCTCAGCAAAATGTTTGTGTTGAAAGCATCATTGCTTCATAATACTCCTTCCCATACATCCTACATTAATACCATTGCGAGCTTTCTGAACCAAATAAAACTTGAGTTATTTAAACTGTAAAATAAATTCTTAAGTAGTTGGTTTTGATCAGAGTTCGCACTGAATGCCAAGTATAAAGGGTTGTATAATAAAACACTCTGTAACCTTGAGAAACTAGAGGTTAATAATTCCCATTATTTTTAAAAGCATCTTGGGAATTTGTTGAATTAACAAAAGACACATAGCTGAAAGTATGGTAAAAATAGCAAGGGCATAGCAGAGCTATTTTAATAAAAGTCTTGTAAAATGCATCTTATATATTATCAAGCTCTGCACTTCAAGCGTTTATCCTAATGCATTAAGCAAATTTATGTTCACAGGATGACTTTGATTTACAGACTGAAAATCAGATTGGTCCATGGCACAGTAAAATCTTCCATATTCTCACTCTAAACATGATAAATCACAGTGTTTTGTAAGTGAGGTGGAAGCTTATGATTTTTCAGCCACAGACTCTAAGCTGATTCATCCTGATATCGTGCTGACATGTCCATGATGAATTGTTTGTTGCGCAGGGGAGGGCGAGACATGCCCACATGCATGAAGATGTATGAGCAGGGTACATAACAGATGACATGAATGGATTCCCATGCTGAAAGCTGCATTTTGGGAAAACAAAGTAGAAAGAACAAGATTGACAAGGGAGAAGGAAATGGAGTGGGAAAATGAGCAGGAAAGGGAAGGAGAAACTGTCCAATGGCCAGGCAGAAGAAAGAGTAATGGTGTCCAGGATGAGTGTACTTCGTTGGGAACTATCTCCAGTGCAGCAAGAAGCAATATGAAAGTCCAAACAACCCACAACAGTGGTAACAGCAACAATTTCATGCTTTCCCCCATCATTTTATAGTTTTAACCATGAACCGCTCAAGCCTCTTATTCCTTTTCTCTGCTCGTGAAGCTGTTAGCAATGGTTGCAGCATGTTAACTGCTAAAAGCAGCTGTTGATTGGCTGTTAAGACTCTACAGATGTAGTCCTGGAAAGTGTTCATCAAGTCTGTAACTGGCTATAACCTACCCTGCCACTTTCTGTATTTTGCTTTTGTATAAACTAAAGTCTGCAAAGCTAGAAGAGTGAAGTGAGGTGTTTCTTAGGGCTGCAGCAGTCACTTGTCATAACACCAACATCAGTGTTTGGCAAGTACAGGGGAGTGAGGGTAATAGCATCAGAATTTCAGCATGGAAAACAAGAGGAAAGTCCACAGAGATTCTGGAAAACCATTGTTACAGCACCATAGGTGACAGAGTGCAAAACTGCAGTACTGATGCAGTTCTGCCACTAGGCATCATTGCTGACCAAATAATCCTATTGTGTCACTAGTTTGGATATTCTTTCAAGCCCTGGTCCATAAGGTACTTAGACCTCAATTCTGATGTCAACAATGGAGAGCTTTCAGTTATTGTTTATTATCCTGCATATGGAGGTGACAAACCCGAGAGCTGAAACATGATAAATGATGGTATGAGTGTGTATGGTCTGCCTGCTTCAGCACAAACACAATCTAGGTCAGCAAAACACCTCTGCCTGAGGAGCAGTAATTATCAGCTCAGAATGATGTTTTCTCCAGCTGTCCCACCCCAGTCCTCATGAGCTGATATATTTGTCCCACAGATGTCACAAAAGAGAAGAAGTAGATGTTTTCAGACTATCTGCTGCAGGCATCTGTCCCTCCAGAGACTTAGATGGAGATTTACTACTTCTGTACCGAGTGCTCTCTCTGCTATTACACAGAGCAGAAAGAAGCAAGAACTACTGAAATTTGGGAATCCCTGTTTGGACCTCTAGAATCACAGAATGACAGGGGTTGGGAGGGACCTCTGGAGATCGTCTAGTCCAAATCCCCACTCCAAAAGCAGGATTGTTTAGGGCAGGTCACACAGGAACTGTTCCAGGCAGGTTTTGAAAGTCTGTGAAGAAGCAAACTCCACTCCTGTCTGGGTGGTCTGTTCCAGTGCTCCTCCACCCTCACAGTAAAGAAGTTTTTAGAATCTTTATCAGATGGTATAGGTTACTTTTAGAGGTTAAGTTTCGCTGCAGAATTTGTGGTTAGGTTTCTCTAGAAAAACTGAAATGCAGAACTTTAATTAATAAAATACAATTCTAATAGTGTTCTGCCAGCAAGCATCTTAAGAAATGCATAAATAAACTTCCCTTCGAAACTGATGTTGCAAATAATATCCACTTCATCCAGTTTTTGGGGAACAGAATCCTGAAAGCTGCCTCAGTTGAAGCAATTCCTTCCTAAAGCCAGGCTTTTTTCTTTACAGTCCTTTATCTGACAGCATTTTTATGTGACATCTAAAGAGAATAAAGAATGCCAGAATAAAAAAGACTGTATCTTCCTTCTGGAAAGTGTTTTGTTGAGAAATGACAGTGGGGAGACTTGTCCATACAGGAGAATGTGACACATTTAATTCAGCCTTCATCTCTGTAAGAGATCCAGTTCTTCAGTGTTTCTTCCAGTCTGTGAAATAGGAATGAATGGCAGAAGAACTGGCACTGTGTTATAGGGCTAGGTGCAAACCGAGCACGCTGCAGACATCTATTGTCTCTGAGGGAAAACAAGTCCTCTGTAGACCCATCTGGCATGTCAATAGCCTTCATTAAAATATTCCATTGGAGACTGTAGGAAAGTGTGTATTCTCATAATCTTTAAAAAGAGGCTGGGTGCTTTAAATACAGCATCAGATTTTGATCTGGTGGCAAAGAAATGCCTCTAATAAGCATCACTGCTTATTAGTCTTATTACCAAGTCATCTGTCAGTGTCTTAGAAACTCTGTGACTTCTGACACATTAAAGCAGCACTGTAGGACCCAGATGACATTTTTTGTGCATTAAGAAGAACATCTATTTTGGTGCAAACTGTTATCATGACATTCTCTACATAGTTGTTCATTCTCAAATAAGCAGAGGTCAGAGGACAAATTATTTTCAGGACACAAAAATAAGCAAAAATCTTAAAAAGTTTGCAGGCCTAGCAGCTTAACTGCTCCCTTTAGTCTGCATCATTCATTGAATATATTTGTTTTATAACAGCTAAAATAACTTCTTTCATTTGAGCGTTTGAAAATATTTCTTTTTCCATGGTAAATTTCATATTTGAGAGAAAAAGTTTTCTTTGAAAAAGGAAAACCAAAAATGTTGCATGTGAAAATGCTTAAGCAGGACATTTTTAAAAATTTAAAAATATTTTTGTCAAAAGGACCAACTCATCAAGAAGCAATCTCTCAACTCAAAATCTTCAGTTTTGACAAGCAGTGTCTCTTAATGGAATAGTGGAAAACACAGTCCAGAATCTAATTTATTTGAATTCCTTATAGCAACAGAGCCCTTCTGGAAAATTCTCTTTCCAATTTGTTGTGAAGTGCAGCGTCATTTAAAACGTGCGAAAGAAGAGCTAATCAGGGAAAAGTGATCATTTAAGGTATTTTGCTTTCTTGGGTTGGCAACAATCTCTTGGCACATAATGCCACAAGGTGACGGGGTGACATACATGAATTTTTCTCAGTATTCCATGCTTGGACAACTCTTTAGGTATGAGCCAGCATCCGTCATTCTATCCTTTATTGTCCTTTGGGTAAGTGCATTTTATAGTCTCAGAGCTCAAACAGTACTACTTCTAAATGAGGAGATTCAGGTGCTTTAGAGCTCTGAATGTTCTTTACAAATGCACTCATTCAGACTGAGCAGAATCTAGACATCTCAAGGGCCAAACTAATAGTAATTACTGGCTTTTGTTTTTCAAGACAAACTCCACACAGCCAGTACTATGTGAAATGAAACCGTCCTCCTTGCAGCTGTACCTGACCACAAATTATTATTAGCCCACTTTAACTATGAAAAATAAAGCCTAGAAAGCTCTTACCTCATTCTGTTATGCTGACAGGGTTGGATTTAGGGTTTAAGAAGTCAGCTGAACATTTCCTACACATGGAATAACATGAAACATGATGTGTCTTGCTCAGAAATATAAATCTGGAAGGGCTTCTATCTGGGGTGTGCCAATAAAACTAAATGGTTCAGACATCACGCTTGGCAGGATCTTCCAGGTGTTATTGCTCCTGCAGTACTATGGATAGAAATCTTAAATGACTTTAAAAGCACCAAAATGACAAAACCTGAAAGCTGTTGCTTTCATTTAACAGGATACTACTCATGATGTTTTTGCCTCACTGAACTTTTGAAGATCCCTAGGACTCATTTCCCACTAACTCAGCCGGAGAAGACATCGATGTGTTTCATCACACAAGATGTAAGAGTTGGCACTCTGTATACTCTGTGCAAAGGAAAACTCCTGCATTACAAACTGATCATTTCAAGTTTCTAAAATGCTCAGAGCACATCACAGACACTGAAATGTTTTGCTGAAAGAAAAGCTAGATGTGGAGTCTGGAGACAATTCCCTGAAAATGGAGGTCATCCTGAACAGGAAGAATCGGCTCAGCCATCCTCAGCCTGATTTTTCACCAACATACATAACAGCAACAGCATGTGTGACACTCTATTTTAAAGTTTATGGGAAATAACATTGTGATCAACACAGGCTGCTTAAAACAATTCTAGAAGAAGGACAGAATTGGATGATAATTAATTGGATGATAATTAAGTATCATAATCCCTTCATTTTGATTAAATTATACTTATCAAAATACTTCTACAACTGGCTTAATTTGCTCAATAGGCTTGGGCTGTGCTGCAGCCACTTCAAAGAAAACTTAGAGAAAAGCTATATACCTGAGGGAACAGACAGTTGTTATTCACAAGTTGTTCTGAATTTCTTCTCTGTCATGGTAGACAATAAAGAGAATATGCATCAAGGAAAGCAAATGGGAGGGCTAAATAATTACACCTCTTTGGAAGGAAAAATTACTCATCAGCAAGTTTACTATTTCAAATTAAAAATGAGCATTTGAAGTCACATTGAAATGTGACTGTATTTCAGTAATTGATCTTACTGACAATCTCACCAGAAACAGGCAGCAATTCATGGCCCTCAGAAAAAAAAGCCTTGTACTTGTTCTGTTTTTTTAACACAGGGATTTTTCAAATCTTTCTGTTACACCAAGCATCAAGATTATTTCCTCTTACAGAACACTATACTAATGATTGTCTTACAGTCTTGTCTTCTTTATGAAGTGTTCTGGGTAGCCCATTGGTGTCCAAACCATCCCTTCTGACAAAATGCCTCTGTTTTATTTCTTTTAGAGGCAAGATTCTTTGATCTGCAGTCTACTAGTACTGCGTGCATCCACTTGAGATTGATTGTGGGTCACTTTCAAAGGAATACTGGTAGAAATGAGTACTCAGAAGAAAGTGTTTGTTCATTTATAATAAATACTGTTCTGCTACCAATGTTACTTTTCACCTCCATCGAATTCTAGTGTTTAATGCAAAGCCTGTGAAAGACCATCAAGAAGAGTGGATGACCAAACAAGCTTTTCTAAACTAAATAAAATGTAGGAAGATGCCTGAAATATGGACTAGAAATAGTCTGGCCCAAAGTCCAGAGGCATGCATGATCCACATTGAGATGCACACAGCAATGACACAGAGATGTTTAATATTTTCACAAGGCTGAACTTTTCCAGTCACTCTAAAATGAGTAATTTTTCTTTAAGGTTTGCCTGTGGCCTCCTTCATGTGATTAATTGATCAGCATTTATAGCTGTAATTGTTATGCAGAAACAGAAATTAAAGAAAGGTTCATATATTATCCTGCTGGGATTAGAGCACTCTCCTACCAAGTCATTACCAAATCTCTGCTGGGAAATTCATTACTCCATTCTTGGCCTTCAGCATCTGAGGGTTTTCTCCGTGGCTTGTGGTGAAATGCCAGCCAAGCAGACTTTCACCAGACACATTGTGGACATCCACCCCTCTATGCATGCCTGGAAAAAGGGCACCAGAGTGGCTTTCCAGACCTAAGTGGAATACGCACATCATTTATAAATCCTTGTCCAACTGTTTAAACGGGTAATTGAAACACAAGAAAATTACTAACATTAAATTATCTCTCTTGACTTCTAAACTAATACCAATTCTGGGCAAATAATTTCCTGCATTGTCTCTTTTACTCTACTGTTTTGATATCCTAAAATGAAAGATGAAAGTCCTTGGGGACTCAACTATTATTAAACACGCTCTGTGGGGCTCCAGATAAATGCAACTTTTTATTGCTCTTATTTCTGGATCAGTCCTTTTTCCAGCACACTTTTGTAACTAAGAGCATAGTCTGAAAGCTTTTAAAATTATTTTGGAATTTTTGACCTCGGGTGTGCAGAAACTGTTCCAAAATCAGGCACTAGATTAATCTGAATCATTAAATTTTAGCTCTATTTTTAGATATATTTTAGCATTTTGAAATAGTACTTTTTGAACTCACTCAATTTTTTTATTTTATAGCCCTGCTATCTTTTCCTCCTGAGAAGAGGGTTGAGTGAATTTTTGTTTCTGCTCCTTGATGAAAAGAGTATTTTGGATAAAATTCCAAAATTTATAATTATTAACAATATAAAAGAGTATTTGGAGTCTGAACATTTTGAACTATTTCTAATTGCAGTTAGGTTATAATAAAAAATCAGTCATCACTTGGTACCATGCCTCTACATCAATCAGTGCTTAGCAACTACAACACAGTGCTTCTTTTCTTTCTTCACTGTTATTTAAATAATGTCAGGTACAGCCAAAATGAGATCCCAGTACCAGGCATCATCATTCTGCAAAGTATACAAAACACTCTTTCACGTCTAATCAGTTCTCAGCCATGAATGGCATTCTTGGTATCCAATAAATCCCTAAAATGCATTTTACATAGTGCTACTGACTGTCCTTAACACAAAGAGTGCAATTTACATTTTCATAAACAGTATTTTCATCGTGCCATAGAGAGGAGAAACATATCTGTAACGTAGGAGACAAAGCAGGGTCAGCAATAAAGATGGAAGACTGAAAGTCAGGTTATTATTGCAAATGGTAAACAGAATCTGTATTAGCATCTGAACTGATGAGAGGGCAGAGAGTATGCAAATAAATTCAAAGACAATAAATAAAACAATGACTTTAAAAATACATTAATAAGTAGACAGCAGATATAATTATTTAAAGGGGGAGGGCATAGGGATGACAAAAATATGCACTATAATTCCATACTGATTAACTTTGGTGAGAGAGATTTTCTTTGATGGAGCTGAGCTTTGATCTCCTAATCATTGTCATGTTGTGGTGCTAATAGAGACCCTCAGACTACAGAAATGGTTGAACCATCACAGCTCGGGCCAGATCAGCATTTCCCATGACTGCTGATACTCTGTCAAGTTACAAAGGCAACATGTCTCCATTCCCAGTAGATCATTCTGCATTAAGGAAACGAAAACCAGAAAGAAAAGAACACAAAGCAATGACCAAGCCATGCCCTTGGTGCAACACAGAAACCAAAGATTAAGTCTCTAGAACTGTGCCACATGTACTGGTAGGGAAGTAGAGAGAAGAGAGCAAGAAGAGGTTATTTGGCACAAGCAGAGGTTATTTTGGCTGACATGTTCCATCATGAATTTCTACACTGTTCTGCCCTATAACCTGAATGCCAGGTTCCCTGCAGATGGGTAGTCATTTCCCCTTTACGAAATTCTGCTAGCCCACACCACTTCCTCTCAGTGGTTATGTGGTATTTATGGCTTTGTGGCACTTGGCTCTGCATAGGCTTGTTCAGCATGCAGCTCCTGGATGCAGCTGCCCGTCTCCGAAATAGAAATCTGTTCAGGATAACAGAAGCATAACCAGAGAAGACTTTTGCTGCTTAAATTTTAGGAAAGGCCTTCAATCAGTGCAGCACTAATTCATGTTTTACATATAATCATCTGGCTTTATGTATATCATGTGAATTTGCTGTCACTTGCTTCTCATTTGAGATTTCATAGTAGCTTAGGACATAGTAGCTTAGAGACTTTAATGTGAAAGTTGCATTGCTTTCTTCTAATATTTCACCATGACACATTGATTTGAAAAATTTTAATAACTTCTGGTTTACATTTTTCTTCCAGATTTTCTTATATCTTTTATCCTAATACAAGAGATTGAGTGATGAAGAAATGACAGATCCAGGTACTATTGCATCAGACAGAGAAATTTTAAGAGTGGATGAGAATTTCAGGAGTAAGTATGTGTCAGTGAAGGATGGATTTACACCTACAACCTGAGTTATGATGCTATCATGAGTAATTCTAGCTGCTGCTAAAGTTTTCCTAACCAAAATAATCAGAACTGAGTTCAGATTTTTAAAATGGCATACATGCAGTAAAGACAAACACACCTATAAAAAATGAGCTGTTTCTAGGGGCCATGCAGTTTGTCTGTTTATGTGGTCAAAATTAACTGTAGATGCCTAATTGTGTTTTTGCCTCACTGGAATGTGAATGTTTGAACCTTAGGTTTCTCTATGTTGTGTATCAGCATCATAGGTGCCTCTGATGAAGTCCAGAAAGGTGACAAATTTTCCTAATCTGTAAGAGGAGTACCTCTCTCTGTTAACCATAGAAGCAGTCCAGCCTATCAGCTAACCTCTCTCCTGTGATAGGATATTCTCATGTACCAGATGTCATATATCATTTATTATTCCTTCATACCTTGTAGCATTCATGGATGATCTTAGAGTTCAGAGTCTTGATTTGCATCTCCATTTCTAATCTCTTTCTCAACAGGACACCCTAGTAGCTAACTTGCAGACAGCCCTTTTTCTAAGAAAAAATAGCTGCATTAGACATATAAAATATTTGATTTGGAAATAATATAGACTCTTCTTTATTTTTACCCTATGTAACCTGGTGCAAAGTGTCCTGGTCTGAGCTCAAAAAGATCCAGTTATGTTCAGTGATTCTACTTCTCAGCTCAGTCTCTTCCCAGTAACTGCACTTTCTGCAGTTAGTGGCATATTTCTGCAGACAGAGTTTGCACAAATTGTTGTGTGATAACACTAGTTCATGGTTACTACCAGGGACTGAGAAGCAAGAAGCCTCTTGCTTAGACATACTTTTGTGGAGATCAAGGTCACTACTAACATGGTTCATGTTGGAGGTGCAGTAAATAAGAGGCTGCACCTAAACATACAAACAGGATATTCTATCCCATAGACTTCATACTTCATACTGAGGGAGCACAAGCATCAGTGCTCTCCACTCTTGTCTTCTTCTCTTGGCCTTCTCTTGCCTCTTGGCTAGTGTTCAAGGAGGACTGTATTTTTCTGTGTTCAATCTCAATCCTTGCATTCCTGAATCCTGGTGACAGTAATGTAATTGCAAGTGGGGGGCATGAGTTCAGTATTGGTTTTATAAATATTTCATATTATTATTATCATTAAAACTGTTGTAGTTTTCTTCCCCAACCCATAAGTCTACGCCTTATTCCCCTGCTCTTCCCCTTTTGGGAAGGGAGAGGGTTTTAAAGAGAGGGCCTGTCATTTGTCTCACAGCCAGTCCAGCCTAAAACAATGTTTGAAAAGTGCTGCATTGCAGGAAATGTTTATGAAGCTGTATCAAATGTGTAACTTTCTGTAAATGACAAACTGCATGAAAACAAATAAACAAACCAAGTTCAAAAACTTTAAGCTTCAGTGGGTTAGTTTACAATACCTTTCCTGCAGAGCAGATGTAGTCATTCTTGTCCTTTTCCATAATGGAAGTTCTTTGCTGTCTCATTAGTTGCTCTATGCTTCCTTTTGTAACTGATATTAACGCACTACGTAGTTCCCTTTTTATACATTTCTAAAGCATCTTAGCAAACTACAGATGTATTCTGTAGTAGTCAAATTACCATCCTGTGTTTATTTTCCCTCTTTCTTTCAAGAATTATCAAATACTGTTTGCAAGGAAAGAGCATGGGAATATGATGAGATTCCCTGCTATTATCACATTTGTGAAGAGACCTTAAGGGAATATATTCTTCTCAAGTGCTTGCAAAGCCAGTCTGATAGTAAACGTAATTTGTTTTACATAGATTTGACAGTGTTCAGCAGACTGTCTGGCTGCCTATAAAGACAGCATTACATACATGGACTGTGTTCCCCACCTCCCTCTCATAACAGAGGTTTCTTTTGAATTTTGTTTATAGGCATGCGTGCAAGAGCACTGAGAACCTGGAGTTTGAATAGTACCTCTGGGACATTGTGGGCCTTGAAGATAAGGATGTGGACCATGAATCTAATCTGATAGCTTTAGGCAAGCAGTATACTGTGTCAAGAACATGTTGTAATGTTTTCACTGAGGCCAGCTCTCCTGTGGTGTCATGCTTCAGTGCTCTGGGCCAGATGGATATCACTGAGTCTGGAAGGTTTCCTCCCTGATCGTACGTCTTTACTCCAAGGTAGGTGATACAAACATGTGAAATACTAAGGCCTAGGTTGCCAAGATGAAACAGTTTATTCTAATCTGTTGATGTTAGTAAGAACTCCGTGAGGTAATGTAGGAATTTTATCACAGTGTTTTCTTGCCAAAGAACACAACATCTTTCACTCTGCGCTTCAAGTCCAACCATCAGCTGAACAGACTCAAGCTTTGAGCTAAAAGGATGATGATGACGATTTGGTCATCAGCATCTGCATCAGCAAACAACAGGTAGCATGTGCAAGTAATACTTAAATCCATTATACATAATCCATATAGCTGCATGAGCATTCTGACTAAGGCTGAAAAGAGAGAGGGGTCACTGCAGTCTTTCATGACCCTTCATTGAATGTATAATTTTTAGGAAATACTATTTCACCACATTCCTTTGCAATGCTTCTTGTAGTGAAATTGTAATTTGTTGTGGTTCTTATGAGCCCCCAAATATTTCAGTGAGTGACAGAAAAATGAGAATATCTGTCCTGTTTATGTTCATAGACGCAGACAGCAATGACTTGGCAGTTTTGGGATTTCCTGATACTTATTTGTCAGATCAAGGAGAGTAATTTGAATTTTATTTGTTAGTACCTTATCATTGCCTAACTCCATATGATGTTGCTTGGCAATATGACTATTGACAAGGATGCTAGTAGGGCTATAATTAGCTCGGTCAGGGTAAGTTTTCTTGGTTTTAGAAACAAGTAAACACTCCAGACTGTCGTTAAAATCCAAGTCTCTGATCATGCCTATGACACTTGACTATATGGGTCATTTTTAAATCTATGACTTTTATCATTGATGTATTAAAATCTACTTTTATTTCTATATAATATAATATTCTCCTCATACATCTTCAAGACATTTATCCATGGCTTCTTTTTTGCTTATTCCTCAAGCCAATGCTATTAAAAAAGTCTAGAAATATTTTTTATGGCTTTGGAATAATTATTTATTCCAAATTTTTTTTGTTAAGCATATTGTTAAAAGCAAGTGCTTTACAGAGCAAATCTGTAGATGCAGCGTTTGAACTTTTCTAAGAGTCATAAAATACAGTATGAGTTCAACCCTCTTTAAAGCTCTGCCTCTTTCTCCTTTTTCTCTATAAACATCTGTATCCTATATTTGCTGTAACTGATACGTTCACACCTGTATTGTGTTGCCTGATATAGTCAATTTGATGGAAAGATTTATCACCCTGTTAGATTCTTAAGGTTAGAATGGCCTGTTAGAGTATTTGTAAAACTTAATCTTAAGACATAAAATGAACAAAAATAAAACATACAGTTTTAATAATGTACATGTTGGAATAATTATGAGTTATAGAGCTAGAACATGCTGTGGAAAAGAAAGACATGTTCTGGTTGTACCTGACTTTTATATGAGCATGTCAAAATTCTTTATAACCATTAAGCCTGCATTGGCTTCTCAATGCAGAGAAAATAATATCAGTACCTTAATTTTGCATTTAGATGAGATCCCTTTTAAAACTGAAGCCCTATGTGAAAGCAGACTTCACAAACAGATATAATCCACTTCTAATAAACACAGTAGCAATGCAGAACATAGTGAAGTTCCTGGGTTATCACTACCATGTGCAGTCTGCCTATTTTAATTATAATTAGAATTACTTTAATTTCTTACAATCTGAAAATGTGTAGTTGGAAGTAATCAGCTTGTGAAATCAATACTGCATTACCTAAGTCTTTGTATCAGAGATTCAGTTAGCAGAGACACACCTTTGCTGGCAACAGGGCTTGATTTACACTAGCTGGTAAAGCAGGCACTCCAGAGAGCAGTCCAGGTTTCACTGGATGGATAATGCACTGGAAAACTTCTTCTTGCACTGCACACATGGAGAATGTGCTGAACATTGCTTAAAGCAATGAACATTCCTCTTACTTTGGCTTACAGCATAGGAAGTTCCTTGCCAGGGTCCTAAAAGAGATTGTCCTTATCCTCTGCCATGACAGAGATTGCAAATGATAACAGAATTACAAAACCTTAGAGATTGGAAGGGACTTTGAAAGATCATCTGGTCTAATCCCTCAGACTCTCTACTCTTCAGCTGAACAGACAATGTCTTTGCTAAGTAATCCAAAACTGTGCTTTTAATTTAGTTTTTTTGTAAAAGTAAAGAGAAGACTCTATCCTGATAGGGCAGAAGGTGGCTGTGGCAAATCTGAAGAATAAAACTTCAAAGGCACTTGGGCTTATTATTAATGTGTGCTCTGCAAAACAAAGTTGTACATCGTTGTCATCTGCATTCAGACTGGTTTATGAGTTTGCCCAATTTTATTTTAGAAGGATGACAGCTTTACATATCTTATTTAAGTGTATGACAGAGGGAAAGCCTAAAAGAAGCATATAATTTTTGAAAGAGTGAATATTTTATCACTTTTAGAGAATATCATCCTTTTTTGAATAATCTTTTCAATATTCATCCAGAAACATATTCACTCTTTTTAAAAGCCATGTCTTTTTTTTTTTTTTCCACAGTGATGCCTTTTGATCTTTGATTGAAGCTTTAAAGTATTAGATAAAATCTAAAGCTAAAATATAAGGAAAACAACTTGTCCTGTTTAAATGCCAGGTCTTCACCTAAACTTTTGGTGATGTACTAAGAAGAGTTTTTCCTCGTGTGCTTTCAGAATAATCTCTGTTGGGACTACTAGGAAATGTACATGGCTAATGCAGTGAGCACATACATTTGTTCAAATGCTAGACTGTTGGGTTTGTATTTGTGTTCACCATCAGAACTACTTAACAGAGATAAACATGCAGGGCTACCACATGGCACCTGTAAAATCTTGCTGAAAAGTGGAGACTGTGGGAGGGAAATTGTCATCTTAACTCAGCTACAGAAGTTTCTATACTGGTGATGAGATTTGAAAGGACATAAGTCAATGTAGCAGTCAGAGTCCAGGCTGAATTAGTGAGCCCTTACGAATGCAATCCATTTCTTGTCCTTTTTCCTATGTAGGTTTCATTCCTTTTTCACTCTTGACTCTTCCATGTTCAAGTAAAATCCAGGCCAGTATTTGAGAGCTGAATAATCATAAACACAAGCAGTTTTAATTTGCAGTGAACTTTGGTCAATTCTTATGCACTGCATGAAGGAGAGTCCCGTGAACATTCCATAATGCCAAAACCAACATTACCTCATAATGAGTGCAAAACTAGCAAGGCATTGCTAGATAAAGATGCAGATACACTGACAATGGGAAATGTTTGTACTACTCATCCTAGGTTTCCCCTAACATCCTATGATCCCCTAACATCCTACTCCGTCAGGCCCTGGTGAATACTAATCTGCAAGACTCTGTATTCTTCTAGTCATCCATATCTGAGAAAGAGGAATTCAATCTGAAATAGGTATAGGAAATGCTTCTCAGTTATTGACCTGTATGTGGAATAAAATTGGAAGAATTTGATTCAACATAGAGAAATAAAACTGAAAATACAGACAAAACGTTGTTGTTTCTGTGTACACTATTGCCTAAGAAGCTCAGAGAGTAAAGATAAGCAATCCTAGAGAGTGATTAATTCTATCTGAACTCTAGAAGAAAGAGTTCATTAAGAACTAGCTGTTAACTGAGGCACTTTTGTGAGGTGTCTAAACATAATGAGATAAATCCAGATGGGTGTTGGCATGAGAGCAAAGGTGTATACAAATACATAATATTTGATCTCTCTCCAAAGTACAAATCTTTCCAAGAGGAAATTTAACATGAGATTAAATGATCAGGATATAATTGGGCCTTGGTTCTCCCTGAAATATAAAGGATGGTTTTGATGAATCAATTCTGTATTCCAGGGACTTACAAACAGATTTTGCTTATTTTCAATCACTGTCTGTAATGAGAGACACATAAGAAAATACACATAGTTTTTCTAAACAAACTTGTATTTATTTTGAGCAGTTTTGCACAGTCTTTTTTTGTCCTGTAATTTGATTCAGCATCATGAATAATATAGCGCAGTAGAAATCTTAGTGAAGTAAGAATGGTGCTCAAGACTGTAGCCATTGCTATAGCTCTGAAACATGCCTATGCAAAAAAAAAAAAAGACCCTTTTTTAGTGGTCCAAGGCCATCTTCCTGTCCTAGATAGAAAGAAAAGCACTGGGTAGCAGTACATTAATATTTGATAGTTAATTTTATTTTCACCTTGTGTGCCCTTATGGGGAAAGACAGTGTTTGGCCATGTAACTTCACTGGTAAATCATAATGATGTGTAATTTTAGAAGGAAAAAAGACAGGAAGGAAGGGTTAATATTTTAAAATTTGATAGTTTTATGCCTGTTCTCAAAATGTGGTTTAGTTATGGGTCCTACATACAGCTACTCTGGACAGCCAACTGCAGACATAAACAATACATGTTTGATCTTTGCTTTCCACTCCCACATTAATACAACTAATCTAGCCATAGCCTAGACTAATACAATAATTATGTATTGTGTGAAAAGGTGATAGCTGATTTATCAGAACTGAGACTTATATTTATGTGTAAAAAGTCAGTTGAATTCTGGAGGAAGACAGTGAAGACATGCATTTCTAGAATATTTACCAGTGTGACTGTATTTTAAGGTTCTAATCTTACTAAAAGTATTAAGCACCATGTTTTAGATATTTAGGTATAAAAATGCCATCAACATGTACATGCTGGTGTGTTTAGTGTCCATCCACGCTCTGTAACTGGTAACCATGTCACTGATGTGGGTTTTTCCTAGGTTCCACCTTACCATCTTAGGCTGTGCCCAGGGAATCTTGAGGGAAGAACCTGGCAGTACCCAAGCAGTCACACATTTTATTGCTGTTATCTCACATTTCCAATTGATGTCAACTCTGGAAGTGGGTGACAAACCAGCACCTGGCTACCCAAACACTTCATGCTACGAAAACTTTGCATCAGGTAGTTTTCCAGGGGCTTTGCCCTGCCTTGAGAAATGTGAAGCTACCAGTAGAAGGCAGTAATAATTTTGTCTTCTGCATTAAAATAAATCAACTTGGGCAATGATTGAGACAGCTCTCAAGAGAAAACAGCACAGAAGCTGGCTAATCTCAGTGTGAATCCAGATTTGAAGTACACTTGCATGTGAGCCAGCACATGTGTTTGAATAACACACATATTAATGTATCCCTTTGGAAATATGAATCCAGCTCACTTGCATATATAACGAGTAAACAGAGCAAAACCTCTGAAAAAATAACATCCTGACTTGCTTGACACAGATCTGTTACACTACAATAAATTCAGTAATTTCAAAATTTTGCATTCTTGTAATTTAAATTGAAGGCTTTTCCAAATTTTATTTTCAGTGTTTCTTTCTCCTTATTTACTTCAATGCAAAGTCACTGCTTCAATAAAAGACAATTTAAAAGTTATAGTAAAAAAAAAAACAACCCTTAGTTATGAAATGAACTTTATCAAAAGTATGTCACAGATATTCCTCTGAAAATGACTAACTTTAAATTAGCATTTTTTGCAAATAAAAATTATTCATCTTTGACTCCGGGTCTCTGACACTTTGTGGCATTTTTACATGATAATCACTCACAGTTTTAATTAGAAGTTGTCATTCACCTCTACACACCACACTTCTGGCAGAGATCAAGTATGATTTTGTACAGCTGCTGTCCTGATTCTCCTGTCATCTTTTGCCTGACTTTGAATTGCTTCCTCTTTTTTCTCTCTTTTTTAGATAATCCTGCTTCTTCTCACCCCCACTGAGCTGTCAAGAGTTTCAATGCTGTGATATGGAATCATTGCCTCTGTAAGACCAAGTGAAAAAGCCCCGCTTGCACTGGCTTCTGATCAAAGAGAATCATTTATAGGAGAGATGCAGCAGGAACCTCAGGGAAATATTTTTTTAGCAGCAGGACCACGTGAAGCAGAAAAGACAAAGCTTTCAAACCCTTTCTAAACTCATAACTACATGATTACATTTTTATTGTATAATGTTTGTCCTTTTTGGGTTTTTTTTGTTCTGTTCTTGATGTCATGCTATTCAGCGCCACATCAAAATGGGGTCAGGCACATTCAAGTAGCTCCCATGGAACTGGAAATGCCTAGGAAACCCAGAAAACAAGACTGCCTTTGTGAGGAAATGAAGCAAGGCAAGGCAAGACAGAAAGACTGAATTCACTCTTCATATTCTTGCATTTATGGTTCCATTCCACTGGATTTGTAAGTGGTGTTAATGTGAATTTCTTCTGCATCCAAATATTACCGGGGAGGGACAACAGGAAAACCTCTATAACCAGTATCTTTCAGTACTATGAAGACTTCCAATACCTGAAGGGAACCTACAGGAAAGCTGAAGAGGGCCTTTTTATGAGGGACTCTAGGGATAGGACAAGGGGGAATGGTTTCAAGCTAAAAGAGTAGAGATTTAGATTAGATCTTCAGAAGAAATTCCTCTCTGTGTCAGTGCTGAGACACTGAAACATATTGTTCATAGAGGTTCTGGATGCCACATCACTGGCAGTCTTCAGCGTCGGGTTGGATGGGATTCTGGGCAAACTTGTCTAGTGAGAGGTGTTACTGCTCATGGCAGAGGGACAGGAATTAGATGATTTCACAGAACTGCAGAATCACAGAACATCAGAGATTGGAAGGGACCTCGAAAGATCATCCAGTCCAAACCCCCTGACACAGCAGGATCACCTAGACCAAGTTGCACAGGAACACATCCAGGTGGGTTTTAAATATCTCCAGTGAAGGAGACTGCACAACCTCCCTGGGCAGCCCATTCCAATGCTCTGTCACCCTCACTGTGAAGAAGTTCCTTCTGATATTTATATGGGGCCTCTTATGTTCCAGCTTACACACCTTGGCCCTTGTCCTATCACTACATGACACTGAGAAGAGACTGGCTTCATTCTCCTGACACCCACTCTTCCATATTTACAGACATTAATGAGGTCACCCCTCAGTCTCCTCTTCTCCAAGCTAAAGATGCTCAGCTTTCTCAGCCTTTCCTCATAAGGGAGGTGTTCTACTTCCTTAATTATCCTCGTTGCCCTATGCTGGACTCCCTCCAGCAGGTCCACATCCCTCTTGAACTGAGGGGACCAGNCATCCTTAAGGAACTGAGGGGCCCAGAACTGAACACAATACTCCAGATGTGTTCCCACCAGTGCAGAGTAGAGGGGGAGAAGAAACCTCTCTCGATCTGCTAAGTATGGATTCTATGATCCTTCTTCCAAATTTTACAGTTATTCTGACATTGCTGAGGATGCTGCAGTACCCAAGAACCAAGTGTGATAGCTCTGCAAAAAGAAGTAATGATCTCTGTTTTTCTCTCTTTCTGTGTTTTAATTTTTTTAACTGATTCTAATGAAATAGACCTAGAAACTAACATAAAGGCAGGAACATTTACCTGGCAAGCCTCAAAGAACTGAACTCCTTCAGAGGTTTGAGCACAGAATCCATTCAAACATACCATTAAAGAATGAATTCTTCCACTCAGAAACATCTGTGACACCCTTTTAGCACCCTTTGTGCTGCTATCTACCTCAGGACTTCATTGTCCCAGGCTCAGGAGAAGGAACGTTTCTTTACTTTGTCTGTTTTCCTGAGAGGAACATGAGAGAAGGTGTATGATTCCCTATAGAGAGTGTGATTCTCGTCCTACCATCAGACATTAGAGACTAAACACAAGGACCTGCTTATTCCAGTGTCAACATGAAGACAGACCAGTCTCCTGTGTTTTCCTCATACCTGGACAGGTTCTAAGATGTGTGGCAGGTCATGTGTAAGTAGTGTAGAAGTGCAGACTGTGTACAAGCAGTGTACAACTGCCCTTTACGGTCGCAGACTCAGACCCATAAGTTTTGAGATCCACATTCAACAGGCTGCTTAAATGTACAGTGTGATATGTAGGTGGTTTTCCATCTTAATAGAACTTAAGGAGACAAACAAACCAGCAAAAACTTGCTTATGTCTGGCTATGAAAACTCCAGAAGCAGTAAGGGGATACCTCACCTCCACTCCCTCTTCAGTATTGCATCGATTGTACTCTAGGTCACAAAGTAGAAGGCTTTGACTTACAGTCTCCCACAAGCGCCTGAGCTCATACAGGAGACAGCTCTGCTGCCACAACCTGCTATTTCTCATCTCTTTTCTACTCCCCAGCACCCATTGTCTCAACTACTGTGAATCCTAGTCTTGGAGTTGAAAGCACCCTCCCCTCCCATGCTTAGGAAATAAGTGACTCCACAAAGCAAGCTGTCACTGCTAGAGGTAGATGTTTGCACTGTCAGTCATTCCTGAGTTCCATAACCCTCAAACCCTTCTGAGAGCTCTGTAGCAGCGACAGCATGAAACACGCTGCATCGGCCATACAGGATGTAACACTTACCTAAGGATGTGAGCTGAGTTTGTCATTGACCTCTTGGCTCAATTAACGTCACTGAATTACGTTTGGAGGATTTTTGTATGTTGTCACCTTTTTATGTCGCTCTGCCCACAGAAAACGTAAAACACAGCAGCATCTTTCGTTCCTTCTCAGCCACTGTTTCTCTCCATTCACGTGAGCCTTCCAGACTCTTTTCCAAACAGCTGCAGTATATATGTTTTGATCAGCTGTAAATAATATTCTTTGGACATTTGATAGAAAAACAGAAGTCTTTACTAACACTTCATAATATTTATTATATGGCTACGTGTGTCATAAAAGCCTACTTTAAGGACTGCTGCTGGTTTTAAGTATTTTAATGCATCATTTTATGCATTTTCCAATGTTTAGATAATTAATCGTTTTATAGACATCATAGAAAAATTAGAAACAAAACCATCATTTTCATGATGCATGACTAACTCCAAATAACTTACTTGAAAAGTGTGTAAAAAAACGAGTGGATATACTAATGAAAACAAGATGACCAAAACTGAATGGCAGTGTGTAATAAAACTCGTGTGCCTAGGCAACTGAACTTGATCTGCAAAACAGAATCTTGAACTCTAGCCCTTGAGTACTCGTTCAAGTTCATTAACTGAGCCCATACTTAATTTAAGATATAAGCAAACAAATTTACAAAATGAAGTAGTTGTATATTTTTTCGCTCACTGGGAATCAATTTCTGAATGAAGACCCAGAAGGCAAACTGCTACTATGATTGGTCTCAGCCCAGCAATTAAACGTTTATTTCTGTTTGAATTCAGTGCATTTTAGAAGTGATTTGCAAATGTCTCTCTCTGACTGCTCTCTGTATCTAATTAATCAAAATTGTGACTTGGGCCTCTTCCTAAGTAATAATTTTACTTTACGTGGCCTCTTTTTTGTGTCTAATTAAGCAGTTATGGAGTCTTAGGTATGTATTTTGCTGGTGAGAAATTTATACCAATTGAGAATTTATACCATTTAGATAATTGTCATGGGCACGGGATAGTTAAAGCCTATTGTAACTGTCTTTGCAAGTATGTTAATTTCAAAATTTAAATTAATTTAAGAAATTCTCACAATAAAGATTTTATACTTTTAAATGTTTTTTATTTTTAATTAAAATAGAAATATTAAACATTCCTTAATTAGACTGATGGCACTCTGAACTGGATACTTGGACACTGCAATCAAATTTTCTCTGATTTAATCACAGTTTTTCTGCCTTCCTATGCCTTGGCTGGCACGCAAATTTTCCAGAAACAGTTGCTTTATTTCACAAATATCTCACACTTTAAGTTAATACAAATTTCATACTATTGTTATTGTTTTTTGATGTTATAAACAACCTGAAAGCTAATGACTAGGATTATAGTAATTCCAAATCTCAGAAGAAAAAAGAAGAAAAAAG